>JAFREQ010000166.1:0-572500 GCA_025331565.1 Holacanthus passer
TTGTTTTTGTGTAGGTGTAAAAGAGGAAGAGGCAGATGCTCCCAGCAGGACTGAAGGTAGGACAATATTCCTACCAGTCACAGTGTTTTGAATGCAATGAATGTGTTTTTTCTTTGTGTGTGTGATTTTGTGTTGAAAGATTTCTTCAAGGTTTAGATGACTGATCAGGGGTCTTGTTTTTTCCTTGTTTTGTAGCTTCTGCATGGAAACCAGAGGAGGACACACAGCTGTCCAAGAAGCTGTGTGTGAGCCCTGTGAGGACAGCATCCATGGAGCCTTCTTCCTCATAGACTGCTGTGACTGCACCTGTGTGTGACAGCCATCACCTGGAACAGGTGTGTGAGGCGAGACCTGCTTCCTGGCTGGATGCTCCAACAACAGCATCTGCATCACTGGCCCCTGCTGCTGCTGCTGCTGCTGCTGCACACAGTCCAGCCCTGACAGAGTCCATCTAATCAGAGGAAATGTGTTTGTTTTTGTGTAGGTGTAAAAGAGGAAGAGGCAGATGCTCCCAGCAGGACTGAAGGTAGGACAATATTCCTACCAGTCACAGTGTTTTGAATGCAATGAATGTGTTTTTTCTTTGTGTGTGTGATTTTGTGTTGAAAGATTTCTTCAAGGTTTAGATGACTGATCAGGGGTCTTGTTTTTTCCTTGTTTTGTAGCTTCTGCATGGAAACCAGAGGAGGACACACAGCTGTCCAAGAAGCTGTGTGTGAGCCCTGTGAGGACAGCATCCATGGAGCCTTCTTCCTCATAGACTGCTGTGACTGCACCTGTGTGTGACAGCCATCACCTGGAACAGGTGTGTGAGGCGAGACCTGCTTCCTGGCTGGATGCTCCAACAACAGCATCTGCATCACTGGCCCCTGCTGCTGCTGCTGCTGCTGCACACAGTCCAGCCCTGACAGAGTCCATCTAATCAGAGGAAATGTGTTTGTTTTTGTGTAGGTGTAAAAGAGGAAGAGGCAGATGCTCCCAGCAGGACTGAAGGTAGGACAATATTCCTACCAGTCACAGTGTTTTGAATGCAATGAATGTGTTTTTTCTTTGTGTGTGTGATTTTGTGTTGAAAGATTTTTTCAAGGTTTAGATGACTGATCAGGGGTCTTGTTTTTTTTTTTCCTTGTTTTGTAGCTTCTGCATGGAAAACCAGAGTTTCTGTGGAGGACACAGAACAGAATGGTGGCGCCAGAGGAAAAGTCAGAAGAGCCCCACAATCATCAGGATACCTTGTCTGGGAAACTTGAAATGTCTCAACAGAATTTCCATTTCAAGATTGTCCTGGTGAAAATGAGCAGCAACAACAGTAAGTTTCAGACTAACAACATAAAACAGACGACACAAAAATATCTATATGATCAAAATTATACACAAAACAAATTCTAAAAAAAGAAAAAGAAGCAAGAACCAATAAGAATCCAAAAAAAGTCATGTTTTGGTCATGGCCCCTTAAAGACAACCTGTGAGTAGTTCCAAACCTGGTTCTCAAACTGTGGCTCAGGACCCAACCATAGTGTATAAAACATGGACGTAGTGTCTGTGACGTCACCCGTAGATTTGTGAAGATTTCTCCAGTTAATCCAAAGCACAAGAGTTCAATTAAAGATTACATGACAAAGACACCACACAGGCAGCTAGCTGGAGGGCTTTAGCCCAATGCTAATTCATTAGCTGGCTATTTGCTTGTAAACGAAAAAACCAAAGTGACAACTTTTTGGACAGTCTGTTAGTACAATTAATTGCGCAGCAAGCCGTGTTATTTATCCAGTATTTACATGAAAAATTATCTGAAGTTCAGTGACTGAATGAGCTCCGTGTTTGTAGCCGACAGCCAGCAGACAGCTGTCAATCAAAGTGACGTTGCTCTTAATTATGCATAATTTTTAATTTTTAAAAATTCACCCCCTGCACATTTGATGTCATGAAGGAGAAAATCAGCTAAAGAGACCAAAACCAATTTTTGTACCAGGCTGTAAATGTATTTTCTTCTGCTGTAAAGTTGGACATTTAAACATGGGAGTCAAATGTAACTGACTCCCTTTTGGAGAGTTTGAGGGCTTTTATGTAACAAAGAAACTCATTGTGGAATGCACAGAACCTGGGTTTTACTTTTATATGTTTGGCTTCATGTATGTAGAATTTACAAAGAATGAGGATGTTATCAATCAAAAAGTCATCTCTCTTATTGACCATATTAACACTATTATAACACCATAAATAATGTCATTTGAAGTCATCAATCAAAGTCATCAAGCTGTTTGTGTGTAGCCATTCATATACATCAAGCCACAGAGTTTTAGAATAAAAGCACTGGAAAAATAAATGTTCAGTGGTTTCAGTACCATCACAAAAAACACAATTACTAGTATTATAGTATCATTTTAAAAAACTGCCTGATGGAATCCTTGAGAAGAGCGTGGTTTTGTACAAATTATGAAAATGTGAACAGGCTAGTTTGTCTAAGCAACTGACTGAAAAAGAGGGAGAAGAAATAGGCTAAGAGGTACTGTGAGGCCAATGGGTTTGTTGTTTTTGCACTAAAATGTTGATCAAACTGTTATAGCCTAATGTACAACAGAGATTTTTGCTCAGGATACTGGGAGTATAAAAGGGATTTAGGTCAGTTAAAGGACCATTTCTGTTTTTTGTTTGTTTGTTTTACCATTTTACATGGTAGAAATTGCATCTTATGTTGAATTGTTGGTTGATATTTATTTACCATTTAAAATCAGTACTGTTCTGGAAAGTACTTGAAATGGCTGTAGGTCTGTTTATTTTTGGCCAGGGATATTTTTCTTTACACATTTTCAATGACCAGGGTTTCCACTGTTCTGAATGAACTTGAAATTGCACTTTTAATGTAAAATAAACATTTTCAAGACATTAAAAGAGCTTGAGTTTAAATAAAGTTCTATGAAAGCTTGAATATAGCCACCATTATGGTTTATAGTGCCATTGTCAGACTGATGCAAAATAAACAATGCTTTGTTGTTTAAATGTATGTATGTGTCTGTCATTTGATCCAGTCATATACCAAAAGCCATTTAAATTGAAAAATGTTGCTTCTTGTGGCAAATATTGTTATGCCATTAAAATCCGATTAATTGAGATTAATTAATCACAAAGCCTTTAATTAATTAGATTATTTTCTTTAATCGAGTCCCACCCCCAATATATATATATATATCTACACACACAGTATATAATTGTTTATTGTTCAAGGCAAACACCGTAATGGCATCAAAAAGAAATTATCCTAGTGGAGCAGAAATACGGAGGAAGAAAAACGTACAAAGGATAAAGGTAAGGCATAAGTTGTGATGTGTGTGTGTGTGTGGGTTCGCTTATGTCCAAATTGGGGATATACACTAGACTCAAGATCAGTTGATTCGGGACAGCGGTGCAATTGGGGACAAAAAGGGGTGTCCTCAATTTGGAAAACTGTGATTTTTAGGTCAACAGTTAAGGTTATTGTTAGGTTAAGGGTAGGGTTAGGTTAAGGTCAGGTAGTCCTTCAGGTTAGTCTCCAGGAAATGAATGTAAGTCTATGTAAATTCTCCAAAAGTGACATAAGTAAGTGTATGTGTGTGTGTGTGTGTGTGTGTGTGAGGTTATTCAGAGGGAGTGTTGTTGTCTGCCACAACAATGTGTAAATTCATGCAGAAACCTCTTAAAGGTGACAACGTTGTATTTGGGTACATGCTTTATAGGGGCACTGTACATTACAATGTTTAATATAAAAACAGATAATGAATTTCTGTGTTAGTGCAACATCACTGCCATGATAAAATATGAATATGTGCTTATGATCTATTTTGCTTGGTAACCTAAGGAGCTTTGTCTTTGCAGGAGCAAATCTAAAATATTTTGGAACTATTTTGCGAATCATCTAAAGGGTTAGGAATCTCTCTATCATAGTTTCACAAACTAGGGCCCCCCAAACAGCATCTTGCATAGGGCCCCCACAAAGCTAGAAACGGCCCTGCTTCTCAAACAAGGGAATAATGACACGAGACAGAGAAAAGTCCTGAGCAAACATCAGTGTCTCCATCATCTCCGCCTCCGACACAGACGATCTTCGATGCGTCGTCATCTTTTCGCCCCGGCGCGTCCTGATGATGTAAGCAGCGTGCGACAGGAGCGCCTGTGCTCCGGAGTTGGCAGTAGCGGCAGGCTCACGGAGATGGCTGCGCCCACGGAGCGGCGCCGCGGCGGTGGCGGAGAAGGGCTTGCGGGCTGGCCGCTGAAGCCTTGGTGGCGGATGGCGGTGCTCCTGTTGTCCGTGTCCTCCCTGCCCACGGTCACCGCGCTGGTGGAGGGCCTGTACTGCGGCACCGAGGTCTGCTACGATGTGCTCGGCGTCACCCGGGAGGCCGCCAAGGCGGAAATCGCCCGGGCTTACCGGCAGCTGGCGCGCCGGTACCACCCGGACCGGTTCAGGCCAGGGGAGCCCGGCTTGGAGGGAGAGACCCACGAGTCCGCCCAGAAGAAGTTCCTGCTCATCGCCACCGCGTACGAGACGTTAAAGGTCTGTGCAAGTGTCTGTCAGAGACTCTGAAGACTCTTATGCCTTCATCTCTTCACGTCTGTTAGAAGATGTGTGTTCCTAATGCCAAGTGGGTCCTATAATGTCTCATAGTATTCATGAACTGCTGCCCTTCTGTCCTCTGTAATATCCCGATAGTTCTCTATTATGGATCTGTAGTGTGTTTACATCCTTATGTAGGGATATTGATGTTGCCTTATGGTCTCAGATTTATCCATTTTACTCATATCTTTTCTTAAATGCCCTGACATGCTTTGTTTCATAGTTTACCTCTTAGGACACCTTAATAATTTTCTAAAAATATTCATGAAGGAACTGGCTTTACAGTACTTGTAATAGCACTGTAAGTGTATTCCAGATTGGTATATTTTTCTTTACAGTGGCTGTTTACCTGCTGTTTGTTTACCAAAGTCCCAATATTCCTAACATTACTTAAAATTACTTATATGATACTATGATACTAATTTATAGTAATCCATGAAGGGACTGTTGATACCAGAGATATTCCTCTAAGTTATCTCAATAATATCAGAATGTATCAGAATGAAGTGTTGCCTTATGGCACTAAGTTTCTTTATGACATAGTTGTTGAAGTTTCCTAAAGGGATTCACGTTGCCTTTGTGTCCTATAATATATGATACTATCCATGAAGTGACTAGTGTTGCATATTTGCATCCCTATAAATCATAATTAACCTTTTTTATGCCAGGTTTTTTCATAGTGTGTCAGCTGTCTGGCATGGTGTCTCTGTAATATTCTCAGAATCTTTTTAATTCTATCTTCTCACATATGAAAAAGTAACTAATTAAAATGAATATTGCCCTGAAGATTCATTGTGTGTGTTTACATCCCATGATATATTTGCTTTATCAGTGAGAAAACTTGCGGAACCTTGTTATATCAGTATATTGACCCTATGACTCATAATGTACCTTTTCTTTTCCACCACTATATGTTTTAGTTTGCAGTGTATAGGGCTGCAACTAATGATTATTTCCATTACGTCAATGTTTCATACACACACACACACACACACCAGAAAATGTTCACATTTGAGGAGCTGGAACCACTGAAGTTTGACTTCAAAGAATTAATCACTTATCGAAATAGTTGGTGATTAATTTTCTGTCCATTAACTAATTAATCAACATAATATTCTTACTAAAGAGTTTTTTTTTCCTCAGATTGTTTTCAATACAAAAGTATGAACTACTTTACGACGAATAAGAAAATAAACATAATTTTGTGTATTTGAAATTATACATATATATTAATAAGGCATGAGACTTTAAATATATATATATATATATATATATATATATATATATAAACTCTCATACCTTTAATTATCTTGTGGCATTTGAGACTTATCTCCCAGGTTGTCTCATAGGGATTTGAACAGGTCATGTCCTTGTTTCTATAGAGACAGATGGTATTACTGCACTATCGTCACAGGATCTTATGGCATATCTATAATATTTCATAATATATCTATAAAAAGTAACATAAGCAAAGAAGGAGCTTCCTCTCATACAGTATCTGTGTTAAAGGAGTTCTGAATGAAAGCAGTCAAAAACAAATCTTTAAAATAAGTGAAAAAACTCACGTGAAACAGACACGAGCTCAGTATTTTGATTACCGTGAGATGATATGTATTTTGTACGTACTTTATTCTTATTACCATTAACTGCAGTTGATACACATCCTACAAAGCCAACACATGTTCATTTAATACACCATAACACTCATAACTTTGTTTTTCTTAACATGAGTACAAATGCAACTACATATTTACCTTTTTTATTTGTGGTTAAAATTATTTTGGTTTCTCTTTCTTTATTGTGGCATTTACAATCCACTCAGTAAAGTTCCATACCATAAAACATGACATTTATTTTTTATGATGAGCATGAGCACAAACATCCTGTGAGATAAGGTGAGGCTGACTGTTCAGAGGAAATGTGGTAACACTCTGAATAACTTTGATATTCATCATTATAATCACAGGACTGATGAACAGGAAAAATTTCAAATGACTGTTTGGTTTAGTTTCTGTGTCCAATGAGAAAGTGCCACATTCTGCAAGACAACAGTAGCTGTGTGACAGCCTGCAGGTATGGAAAACAAAACAGAAAAAACTGAAAGGCTTAAATTACAGATACGTGTGTTTTCATATTCAAATTAACAGCAATGTAAAATCTAAAACTTATTTTGTTTTTTGGATTTTTTTTGTTTGACTTTTATGTTATTTTCATAACAGAAACCTTGAAGTAAAAACAGAATTAATGCCTGGCTGTCTGTGTGTGCAGGATGAGGACACTCGGCGGGACTACGACTACATGCTGGACCATCCTGAGGAGTACTATCAACACTACTACACATACTACCGCCGACAGCTCACCCCCAAAGTGGATGTTAGGATTGTCATCCTGGTCACCATCTGTGCCATCTCCATCTTCCAGGTACGACTGCAGCGTCCAGCTGGGTTAAACAACTACAAACAGATTCTACAACTTCCTTCTCCATATTTCCAGCTGGAAGGACCACAGGTGGAATGTGTGGGAACTTTTGTAAGTCAGAAACTGAGATTTGACCCCTGACTCTCAGCCCATAAATGGTAAATGGTATTTATTTTAATTTAAGCAAAATGTGGATTCATCCGCCTCTGAAAATAGTCTCTATTTGCTCCTGTTTGGGTAACATCTGATAAAACCTACTGTGACCTGCTGTTTTAGGGCTGAGAGGGAGGAGAAGTCAGAAAGTATTAAGAGACAAACACGTGTTAGTTATGGGATTTCAAGTTATTCAAGTCATTCAGGTTCTTTTTTTTTTTCATATGCACAACAGTTACAGTGAAGCAGTCTCTGGCAATGAAATGCTTGTCCTAAGGCTCCCTCCCTCCCTCCCTCCCTGTGTTTAAAAAAAAATAATGTACACACACACACACATATATATCTAGTATACTAGTATACATACTATATGTATATGCGACACTTCTTTTCTAATGCTGGCTTACTTTTTGTATGCTTGTCTGTATTATGGACTTCTTAAATGAATTTAGATTGGTTTGTCAAGCATCTGGTTAAATGTTATTGTAATTGTAATTATATGAGATTCAGACTATTTATTCATTGAAAACTGCCATGAGTGTAACTTCAGAACAGTGAAAGATGTACTGTGGCTGCAGTATGGTCAGTTTGGTTCATTGTCCAGCTCTAATCATCATAATATGATTCTGCGAAGAGTCGATAAATGACCATAGTGAATTATTGTCCAGCAATGGCAACAATAGATTGTCTTTTGTCTTTAGTCTTGACACATCCATGGATGTGAGCACAACCTTAGACAGGCAGGTTATTAGCCCATTAGCTCATACCTCTTATGTCCCTGTCTCTACAAAGTACTACAGCTGGCACAGCAGCTACAACGAGGCCATCAACTACCTGGTCACAGTCCCCAAGTACCGAATCCAGGCCACGGAGATCGCCAAGCAGCAGGGCCTCCTCAACCGCACCAAGGAGAAGGGCAAGAACCGCCGCTCCAAAGAGGAGATCCGGGAGCAGGAGGAGGAGGTGATCCGTGACATCATCAAAACCAAGATTGACATAAAAGGAGGCTACCAGAAACCCAACCTGTCGGACATCCTGCTGTGTCAGATTGTGCTCTTCCCCTACTACCTGACCAACTACGTGGCCTGGTACGTCTCCTGGGTTTACCGCTTCACCATCTGCAGGGAGGAATATGGAGACGAGGAGAAGCTCTACATTATCAGGTCAGTTTTGTTTCTTAGCTCAGCGTCCTCTCGGTGTCTCATCGCTATCTCACAGCAGACTCTGTGTGTTTATTCTCAGGAGGTACATGAAGATGTCTCAGTCTCAGTTTGACAGTCTGGATGAAAACACCAGACAGTCCTTCCTGGAGAAACAGCTCTGGATTAAAGAAAACTACGAGGTTTGTCACTTAAAATTCTCTCTCTGTATCACTCTTTCCATTTTTCCATCTATCTTCTGGACCTATTCTATTTTTTTCTTTTCTACTCTCTTTCCACTTTTTACATTATCACCACCTCTTGATTCATCCTTAGGATCTTCCATTCTTGCCTCTGGGACAGAACCTGGAAGTTCCAGTTTTACTTCAGCTCTCTATGCACAAAGTAAAGTTGAAGCTGATGGGAATGTTGTTAGTTTTGTACAATCCTGATTCCAAAAAGTTGGTGACGCTGTGTAAAACATAAATAAAAATAGAATGCAATCATTTGCAAATGAATTGTGTTTACGAAGTGTATTAATCTCCTTTATACAATCATGTGTTGACAAAGTGTTGAACCTCTCTCCATCCTCGCTTGTGAATGACTGAGTCTTTCCAGGATGAACCTTTCATACCCAATCATGATACTATCACCTGTTACCACTGAACCTTTTGGAATGTTCACATTAAATTCAGATTAAGCAGATATTCACAAAATTCAATGATGTTGATGAGGTCAAACATTAAATATATTGGAATCGGGGTTGCATTTGATTATAAACTAACAATATTGGGCCAAGTTTGACCCAATGAAGGCGCTAGATGAAAAGTTAGCAATCACCAAAGTTATTACAAACTATCCTTAAACCTGCAAGAACTGCTAATACATTTTTGGTCACTTGAGGGAATCAGAAAAGAAAAAAAAGAAAGTTGTGAGCATTGCCATAGCTAGTCTCTAGCGGTGTCTGTCTGCTGTTTGGTGCTGAGCAGATAGTGTACAGTGGGTTTTTAGAGGATTTTCATTGGAAACAGCTGCCTGCTGAGATTACATTCACATTTTTTCATATTGTCATTTTATACATTGTTATTATAAAAATACTGATTATGACTGCTTAAAGGGGGACATGATTATATGTACAGAATTGTGTGGCACAAAAAAAAAACGTCACGTCAACCTCATGATGGCACTGGACTCCACCAAAGTCAGTAGGATTCATCATCTTTGGGTTCTACAAAATTGTAGAGTGACTGACATTGCTTTCGTCCCTCATGTGTGTCCTTCAGGTGTACAGAAAGGAGCAGGAGGAGGAAATGAAGGTGAAGATGGCGACCGACCCGAGGATGAAGAGGTACCGGCGCTGGATGAGGAACGAGGGACCGGGCCGGCTGACATTCATCGATGACTGACAGCCACAAACTCCTTCTGTATCATACACACCTGCCTCAGTGCCAACATACACGGACAACACACGCCGTGCTGTGTGGAGAATTACCTGTACAGAAAGATTAACTATGCCTGTTTATATGGTGAGAGATATTTTCATAGCGATCGGGCCTCGTAAAGGGGATAAAGTGGAATAAACTGTGAACTGGGGCTTCAGATATCTGAGTAATTTTTTACATCATGCTATTTTGTTTTCAAACCAACAAGATCATTTCATTTAAAGAAGTTTAATGATGAATTATATATTTTTCTGTAATTCAGCTGTTTTTGTTCTCTCCTGCTGGTAAAAACAGATGGATGAATGAGTTTTGGTGCCTGAGTTTTTGTGAAGTGATTTTCTGCTGGATTTATCACATCCAAGTGCAAGGTGATTAACATAACACCAAGTAACCAGAAGGCTACCAGTTTGATCCCTGCAGCAGCCAACAGTACTGTCAAAGTGTCCTTGGGCATGGCATCGGACCGCCACCTGCTAACTCTGCTCATTCTCACTCAGAAAAAAAAGCAGAAGTAAAAAGTGACGAGCACATTTTAAATGTTTGTGTAAATTGCACAGTCTTATTGTGTAAATGGAAGCCAAAGTTGCAAGTATCTGTAAATTGTGCAACGCCAGATGTTCCTCACACCGGGAGTTTGGTATCGTGGTTTCCGCTGTGTCTCCAGAAGTTCAGGTGACCGCTTACTGTTTACTGCATTTGAAAAAACTTGGTTTTACTTAATATGATTAATTATTATTAATTTATTGTTTCACATATCACTGGTCTTTTTGTCATTTTGGTGTTGAGGCAGCATTAAAATGCATACTGTAACTACACAGTCATACAGTCTTTGATATGAACCCTACAAAACAGTTTTTATAAATAAATTTAAAATTACTTTTTCTAATGAGTTTGTTTCAGCGGATCCGTTGACCATCTGCTAAACCCCACCTTCGAACAGCAATTCTACGATCATAGCCAGGCAGTCGTGACAAGACATCACAAGTCTGTCAAGCTTTGGATTTGGACATGCAGCTACGCCTCAGTCTTTTAGCATCATTTCATCTATGTAGCCATTAAGTGCATACAAGTTTACAAGATTCTTATTTAAAAAGACTTAGCTGGAAATGTCAAGAAAGCCGTAGACAGTGTCTCGACCAACTCATTGACCTAATTGATAGTCACCATAGACAAGAGAAGCCGCTTTTTTGTTATGTTAAAATTTGTGCTATATTTGAATTGAAGATTGCATAGATGGAAATAGAAAGGATCAAGACAGCGTGTATCATATAAATGGGAATACTGGAAACTTGCAGACCGTCTCCTCAAAGGCAATCATGCTGCTGCATTTTGTTGTACACAGGTAAAGTGAAGGAAGTAGCTGTGTGAAGAAGGAAAATGAAAGTCAGCAGCCAAAAATGTAGGGTTTTTAAAAGTTGTTTCTGTAAAATAAATAATATTCTCCTGCTCCATTAATACCAGCGTATCCTTTAACTGATGGAGTCATCACTGAAGGAGAAGGTTGCATTAATGTCTGGTTATTTGAAGTCATATGTTGTTTGTAGATAGGTGATTATGCTGACTCATACTTAAAAAGGAAAGACAGCAAATGCTTTGTGACGCAAGAAACTAACTTCTCCATCTTTAACCCTTACTTGTCCTTACCGGAGTTGTCTGGAAATACTTCAAGTGCATGGATTTAAAAAAAATCAAGACCTTTAAAAAGTGCTTGGATTTGCCAAGCAGTAAAGAGTTCCTTGAGAGTCAGGGTTCCGGTCAAGGAAAAACTAAAAAAAAAAAAAAAATCAAAACCCATGGAATATTATCCAGGCCTGGAAAAGTCGTTGAATTAGTAAAACTCTAAACTTTTGTGAAAGAAATGGAATTTTGTTGTGTGTAATGAAATTGTTACAGTGATCCAAGCAATGCAACACAACGGCAAATTTATTGCCTGTAGCTGTCGATGTAAAGTAGCTCTAAAATGCGTCAGTGTGAAACGTTACTATCACTGCTTTCTTCCCACGTTATGTCTCCCCCCATGCATGCAAGCTAGCTGAAATGATGCTTATATAGAGTTTAAATCTGGTATGTCTGACTGATGCTGTGCAAGCGTACATGGAATATTTCATCTAATGAACGATACAAACTTTGCTTAGAAATGCAACAAGGGAATGACCAGCATGAGAGATGTGAGCTTTGCAAAAAGAGCTTCGATATTAGCAATTAGTCAATGTCACACTAATGGAACAAAGCACATCCAACAACATGAGAGGACAGTGAGAGACAGCTTACCAATCAGGTGGACCAGGGTTTGCCTCCGACCAGAGTATGGCTGCTACAGCTAAAGCACTTTCAATGAAACACCAGCACATATTGCTCCTGAGCTCTGGCCACTGAGATCCTTTGGGCACTTAAAAAGTTTGAGTGTAAAGCTTATAATCAAATAAATGACTATCCTGTTTTAATAATCTCTGGACACGAAAGTCCTAGTTGAAAATAACGTTTGATTTGTCGGCCAGCCCGACTGTACTGTTCACAAACAGACTTGTATTCTCCGTCCATGTGTACTCAGGTTGTGACTGGTCAGGGAAATTTTATCATGGGCCCTTGAAAAGTCATGGAAAGGTTTTTGAAATTTTGTCCATGAAGTCGTGTTGGCTGGATGGGTGACACACTCTGTGGTGGTGCAAGCCAACAACAACCAGCTGTCCAGAGAAAATAATGTGCTCACTGGTGAAAAGTGTTCATGTTTACACCCCAAAATTATAACCTTTGTTTCTGTGTCACAGCAGATAATGCTGTGTTACAGCTCATGCTCTGTCTTAAAATGGCTGTATAGTATATAAAAAATACACATTTGTGTGAAGCACAAAGGAGTAGCCAGGGACAAAGGTAAGAAAATGATAGATTTTAAAAAGCTAGTCTCCCTCCTTCCCCCGATAACAGAAGGGTTTTTATAAACACTGGTTCAATGACCATGGTCTACTAAAAAATCTTTGCTGGAGTCCAGAATTCAAGAAGAATACATGAAAAGTATTTCAAACATCAGCACATTGTCTGTTCAGGCAAGGCACCACCCAGGGAAACTGATTTATTTTGACCTTCTCATGAATTGTGACATTTGTCCCTGTAACATCTTCTTGATATCATGAAAATGTTCAAAAGCCACTGTGATGTTATTTCTTATTTTAAATACGATGCCATAATTCCACCAAAACTGAACACATGTTACCTTTTTTGAATGATCTACCAGTCCTACAATATTTGGCATCACGCTCGTTTTCTTGTGCGTTAAGGCCAGACATGAACATTCCACAGCCATTTTATAAGACTGAAATTTTACTTAACTTTTAGACTCAAAACCAAAAATCTCATGATTCATAACAGCTACCAAACTTTACAGGCCAATTCCTTGAAGAAATAGTTGGTAATTTGTGATATATTTTTCCATTTTCATTTCATGTGGCAGTTTATGTGAAAAAAAATGGTCCATTAATGAGATGTTGTCTAACCTGCACGTTATTACAATTGAAAAAAATCATAATACAAACAAGTTTTGTACTTTGGCCTATATTAATGTGGCAAAGTTTCATCCTGATGGAATAAAGGATTTTTTTTTTCCCTATTTCCAGGTGGTGCCTCACCTTAACTTTCTACTGCCATCTAATCAAGGTAAACATTCAAGTGGTTGTATAATACTGTGCTGGGTCAGACTGGTATATGTGAACATCTATGTGAAATATTGCCACCTAATTTTAAAATAATTTGTCCCTGAAAAGTCCTTTATCATTACTTACTCTGAAACACACCATGTCCTGAAAATTTACTGTTAATGTATTCCCATTCTGCATGAGGAAACAATATCTACAGCAATCTCCCTTTAGGAGGTTCTGAAGGTTTCCATTTTTATGACACGTTCAGCACGATTATTCAATTTATCGCTTATCGAACACAAATGCCAAACATTCTTTCCAGCTTCTAGGTCAGCCAGCTTGTCTCTGTCCACACAGTTCTAGATTATGCTCTCTATAACATTGTTGGATTCACAGTTTCAGTTTTTAAAAAAGGATCAAAATTGATCCAGAGATATCGCATCGTTTTCTTCCATGCATTTTCGTTTTCCTGGCGTCTACATTATCTACTGCCTTCAGGGATTCTGGTGTGTTGTGCCATTACCTGTAAAAGATGCGTAAAATTGGTGGGGTTCCCCTTTAACGCACACACATTAAAGGACTGACATTTGTCTTCTCATCTCACCCTTGGACGACAGAAAATAAGCTTATGTCCCAAAACTACTCATTTAACATGTCTGTTCTGAGCAGCTGAATTAACCATTCAACATGTTGGATGCACAAGGCCACTAAAACACTTTTTTGAGGTTTAGGAGATTTTAACACATATACAATTTTGAAGTTCCCTTAAATGTCGTTAAAAGAGTTGTGACCAAGATATGTGCTGAACGAGATATTTTACAGTTGAACAGTAAACTTTGTCAGTCCTCTCTGGATACAAAGTGCGCTGCATTTCTTCACTAAAATGACAGCTTCCTCCCCTCTTACCTGCTCACATCAACCCAACAGTTTGAGATTTCAAATGCCTGAAAGTGAGCCAAGCTGGAAAGAAAACAAAGCACACCATGTCAGGTTTTCCATTAACAATAAAAATTAACATACATTTTAAAACATACAAAAACAAACAATACAAGGCAGAAGGATGATAGAAGGGCCATGTCATTTCAACATTAACAACAATAATCTGTTATCATTATAACAGTGAAATGTACTGACTGAATTGGACATACAGTAACCTTGCTGCGAATCAAGTCTTAGTAACAATGTCTGACCTTGTTAACTAATTAAAGTAGTGCCTGTTGAGATGATCATACTTCTCTTTAAAAAAAAAATAAAACCGATATACAAGTGCAGAAACCAACAGATCTCTGGGAGAGTCTGTCTTGTTTGTTTTTTTTAAGTGCAGTTATATTAAAAACTGTCATCTGCCACGGCCACTAACTAATCACAGGAAGTACACAGACTGAAGGTTTTACATTCATTGCTCTGTTCTGTACGCCAATTCAGCTGAAGCCATGATTGGTCAAGGATGATCAAGGTCAAGGATGTAATGCATGGATCATGAACTTTACTGGTTCATTTTCTCCGTTTTCATTCCCATGTTCAACGGTTTTGGGAAAAAAAATGTATGCTCAAAGGTCCAATCCATAATTCTTTAATTAATAATTAATAATAATTCTAACCCCAATACTTGACATATACTGGCACACACAACTCAAATCTGAGATATAAGTGGCAAAGCAACATTTTTGTGTTGCTGAAAATATCTGACTGACATACTTAACACCATCGGAATACATTTATTCTGATGTATTTTGTGGTTCTATTGTAACCCAAAATGATAGTTTGATTGACCGACAAGGTCTGGAACTGCCATCATTTTCAGTCTTTGCTTTGACAAAGGATTCTTCTCTTGTCTACAAATGTAGCTGGCTGACAAAACACTGACAGTAACAATTTTAGTTGAGATATCAGTCAAGGTCAAAACAGCACAATAATAACCTTACGATAAATTCACTCAAATGCTTAACTTTAAAAGGTCAAACAGTACAGAACTCGCCTTTATGAAAAACCTTCAGTCTCAAGTAAATCCAAATAAAATTAAATGTACATTTGTGAAAAAGGAAATTTAAACCTTCATTGGTTGTTAATCTCTTTATATACTAAACACGACTGTGTCCTCTCTTACTGCATACATGCTGTGGAACAGACCAAATCATCTCACTGGCTACAGACAGAAACCCGTGTTCTCTTCTGTCGGCCGGGAGAGCAATCGGATCTACACCACAAGGAGTCCGTAATCTTTTGGTTTGTGTGTAAATACAAACTGGGATACCTTTGTTTCAGTAATAATTTTATCAAATGTGACATTGAAGTGACTGGAATCAGGCTTCCAATACTTAACATTTTGACAACTAATGAAAAGATTTGTTTTTTTGTAGATTCGGGTGTCAATTTAAGTCCAACATACACATGAACTGTTATGGGAATATTCTTCTCCTGGGGATTTAAGGTGCATTAAACCATGATTTCAGCTCTTCAATTCATAGATGTGTGACGTTTAGAGTCACATGTGATCAAAGTTCAAAGGGAAGAACCCGAGACATCGCAGATCCAGGTGTTTGTCCATCTGTAACAAGGTATTTAACATTAAAACAAAATGCCAAGGGCAGAAAGGGCTTTGGCCAAGTTTCAGTTTTGTTTCTCCATCCTCGTACATCTTCACTGATGATTTAGAAAAGACAACACGAGAGCAAATCCAAAGGCTTTAGTGAAATCACAAGAAAAAGCTGTCCAGTCGTCTTTAACATCAAACAACTTCACAACAGGAAGGGGTTTTGGCAATGATGAAAGCAAAAAAGAAAAAAAGGCGCCATCTTTTTTTAAAATCAGTTTTTAACTGCAAACGTCTTTAGATGAGGATTTGTTGACTCTCTTTATGAATATTCAGTTAAAGTTGTGAAGTTGAGCATGTAAAGGTAGCACTCTATATGATGACGAAATCTGTCTTGTTTTGCTCTGTACAACAGCCAGAACAGAAATCCCACTTGAATTAACCTTCATTTGAAACAAAAGGGACATAAATTAGGTTTCAGGATATTTCTCGTGTCCCCTTAAGTGTGACCAAACCATCAAGCTTAGTTAAAGGGGTTTTTTGTGTTTGTTTTTTTACCCTTTCAAAAAGTCTCTAAAGTCCAAGTTCAAGGTGAGACTGGGACCAGTTCCTTTTGTTTCCCATCTCATGGATCTCAGTTATACGGAAGCCTACTTCAGCCAAAAAATTTAATGCTTTTAAGTCTAAATTATGACAAAAGTAAAAACGTTGATATGCTAATGCAAAATTATGAGGTTTACTAAGTCAATATTATGACACAAGTAAAAAAGGTTTACAAACTAAAATTATAAGATTAACTAAATCAAAATTATATCAAATAAAAACCTTTGGCCTACTATGATATATTAAGCCAAATTACATGATGGATGAGTAAAAATAATTTACATAAATTATGTGTAAGTGGATTTTTAAAATTCAAAATCACAACAAAAGAATGTTGCTTACCAAGAGGAACCTTTTGAGATTTTTAGTCAAAATGATAAATTACAAAGTCAAAATTTTGATTCCTAATTCAAAAGACATACTGTAAGTTAAAAAAAAAAGAAGTTCTAATTAGTCAAAATTAGAAAATTATGACAAAGGAAGTGGAAATTCTTTTGACTAGGTATCTCATAATTTTGATTGAGGAAGTCAGAATTTTGACTTTGTATCTGATCATTTTGACTTGCCATGAGTATTTTGCTTTTTCTTACTAATAACTATCCATCTGTTTTTCCATGTCAGAAATGGTCTTCCATACAGTTGTGATGCCTGTCCTTTTTGGATGAGACAGACGGGATTACTGAACAAATCAGCGAGCTGTGTTGTGTTGTTTGTTTGTTGTAGAGTCCCAAAAACAAACACAAGTTCTTTCTCCATCGTGGTTGCAATTTTTTGTTTATCCAAGAATTCTCCTTCTTCTGTTCTTCCTTTTTGAAGGCCCTTCCACCAACCAGCTCCAGATTTCACTTCTTCGGTGCAAGTCTGCTCATTGTTCTGTGGCCAGATGTGTTAGCTGATGTAGGAAACATGACAAGAAGTCTTTGAAGACTTTCAGTTTCACCATGTTTCCACACAACCAGGGTGAGCACAGAAGAGTAGGCTACTATGAAACTGACATGTTCACTAGGAGGTGATCCCGAATTAGCTGTGCCACATATCAAGACCAAAATTTTCCTCTGCAGCCCCCTGGAAGAAATCAAACACTGAATATGAATTTGAAGATTTCGTTTCCCTTTCTCGAGTAAAGCAGAATTTTTGGACGCCTTTGCCTTTTTCAGAAATATATTAAGGGGTATTCAAAATGTTGCCAAATGCCATTTTTTTCCTTTTTTAAGGGTCTGAGAAGGTCATAGATGAGAGTCTTCTTTGTCACCAAGCTCTTTTTTCCCCCGTCTCCTGGACAAAAAGTATCTATCCTGTCTTTTTTCCATTGTGAGAATTCTTTTGTCGAGTCTTTATTTTAGTCTTTGATGGTCTGAGAAACAAGCGCTTGATCAAATGCTTCAGATGTGTCAACATATGCTGCATTTCTTTCTGTCTTGTGAGAGGGGCTGACATCCACAAAGTCTTATGAAGTTTTGACCAGGTCGTAGACATAAATGAGGAAGTCGTCGTCAAACTTGATGAAGTAGACGGAGGGCTTGGCCTCCACCTGGTGGATGACCATGCCCGTTCGTTTGCCGCCATCCTCTTTTGCGTACTCAACCTGTTTGCCCACCAGGCTGTCCACCACCTCGCCAGGTTCCCTCTCCGCCGGGACGCTGTCATCTACAGAGGGACAGAGAGAGATGAACTGATGTTTAATGCAGCGTGTTCTATTGTTAAGAAATACATCAGAAATAAACTTAAACTAATTCTGTTAGCTTTTAATTACGACTAGCTTGGAATAATTCATTTAAACTGAGTTTTCAATGAATTTCTTAGAAATGATCACATCATTGTGAAGCCATTGCAATAATCGCAGATTATCACACAGGCCTACCTGTGTGCATTTACACCTGTCTTTTAAAGTGGACATAATACCTATTCAGATAAAATCTAAATATCCAAGACACATACATTAAAAGAGCCAAGTGGGTGCAGATAGGTTCCTCTTTAAAATTTCCACCTCTTTAAAATTGCCACCAGTTTTAAGAAAGGCTGAATAAGATTACTTCACGCACTGGAGTCAGGCATGATGCGGAGATCTCCCTCTTTGTAGTCGTCCAGCAGCTGGTACATGTAGAGGACAGGGTCTTTCTCGTAGGTTATGTAGAACCAGGTAGTCATGATGGGAGCCCGGGCCAGCACCATGCCCCTCCACTCCTCCTTTGGACCCTCCTCTGTCTCGAACATGTGCTCCACCGCTTTACCGATCATGGTGTCTGCGAGGTTGACGTCTGTTAGACGGGATTTAGCTGCAGGGGTAAAAATTAGAGTTGAGACAGGCAGTTATGCATTATGTACATGTTAGAACTCAGGGTTTACCACCAAAAAAGTTGTTAGGCCTGGTGGCAAGTATGTTTTGATGGTGGCTGGTAGCCAAGTGTATTTTTGACGGAAGCCCTATAGTTTCTGTGATAACAGAATCAAAGACAATTGAAAATCTTAAAAAGTTGTAACACAGATTCCATAGGGTCCTACATTAAGCAGTTCACTCTAAGTTAATAAGTTAACTGGTAAATATGACCACAATGGAAAATGCCCAAAACCAGAAATACTTTCTCACACTGCCACTCAGATGCTTTGGTGTCAAGATTGTCCGCTCAGGATAATCAGTGTCCTCCATTTTCATAGCCAGCATCATAACATTACTTGCTTAGTTTACAGGGACTGCAATAGCGGATAGTGATAAATAAAATTCAATCCAATACACAAGTGGATAGTGAATTTTTATAGTGCCCTCCTCTGGATCACAGAGCAAACTATTTCAAACAGTGTGTTGCAAAGACTAAATTCCAAAACATCATTACAGTTTGAACACGAACTTTTTCCAAAATATGTATATGTGTTAAGTATGTGTGATATACATGTTTGTTGGTCAAAATAAAGTAATTGTGCAGCTTTCTATCACCACAGTGTTTCATTGGTGTGATCCCATTCCCAGTTCAGTCTTACCCAGTCTGTCAGGGAGCACTTCCAGCCCCTGAACCCTCTCGTCTTTATGAAGCTCCAGACCATAAACACAGTCGAAACCATCATACTTTATCAGATAGAGAGACGGGTTCACTGGCACCTAGTGGACACACACACATTTGAAACATTGGTCCATTATTTTGTTCTTTCTTTCCACATCCTTAAACAAAAAGTCAGGATATTTGCAACAATAATACATATTTTAATTTGCTGGATGCAGGTAGCACTGTAGCAGTGGAGAGGCAGAGCTCAGCAGTGGTGCATGCAGATAAAATGATCATTATTATTATTATTATTATGGACTGTCTATAGTAAAAAATAGGTCTACACATATCACACATTATATGGAACATGTGACTATAAGACAACTTCAGTGCCTGGCTGAACTACTGCTAGGCTTTATTAATCCCTCACTCACTCAGTAATTACTTGACCCTCTGCTTACCTGGTCGAGCACTGTTCCTTTCCAGACCACGTGTCCTCCTCCATCCTTCCAGATGTGTTGGATCCTGCAGCCAACGATGTTGCGTCGAGGCTGCGACAGAACTTTGGTGGTCGGACCCAGACTGCTCTTATGTTTCCTTCCAAATGACATGAAATAACACAGTTACAGTTACACTGTCTGTTTTGAGACTGTGTTTACGGTTTGTACTTTGAGTTGAATCTGTTGAATTCCCTTATGTGGGAACAGAAACACTGTCTCATATTATGTTTTATGTGTATATATGTATTTGAGTCTAATTATTTTGGCCATAGCAAAAACAAACAAAGCTGTAAAGAATCTTAACTCACTTATGAGGATTCTTTTTCTTCATCATATTTGCAGAAACACCTGCATGCCCTGAACAGAAAAATAAATCAAAGATCAACTTCCAGGACTTAAGATTTGCTGCTGATTGATCGTCCATCACAGTCAACGTTTAGCCAACACTATCTATCTGTCAAAGTTCAGTTATAATCATGCACTAACACAACTGTGAGCAGAGACTGTAATGAAAACTCATGGGTACGTTCACATTTTTGAGAGAAAATACAACACAAAGAATCTTCAAACATGGACATGGTGAAAAGGATGATTTGTAGAATTAAGAATGCGGCTGTTCAGCAGCCAACTCTCCAGCCTTGAATGTTGCTGTGTCCTTGAATTTATCAACAGAGTTTTCCAATCACTCTGTCCTAAACACAGACTGTGATGGATTATCTCTATGCAGCAAGTGCATGCTATTTTCATTGAAATGAACTGAATCCGATGGGATCCGATCCGGAAAACAATTACGACCACCCTAGTGTGTCTGCCAGTTAAATGTTAATAGCTGTGTGATTGACCTCTAACCTGCATCAGCTGCGTCTCTGTGTCCCGGAGTGCTCTTCATTCATCTGGAGGCAGGGAGGCAGCCAGGCTGCCCAGCCACACAGCTACAACACAAACCTGTCCAGGGCTTAAACAACAGGAGGAGAAAAACAGGGAACACATGACCTAATGTGAGGAAAAACAAAATGACGACTAGCCACATAAGCCAAATTCTCTATGTGTACATATACTTGGCCAGTAAAGCTGATTCTGATTCTGGTCATGTTGATTTGATCTGAAGCATCATGCTGGAAACTATGCAAAGCTAATAAGAAGATGGTAATGCAAAGCAGTGGGAAACTTGATAGCCTAGCAAAAAATACGCCTTTCAACCCCAAAGGCATCTGATTTGGAACCTTAAATATTACACAAATTGCACCACAATAACTCTTTTGTACTGACCCAAATTTATCTGTAGCACATACTCAAAAAGTGTAAAGTACTGAAAGTTGACATCAAATGTACGGCCAGATACAAACATTTTTAATGTCTTGATCAGATGTTATTAACCAATATCATAATTCTGCATCAAACTAGCAAGCTCACATGCCTATAGTTAGCATGTTAACATGTTAAATACTATGGAATGTTATGCCACTTAACTTTTGGCATGCTGATATTCTAATCATTGGCATGTTACACTAACATGCTAAATGTTCCATGTTTCAAATGAACATGCTAATATACTAAACATCTCAACATTGAAATATGTTAAATATTAGCATATTTTGCTGGTTTGCCAACATTAACATGCTGATGTACCAAACATTACCATGCTAAAAGTAAAAAAGTAAAGAATCAAAAAGATCTAGCTGGAATAAAACTCAGGTATGATATTGGCACTAGTATCAAAAAGCTTAAAGTGAGCCCCTAGATGTATTCTTCAGAGTAGGAACCCTTTACAATAACCAAAACACAACATCTATGACATATTATATCTACATATTATTTGAATACCTTGAAATAGCACCCAGTCTCCTTGTCTACCCTCTCTTCAATCTAAACTTACAGACAAATTGAATAAAGTAAAAGGTAATGCAGGTTTAGCAGTATTTACCCAGTCTGCAGTATTCAGGAGTGTTGATGAGATGTTTAGCAGTTTTCTGGGGTTTCAGGATTCAGGCTGCTCATCTGCAGAACAAAACCAGGATTAAACCTGTGTCAGGAAAACACAAAGTCAGCAATTAAACAAATTTGGAAGATGATTAATCTGAAAATGAGACCTGATCTTAAGTGAATGATAAAATAAATCCAATATCTAGATTTGTAGTTAAACTAATGACATATACAACCCAATGTATGACCACATGTCATAGTTTTATACTTGTGATGACAACTGAACTACCATAAGGGTAGGGGAGCTGAGGAAGAACATGAGAAACAGTTGAAAGATGAAAGCTCTAGTAAAGCTGGTGTTTAGATCTTAATTGAATTTGGTCAACCTGTAAAATCTCTTCAGTCAAACCATATTTTTTTGCTGTGGACAGCAGGGGGCGACATGTTGCTTGGCTGACTGCTTAAATCAGCTGCTGACAGTTAAGGTGTCGGATGAGTCTTGACTCTGTAGCCTCTGGACATCTGAGCATTCTGCTCTGAACTCTGACTGTAGGCTGCATTATTCATCAGCAGGAATCACACTGTCTGTGTTTTATTTATCACAGCAGCACTTTGGTCTGATGCTTCACTTAACACATCAGCTGAGTTTATGACAGAACAACCAGTCGTTAGCAATGACACAGATTTAGGTGGGGGTTAAATGCCTTGCTCCAGGGCACTGGTGTACTTCCTTCCTGTAAACTAAACCAAAACTGAAAGATTCATCCTCCTTAAAAAAAAAACAAAAAAAAACAAATCAAATGTATATCACAAAAACCAAATGTACACGATTCATGTCTTTATGATATTATTAAATTTGATACCTGGGCAAAACTTTCTTTTAGTCGTTTAAGGACAATTATTTATTATACATCATTATTATAAATTAAGTCAAAAAAGGCAATAATACAGCTCAGCCCAACTGTCAACTACTGGAAAAAAAACTACAGCACATGATCAGACTGTGTCAGCAAAAACAGTTCATCAACAATTACATGGAGAGGGAAATTATTAAGGTGGGAATCTCTCGGCACTTCACAATTCAATTACGATTCAGATGATGCAATTATAAAACAATTAAATGATACATCCATTACTTTCCGTCTCTCAACACCTAATTGGTTCAGCCGTAAGGAACATACAGCCAGTCTTATAAAATTTTAATATTGTATATAATCATAATATTTTTTTTAATTTAGGTTTTAAATTTCCAATTCCAAACAGTCAGAACAGCCAGCGAGCAGCCTGTCACCATTATTCAAGAAGCAAGCTAGAGTTAGCCAGTGCAGAACTAAAGTTAAGTCGAAAAAGAAAATAGTGCCGATTTGCAAAAGGTGCCTCAGAATGGTGACAAGAGGAGCGAACGCTACAAATTTGGCTAAAGATGAACCAAAGACAGTCTCTTCAAAGACTTGAGAGAGGTAATGTTGCATTAATATAATTTAAACAGTTCATACAGTACAGTACAGTTAATATCATTAATGAAAGACCAAGTGGGTTATGATAACAACCAACTCTGTTTTGGTCAAAATAAACCCTTAATTCATTGAGACAGATGTGAAAATAGGTCTTTTTTTCTTTTTGCCATGGTATCAACAGAGGTATCAAGTATTGTTTGTTTCTGCTAGTATTGTATCAAAATTTTAAATTCTGGTATCATGACAACACTAGTAGCCAAAATCATTACAAACATGAATGCACATTTGAGAGTTCAGTGGTGCAAAAACCACAGATACTGGTCTACAGATACGTGGGAAAAAGTCATATGGCCAGATGAGTCATCCTTCACCATATTCTCAACAAGTGGGCGGGTGCAGGTGTGGTGTACACTCTGAGAATGGTGCCGGCCTTAATGCTTGACCCCGACAACGAGGGGATCTGGAGGCTCTGTTGTGCTGTGGGGAGCATTTAGCTGGCATGGTTTGGGTCCACTTGTCCCCTTAGAGGGAAGAGTCACTGCAGTAATACACAGTGGTTCTGATCACCTTTATCCTATGATGATACATTTCTATCACATTGGGAGTGGTCTCTCCCAGGATGACAGTGCCACATCCATGGGGCACGAGGGATCACTGATGGTTTGACGAGTATGAAAATGATGTGAATCATATGCTATGGCCTTCACAGTCACCAGATCTCAACCCAATTAAACTATGGGAGATTTCAGATCAATGTGTTAGGCAGGGCTCCCCACCACCATCATAAAAACACCAATGAGAGAATATCTTTTGGAAAAATGTTCATCCCTCCAGTAGAATTTACGTTGTTTTTCCTTTAGTTTGTCACCCATCTGTACTGTATACAGGCACGTCGAAAGTTGACACCAAAGTCCTACCTTGAATTTGCCACATATACATTTTTTCATTTACTGAAGATAAAATGTGATTATTTTAAAAACCAATCTAAACTGGTGACTGTACTCAAGTTGAAAAATGACAAAACAAAACATAACATAGATTGGAGGGGAGAATCAGAGAAGTATAGTTCAGCCAGCCTCCAAAAGGTTTCATGTCCTGAACATGAGACTTTAATTATTGATCAGTGGAGCCTGTGAGGAAGGCCTGCAGTGTATTATTTATCTGCAGGCAGGGTGTTATGTAACACATCTGACCCTCTAACTACTCATTGTCCCCGTCACTCTGTACTGTGCTCAAGACCTTTCACTAAAGAAATCTTCCAACTACAGTCATTAATGTAAAGGAAAACTAAGAAAATTCACTAAGAACAATGAAAATAAGAACAAGACAAATTTAGGGAAAAGCTATGATATGCAACTATTTTGTTGACAGATCAACAGACATACTCAGCCCATACCAACATCTTTTAGAGTCTGACACCTGAAACCAACCAACCAACCAAGACCCTAAGCTATATTTTCACTTATTCCTTTCATTACTGACTGTTTGTTCACCAGACAAATGCAACAAAATGGCCAGCAACACATGCACACAGATGGTACAGTCAAAGAGAGAAATTTATCAATAAAAGACATGGCTTCAGACTGTTGGTCAGACAGCAAGGCATTTGAGGTTAACTTAAGCTTTGGGACATTTTTCACTAGGGTTAAGGACATTTTACAGACCAAACAATTAATCAAGAAAATTATTGACAGATCAATCGATACTAAAAAGAATTATTTGCCCCACTGTGTTAGTATATTTTCAATTTGCACATAATACAGATAATACAACACATGCTTCTGATGATATGCCATCATAAGGGTTTTTGACAGTTTTATCAGAGCATCTAAAACTCAGACAGACTCCTGCTCACTGCTGTTTACCTGCAGAAGACACTAACCTACCAGAAACACAAGAGACATTCTGCAGCATCTGGCTGCAGCTGGTGGTGATTTCCCTCCTGTTGCCCCGAGAAACACACGATTAGTCATCTGTTGTCATAAAGCGATGGAGGACAGGAACGACTCGACATCATTCTGTCTACGACATAACTAAGATGCATTGAAACCAGAGACGTGGAGCTCAGTCCAAAACTGGCAGCAAAACTCCATTGTTCTTTACACACACAGACGCACACACTGTACTACTAATGTAAGGAACTGCAGAAAATCACTGCATGTTTCGCCCTGTTCCCCCCCAAAACATCTGGATTAGATCAAGTCCCCACACTGCCCAAACTGTTAAGACATTCAGACTTCAGCTCTGTGCTTCAACAAGAACAATAAAGCTCTAATTTTCCTAACATGTGTTTTTAAAGACTAGTTCTAGTGCACTGACTCTGCCAGTAACTTCTTTTCAGTAGGTGTCTAAAAAACTTCTAAGTACTCAGCGTTTACACCCCAGTATGTTTTCTCTGAGCTGATATGGCTAGGTAGAAGCTTTTCATGTTCATGTCACAATCTTAACTTCACAGAAGCTGCTTAACCTTGACAAACTTAACAAAATCTGTAAAAAGGTTTCAATTCAGCCAGTTGAAAATTATTTTTGCTGTAATGATCGCTTCACTGTGAGTTAGTTCTTTTGACTTTTGATTTGACTCAAAATTTCAAGCAAATTAAAACTAGTAGAGTGAAATTTTAAAAAATGGTACTGATCAACAAAATCTTTAAATTTTCAATCATTTTCTGTTGTATTTTAATAGATCCTACCAATAATCGATCATCTGAGCTAATATATTGGTGTATATGTCAGCTAGTAAGTGACAAGAAATTTCAGTTCAGAAATGTCAAAGATATTCTTATCAAAAATGTTTGTTATGTGCAGGCCTTGTAGCTAACATTATTCACCTTTCTCCCTCAACAGCCAGCTTTCTGTCAGTGAGGACTGCTGAAGGCAACATGCAAATACATTTAACAGAAATGCTCAAGCAAAAGCAAATTAGCTTTTAGGATGGGCACTGTTCACTTAAAGACTGTTGACAGGACGTTTTGCACAGATGGAACTCTGGGAAAGATTTGCAGCTAACAACCACTGCAGCAGAACTTTAACTGGAATATATGCTACAATTTAACACTGTGGTCCCCACAAGCCCCCTGTCCATATTACATAATGTAAGGCACCGCCCCCAGTGAGGCAGGGGGAGTCCCTAAAAACATGGTATTTGGTCATGGTTTTGCAGGATGTAACAGTGCACTATTGAGTTGTACATATTTTCCAGTATAATGTTCAAATAATCTCAGATTTGACCATCAAGTAAATTTAGTAAAAGTAAAGTACAAGTCTTTCAAAAGGCAGTACAAGGAGCAAAAATCTTAAGTACATCTTTGTAAATCTATGATCTCAAAAACTGAAAAATCATCTCTGTTCGAAGTTACAATTAGGTGCGAGGTCACCTGTAGATTTAATCTTGGGATAAAGGCAAGATTAAGTTAATATACAATTTTTTAGGTTGTGTTTCTTTTCTGGCTTATTCCAATGCACGTACACACACATTCATGTACTGGTGACTGATTATACGGAGCCACCTGCTATGTGCACACACCCACACAGCCGTCAGGCGAAATTTGGGATTCAGTATCTTGCCCTTGCTCAAGGACACTTCCCAGGGATCGAACCTTCCAACTAGTAGAATGTGATTTGGGTGAATTGTGCCTTTAAAGAAAAATGTGGTTGCAGATTGTCCTCCTCACGATGTGGGGAGACAGATGTGCTGCAGATGTGTTGAAATTTTACAGTATTGGTTACTGCAGGTAGACAAAAACACGGCGCTGTAATCTATTACTACTCTAACACCTGGGACAAGCTGCCTGTGTCTAGTTGCTGCTTCGGCGCTGCTACTGCCAGCCTCATCTTTCTACACTGAGTTTGCCTTTAATAATGTTTTTAGATTTTTTTTCATTAGAAATTCCATTTATATTTAGTTTTTACAGAAAAAAAATACAGGAAGTGTAAAAAAAAAAATTTTCAAGTCAGCCATTCTACAGATATAGACATGAAACTGCAGTGAGAGGTGTAATACTGCCGGTATGATGTCAGCATGAGTAGCCACAGATCATTTTCACTATTATAGCTGACAACTGCAGAAAAAAAAAAACCAAGCAACACACCAAATCTGTAGCCACTGCAGCCACGCGTGAGCTGTGCTGCTGCTCCAGCCAACCAACCTGTTAACTTGGGCACCAAAATGGAAAAACAAAAAGTTCAGCATTGCACATGCTCAGGTAGGTCAGCGTGTCCCGGGTGTAATCCTCACTCCTTGTCCAGTGGGAGATGATCATCAGCAGATGGGTTGTAGTTTTACCTGCAGGATCAGACTCCAGTTGACCTTTGCTTGGGTTTGGTTAGAAGCTGGTAGAGGGGGCGTCGCCATCAGCAAGACTGGAGCATTCAAATCAGCTTTCAACAACTTCAGCAAAAAAAAAAAAAAAAAAAAATCTCACAGCTGTGCACGCTTTAACTTTACTGACTGCATCAGGATGAGAAAATGCAGCATCTGTGAAAGGTTGTGCCAAAGCAGACCTGTGTTCAGGTTTTCACTGCACACTCCGACAGCTGTTTCAGACAGCTGCTTGTGTGTCTTTCATTGTTTCTCTGCTGTCGGTGTGAATACTAGTTTGACCATCTAGAGTGACCAGGTTAAAAAATATAAATATATATATACAGTCATCTGCAGTGGCAAACGAACAAGCAGGTTCTGCAGGGCCACTGTCAGCCATGTTGTTCGCCTCTTTTACTATTATTTACAGCCCCAGATCAGGTGAAAGGGGGCGTTCAGGGGCTTCACACAGGCGGACAACGGAGGGACTGTCCGACGGCGTTTCTGCGGAAAAGGCAGAGACACCCCGGACAGAAAGACAGCAGCAGACTGGGCTAGGTCTCTGGCTGTCTGCTGCTGCTTCCCCCGCCCCTCCCCCGCCAGACCAACCGTCGGCGGGAGAACGCCACTGACAAAACGAGCGCTCTGTGTGTGTGTGTTGTTTTTGGCTGTTTACCTGCGGGCTGACTCGCGAGCTAAGAGACAGGTGCGTGTTTGTTTCTGTCTTACCGTGCTTATTTTTTAAAAATGGAGGTCGAAGGGGACTGCGGCGGGTTTTCTCGCCTCCTGCTGTCTGTCCACAGAGCCCGTTTCGACTTCACAGGAACCAGCAGAGACTCCACGGCCATCTCACCACGGAAAGTTAAGCTAGGCATGGTGAAAGGAGCGACATCCGGTTCAGCCTTTCATAATAAATGCGGCAGCGACAGATTTGCCAATAACAATAGAAATAGAAAAGCAGAAGCATTGTGTTTTTAGCAGCAGTTAGCGCAGGAACTGTTTGTTTATCATCTAACTCCCTGTCAACAAAATCTATGTTGAGCCTTGGATGGACTGACTTTCTTCCATTTCTTCCCCTTTTTCCATTTTAAAAAAATGACCTTTGTTTCATTTTTATGCACACTTTCTTTTTGTCTTTTTAACGCATTTATAATAATATACTTTAATATTTTTATATTTATATTTTATACCATCAAATTGCCAATTATTTGACAGACAAAAATAAAATCTACAGTAAATGTAATAAACATTGAGCAAATAAGGTTCATAAAACACATTTAAGCCAGCCCTGAGATACACTGAGAATAAATATGGAAGATGTGAGAAAGAATTTGATTATAACCATAGATTATAACATGGTTCCATCTTTTATACAGTCTATGGTCCAAACATAGACTGTATCCAAACACACGGCTCTTATTTTTCGTTATCACCTTACTTCCGGTCTTATTACTGCTAAATGACACTTCTCACTCTCTCCCCGCCCCTCGCTCGTTCTGCCAAATAGTGCAACCGAGAGGAAATGCAAGGACACAGACTGGCGCATTACGCTGTTTTTCCCTGCGTAATAGTGATCCGTCCTGCTGTTGAATGCGACAGTGGAGGAGACAGACAGGCAGACAGGAGGAGAGACAGACAGAGAGACATACAGACAATGGCAACCAGACAGACAGATGTAACACTTCAGCCAGTTCATCAGGTAATAAAATGAGCTATGATAAATTTGTGTCAGTTATGAAAGCATCATTTTCTTATTATATTCCTCCAGTCAGGATGTGATGCTGCCTTCATATTCTGTTGGATAAATCAAAATCACACACTTCCACTGTTTTATCTCTCCCTATATATATTTGATCTGAATAATATGAAGTCATGCAGTGTGTGTGTGTTTGTAAAAACAAACATTCTCAAAGCAGTGCTGAAGTGAAAAAAAAAGTGCCAGTACTCCTATGATGTTTACCTGTGTATCAGTAAATCATGAAGTCTTATTTTCTGAATTTATACAGTGAATAAAAGATGTTGCTAATGTTCACAACATACATTTATTTAACCAAGGGGACAACCTTCACTGAAAATACAACTAGAAAATAGAAAGGAAAGAAAGGAATATCTGCAGCTTGTGACAGGTCCCCTTGTGCAAGAAAAAGTGCATTGCCGGGACTTTTTACTGGTGAGTTCCAGCACTGAGTCAAAGGAAGCTGAGCAGTGAACGTTGACATTGGAAGCAGAACAAAATGTGAGTTTATGAATTGTTACGTGATAGTAACCAGTGGTGGAGCCAAACAATTTTCATAGCAGTGGTGAGACTGAAACCAGCATTCACTTTTGAATGGCACAGTTCAGACTGATCAAAATTCACCAAAGGAAAATAAAAATTGGACACCGTAGCTCAGAATTATGACTTCCCTTTCTCATATTTTGAAAAAAGGTGTTGTAATCACGAGATCTGCTAGCCGGTGTTCTGTGAGTCATCAGATCCTGTGACCACCAGTTTGAAGCCTTCAGTTTGGCATTTTCGCCGTCACCATCTTGGTTTTTTTAGAGCCAGAAATGACCATATTTGGACAAGAGGGTGGAATTAAGTCACTAGTTAATACTAACACTAGCTAGCAAGCTTGGTTAGCAAGGTGCATCTGAGATTCAAGTTAACTGCGATATTAAGTGGGATGCTAATTCTGGCTAGCAGAAATAGCTAAGAACACAATGTATTTTACCACATTAAATGAACAATCAGCTCCTTATAGTAGATGTGTCATTTTCTCCTATACTTCCATACAATCAGACTCTTTGTGCAACCAGTGGACTCTCCCCTGCTGGCCATTAGATAGAATGCAGGTTTAAGACACTTTGACATTGGTTTCACTTTTCAGTCCCGGACGCTTAGTCTACTTCTTTCATATAGTCTATGGACCGGCATTAGGAATTTAGATCCACGATGGTGCTGTGAAGTCACTCTTTGAACCAAGCAACAAATTTTAATTTAACATTATTAGTGAAAACATAGTTACAGATTGCTGGCCTCAGGCTCTGACAAGAGAAAAATATGTGAAAAGACAAAGGCAGTTTTCTTCATGGAAGGATACAGCTTCATTGAAAGTAGAGAGATTTTCCTTCCAACCTCATAATATGGGAATATAGCTAGTTAATCCTTGCATTTTATTTAATAGAAAAACAAAGCCATTGTTTCATAATATTTGTTTCTGTGTTGAATGCACTTAAGTTCAAATGTGTATTTGGGTTTTGTTAGCTGGCTCGTGCATTTAGATTCTTTTAGTTGACTTATATTAAGTGGGGTGACTTTTTCCCAGTTTGGAAATAAAAGCTCAAGGATGGAAAAGATTTTTTTTTTTCTTTAAAGGACCATTTTTAATGGTTTTAAAGATGTTGCATAGTTGTCTGGGACTCTTAAAATTCCCTTTTTCGGACCATGGGAGTAAAATGATAGATATGAACGTTACGCTTTTTCCTACCTGGAGTGAAAGCCCTATCAGTGGATATCCAAAACTACACACAAGATAAACCTCTTTGTTCCAACAGAATATCACCTAAACTACTGCCAGTGCCACAGCAAACCTTCAATGATATCACCACAAATAAACAAGTGAACTCCCACTGCAGCAGCCGCTCCCATGACCAGAGGCCAACACCAGCATTAAACACACGAAGTGAAAGTCAAGAAGCTTGTGCCACACACCACAACTAGCTCCCCTCAACAAATGTCACCTGTTAACCTACTCATTGAAGAGGCCACACTCACAAACGTCAAAACTTCATGCAAACAGACTAGCTAGCATTATGCAGAAATGGCTCAAACATCCAGCTGTGGCTCTGGATTCATGTTTATGGAAGCCCTGTGACAAGAGGCTAAATTCCGGTAGTTCAGTGAAAAATACTTTTTCTATGGATTTACTTTTACCTCCGTGGGTCCACCGCAGCCACAGCGTTTTCTTTGTGGGAAAGTCCAGTCCTAAGTCGAAAAAGCCACATTCTATCAGAAGATATTGTTCTCCCTGCAGCCATAGTTGACTGAAACTATGATTGACAAGAAATCAGCAAATGCACTCAAGACAGTTCCATTATCCAATGACAGTTGAGGTTGATGATATGTCAGTCAATGTTGATGGACAAGTGGCAGATAAAATGGAGCAAGCAGGTTAGTTGGCTTTGTAGGCGGCTGAAATGACAGGTCTTGGTGGAGAGGCTCAGCTCCTGGCCTTGGTTGGAAGACACTGTGGACCAAAAAAACACATGCCCAACTGGTCATCATCCTGTTGTCGACTCTCAGCTAGAATCTGTTTTTATAAACAAAGACAAAACAACCTGAGAATAGGAGAATAAATTCAGACTCACTATCTTGGACACCAAACATTAGGGCCACATAACCCATACGCTGCTAAACTGCAAGTATGGAAGCTCACTGACAACTTTTTTAAAACAAAATATTTGATACTTTTTTCTTCACTTACTTTGCCAGCAACATGTTGAAAGTGCCAGAAAATAGCTCATGCCATCCTCAGCACTGCATTAGTCTTACAGTGGTAACCATGGAAACAAGCATCCATCCTGTTTGTCATGGTACACTGCAAAAAATCTCAATGTTAAGTGGACATTTTGGCAATAATCATAATCAAATCCTAAAATATTTCATATTTTCTTGTTTTTTGTATTTAGTTGAATGTGCTAAACTAAGATGGGGAACATTAACATTCACATTAACATTCTCTTGCATTTGGAATTTTTCAATTGGGAAACTACAGCAGCTTCAACAGGTCTTTTACACCATCAGTAATTCAGGCAGTGTTTATTATGAAGTTCTCACATCACTAATCAATCAATTAATCAAATGATGCTTTTCTGTTATGGTATTATTATCACCTGTCATACACTCAATACAGGATACAGACTCTTAGCATTCTTTTTTGTTCAAAATATTTTTATTGAAGGAAAGTTAAATACATAAAGAATTTTCCTCCTTTCTCTGTCATTTCGCCTCCATTCAGGTGATCTCCTACCAAACACCTTCAGATAAAACTTGATCTAGCCTGACCAAACATCAGAGAGAAACACAGGGAAGACTATCTATCTATCTATCTATCTATCTATCTCACATTCCTTTGAACTGCTGCATTATGGACAGAAGATGTTCGCTGCGTTTCTGGATGCTGCTCTGCTCCTCCTTCAGTCTCTCCTGCTCCTGCAACACCTCCTCCTGAGGAGACAGCCATCAGACAGACATGCAGACAGACAGATACTCCCCAGTAAATAAATCATCCTGAGGACCTTTGTGTATGTGGCAAAACAACAAACAGACAAGAAGTATGGACAACAATAAATGGAAAAAGCTTGTGTGAGGTGGTGTGTATTTGTGTGTGTGTGTGTGTGTGTTTACTGACTCTGAGTCTGCAGAGTTCCCTCCTCTCCCGGTCATTCTCCTCAGCTCTCGCTCGGAGCCACGCCTCATTTTGAGAGCGATGTCTGTCCAGCATCTCCTGTAGCTCCTGACACACACACATTTATTTCTTAGTACTACGAAATAACATAAAAATTGACAGACAGATAGATGAGATGAAATTATATAAGATTCAATCAGAATCAAAATCAGGTTTTAACAGTAAGAAAAAATTAGACTATTAAACTAGATACATAGAATGGATTAAATAGATTGATAAGATTTTATTAGGTTAGATTAGTTTTGTTGAGATTAGAATAAATCAGATGAGATTAGATTAGACAGATTAAATTTCATGGAACAGATTAGATTAGATTAGATTAGAAAAAATGGATTGTTTTACAGTAGATTAGAGTGGAATTGTTTTGATTAGAGTAAACTCTATAGAAAGAATGGATTGAATTTGATACATTAGATTGGATTCTTTTAGTTTAGATTTGATTGGAGTAAGGAAGTGATGAACCTGTTGCTGCTGTTGTCTGTGGGCTTCATGAGCTTCTCTCTCTCTTTCCAATGCAGCAGCAGCTCTTGACAGCTCTGACTTCTCTCTGGAAAAAAAGAAATGTTGTTGTGAACAAACCAATACAATTTTGGTACCTAATCAAAGTAACCCCTTCCGTGTCAGGTTTATACTGAAGTTGCTTTTACAACTGGTGGGTGAGTTCATGTGAGACATTCTTATTACTTGCGTTGACATTTAAGGTCTGATGTAAATATGTAGAACAAACTGAACATGTGTATGTACTGATCCAGTTTCTGGAACTCCTGGTCGAGCAGAGTGAAGGCCGTCTGGATCATTTTCATGGCCTGATCTCGAACTGCGCTGAAGTCTCTGTGGACAAATACCTGCAGAAGGGAACAAATGACCTGAGATATTATTAGTGTGAGCAGACACCACGCTTCAAGTATATTAATTACCAGGACTAGGGCTACTACTGCCACATCTATCACTGCTACTGCACAGCTAATACTGCCTCATCTATTACTGCTACAACTAGTGAAGCTCAATAAAAATGTGATGTGTGTGGGGGTGTGTGTGTGGGGGGGGATCTGATGGTCAGTGAGTGAATTAAGCCTGTGAATTTGCCTGTTGATTCATAATATCATTTCTCTTCATCATGATTGTACTGTTGTTTAGCTAGTGGGCCATAATTGTGTGATCCCACAGCATACTTTTATTTTCCTTTAGCAGGGCCTTTCTTGTCAATAAATTGAATTTCACTAATAAATGGTTTCCTAATTATTGTACAAACCTCACACTGCGTAACATTATGTTATAGTGTGGCTCCAAAATGAACTAAAATGGTAAATAACTCACAGTTTTTAGAGAAGAGAGACAGCAACAGATGATAGAGAGAGAGAACAATGATAATAATTTATCTTTATAGCACTCTTCTTAACAATCTCACAAAGTGCTTTACAAAAGAAAAATAAAACCTGAGAAGGCAGATAATAAAATGAATAAGATCAAATAAATAGGGATGAAAATGGTATAAATAAAAAAACAAGTTAAACATTTTCAAAAGCTTTCACTAAAAGAAAAGTTTTAAGAAGAGCTCTGAAAGAAGCAGGAGACTTAGAGATCTTGGCAGTCAAGAGGACACGTGCCAGGTCATTTAAGGCCTTAAAAGTAAGCAATACAATTTTAAAAGCAATTCAAAATCTAACAGGGAGTCTATGTACGGAGGTAAGCACAGGGGTGATGTGATCGTGCCTCTATGCCGCAGTAATAAGTCAAGTTGCAGCATTTGGTACCAGCTGGAGATGGTGGAAGGAGCTCTGGCTGATGTCTGAGTAAAGTGCATTGCAGTAACAGATTGGCACTTAAGACCTGACTTATAAAACATAGCTCTCTTCCAGAGAGCCTGGGAATATGAAAATATGCAAAGTCAGGGGGCCTATCTTCAACAAAGGGAACTGTGTTCTGCACTGTGTTCTGTGCCTAATTCAAGAATTCCCCAGTTCGGGACAATAAAGCATAATAATAAGCAAAATAAAGCAAATCTATCTATCTATCTATAATGGTTTAAAAAATCTAACCTACAACCTTCCTTGCCATCCTTGTACAGTAGTACAGTAAAGCAGATGATAGAGGGGTAAACAGCACAACACTGCATGAACTTTATCTGTGTGTGTGTGTGTCTATGTGTGTGTGTCTGTCTGTGTGTGTTCATCACCTGTGCATGAGCTGCTGTGTTCCTGGACTGGTTGGATGGAGCAGACTCGCTCAGCTCATAGCGGACATTGGGAACCTTTGTGGGAGTGAAGCTGTTAACGGTCACAACCAGAGTGAAACCAAAGGATTAAAACTGAGAGGTGAGACTCAAACAGAGCATGACATGAGCCTGAAACTGCAGACTCGCACACTGCACACACACCAACATGAAACAGAAACACACGTGTGTGCAGCAGCTGCTGACCTGTGGCTGACGCCCTGCAGACCAAACTCTGACAGAATCTCCTTCATCACTGTGGAGAAAAAGTCCTGTTTGTTTATCTTCCCGCAACTACTTTGGTGATTTTCATGTGTCGGCCTACAACCAAGTGCAACACCACGACTGACTGGGATGAATCTGTCTGAATATGTACTGTTTTGAACAAATATTATCCACATTAGTACTATTCTTGTACACAAAATGTAGTCCGATTATTCTGATATTTCATTATAGTTTCCTGTTCCCCAGAGAACGAACCCTTTAGTTTTAATGACCCCATGGCCTTTCTTGTAGCACTGCCTTCAGGACAAACTTCACATTTTACTTCCACTGTTGGTAAGACTCAGGATGTTGTTTGTTCAGTCCAACACTTTCAGATTATACTCCTTTTTAAAAACAAAATAAATATGAATAGTGTACCTGGTTGTCTCTCTGAGGGGTTAATGAGCTTCATCACCTTCAGGTCATTAAACTCCTGCTCTTCATTCTTCCCTCCAAATACAAACATCTGTCAAACAAACAAACAAATGCACAGAAGAAGTACATTTTATATTTAAAGACATGACAGTAATAAAAGTGATATCATGTTCAGCTCTTCAGTGGCACACTGACGTGGCTGTGGAGGATGAAGGTGGTGTGTCCGTGTCGACGGGCCGGAGGAATCCCAACGTACAGAGGAACCTTCCACTTCATTTTAGCTGCACAAATAAGATGTGAAATATTTCAAGACTATAACTCAATCCTTGGACTTTCTTTAGAATAATTCATAGTTATTTAATTTGCAGCGTCTCACTCACCAATACTAAGTTTATGGATTTCATTGGAAGACGTCACCGACCCGTCCTCATTTGTGCTTTTGCCACCAAACAGGTAGATGTCCTCCACGGGGTTTAACATGGGGAAAAATGATGAACATTTAGTATAATGTTTAAATAATGTTTAAATGCTTTGTTGGTTTTTATACCCTGGTCAGCCATTCTCAAACAGTGAGCCTCAGAGCCCCATCTAGTGGGCAGCAGCAGCAGTGGTACTACCAAATAGTCATTGCATTTTTATTTATTTATCTATTTTTGGTCATTTACAAAGCCAGTTATTCTTATCACGATGTGCTCAAGAATTCACACAAATAAAATTGTCAAATCAAAATGCATAATTACAATGACCAGTTATGTTTCATCACACCATTTCTTTTAACAATTAGAAGTCAGCCTTAAGCTAGGGTTAAAAGGTTGACAACCCCTGGGCTAGATAATGCAAAAAACTTGAACCTGAAATAAAGTTACAGAGAACTGGAAGAAGTATGCCAGTGGAGTAATTACAGACTTTTCAATGGCTGAATAAAGTTGATAACATAATTGCTGCATTTTTAAAATTCTGAACTATGGAGCTCATAAAACTTAGGACTATACAGCATAACCAAAACAACAACGAAGAAACTATCATTGAAAATATCATTTTTTACCACAGCTTCTTATGAAAATTTAAATAGACCTGTTATAGATGTAGTAACAATCTTCAGGATTAATATAAATGAATGAATGAATGAATGAATAAACAAATAAATAAATAAAGACTTAAGAATCAATAAATTACTTTTTTTAACATTTGAAAATATATTAGAAATAAATCTTTTTTTTGCACTCATGGACATGGCTGTATATGTATGTATACAATAAGTGTATAGTACAATTTCTTCAAATTACAATAAACCAGTGTGTGTGTGTGTGTGTGTGTGTGTGTGTGTGTGTACTTTATCATGGTGTGCAGTCAGTGTTTGCCAGCTGCAGGCTGCAGGTGATTCTCCTTTCACCTCCCATTTCTGCCACACCAGGTTGTCTTAAATCATGAGAAAAACAAAAGTCAGAGGTCAGAGACTAATGAGTAATCTGTAGAGATCACAAGTCAGAACTGTTTCACTTTGAGGTGTGTAAAACTTACTTATAAAGAGCTACATTTGTATGGGAGTCCAAGAGTGACTACATATAACCTGAAATCTGTTTATTTATTCTATTATATATTGTATTTCGTTTATATTTTTATGTTTAAATGTTATTACTGAAAATTTTACCAAACAAATGAAGCCTCTATTCATTTCCATTCAAAATACATTTACTTCAATGTATAATCTTGACTTTTAAGAGAGAATAAAACCTGATAACTTAAACTATTTTTAATGTGTTTTAAATACAAATATTCAGAAAATGCTGCTAACTTGTTGTGCATTAGAAGTAAAAAGAGTTGTTGTGTGTACTTTTATAGAGTTGTTTTGTGTGACAAGTTCAATTAATGCTGCAAAACCAGCACAATATTTGAACTAATCTATGTCACAGGTGTACAGATATAGTGTTACACTTAATCAGCGTTTACCTGTGTTGAGAACATGGAGGCCTTTACAAAAGTCACCACCTGCTTCATAACCTCCAAACATGAACACCTGGTCTCCAACCAGAGCAAAACTCTGACCAAACCTACACACACACACACACACACACACACACACACACACACACACACACACACAGTAAACACACAAATGATAAAATCTTTTACAGCGTGTGTCAGTGTTACTAAGATTTAACATGTCAGGCATTATCCTAAACTCATATTACACACTGGATGACCAGAGTGAAAGGAACCTGGGAACATTTTAAAATAATACAACATTTCTGTAATATGTCCTCCCCTTATGAAATAAATTATGTCTTACAGGGCAGGAGGCAGTGATCCACTAGTTTTAACTGGCGTCCAGGTGAGAGACACTGAAAAGAGAGGAAGTCAGAGAGTTTGAGGAAAATAGACAAACAACATATACAAACACATCAGACTTTGTAATTTGATTTTCATAGAAATAAAAAAGAAAGTAATTCAGTGTAAAAGCTGATGGAGGCTTTGGAAAATTATGTGAGTATTCAGGATTTGTACTTAATTGGGAAAAACATTTTAAAAATGAGAAGCATGGTCCTTTAATCAAGATGACAATGGACCTGTGTTGAAGACCATGAGGTCGTTGGTTGGACGCCCTCCCAGAATGCCTCCGTACACATAGATGTTGTCTCCCAGGGCAACAGAGCTGTGTCGGAGGGTCCTGAGGGCCACACCCCCGATTGCTAAGCAGTCCCAGGTCAGAGACACTGTTAGAAAATGGAAATGCCATCACATTGCTGTTTGGCTTTATTTCACTCTTCCTTAATGTAATACTTGAGCATAAGCACAAAGCAAGCTGGACATGTTCCTCTTTTCCTCCACCTGCTGTAACATCCTCACCTATATCAAAGCTGTAGACTCCTGGGAGACACTCAGTGGCGTTGGGGCTGGACGATCCTCCAAACAGATACAGCTTCCCTTTCACAACACTTACAAGACAAAGTGCTTTTTTTTTTAACATATTGTCATTGCTACTGTTGATCCCACTGAGAATCGATGTCTCTACACAGCTTTCAGCTCACTTTTTTGGTTCTCTAGGCCGACAAATGACAAACAGCTTCATATCATTCATATCACATAAATTATTATTATTAGTATTTAATAACAAATATCATGATTTTTATTAGCTGTCCAACCCAGGAGCTCTCACAGTCCAACAGTCCTGTATCCATTTAGCATGTGAGGTAACACAAGTTACCTGTATATCTGTGTATCAGCAAATACATATTGCTGCCCTCCATAGGTCATATGCAGAATTACACTGATTAACCTTACAGTACAATTTTTTTCCATGGGAGAAAAAAGAATACTTTTCCCATTATTTCCCAATTTTCCATGCCAAGAAACAAGCTAACTCAGTCAGTCCAGACGTTTACCAAAGAGTGTGTCCTTCTCTGGCTGAGGGAACTTCTCCGCTCTGAGGAATTTCCTCCCACATCACATCATCAGGAGACACTACAAACAACCGCAAAATCTTTGCTTATTACAGCCCAGGTTCCAAAAAAGTTGGGATGCTATGATAAATAAAACAGAATGTGATAATCATTGCCTCCAGCTGTTAATAGTGTGAAACCTTCAACAAAATGAGGACTCACTTGGAAAACTTTTACACCACAGCACTACTTGTGGTCACTCAACAGGTTCCCTCAAATATCTTCTGTACACAAGATGAAAAATGCCTTCATCTTTGATTCGTACCTGTTAGCATGTAGAAGTCATTGAAGTAAACAGGGTTGTCCCCCTAAATACATAAGAACATGAGCAGACCATTACTATCCATCACCATGTTTCAGCCTTGTTTTACTGTGTGTTTTCAATGTGTGTCAGTGTGAAGCAGGCTGCTGTTGGTCAAATCTCGCTGAATTTAAAAAAAAAGTTTGGAAAGAGAATACAAAAGTCACCTCTTGGTTGATGCTGGAGGCTCCTCCGAACAGAAAGGCCACGTTCCCTGCCACAGCTAAGGCGTGGCCATGTCTGTGAAAACAGGCGTGGACAATAAGGAAGGGTCAGTCCATCTAACAGTGACAGACCACACACAAAAATCTGTTCCACTTTCACCTCAACATCACTCACAGCAAGAGTGAGTTCACGTCATAACATGGTTCAGAACTAACCTGGAGATGGGATGAGTCATTAGTCAGTCAGGTATGAACACAATGTGACCCACCTGGGACTCGGGGCTTCTCCCCTCATCTCTTTCTCCAGCCAGTGACCGCTGGCTAATGCCATCTTCACGTCCGCTGTCTCTCTCTCTCTCTCTCTCTCCTACACACACACACACACAGAGAGTTTTACCATGTGAGTTGTGCAGGAATCTGAGTCATAACCAGATTCCATAACTTTGCAGGGGAGGGGGTTTTATTTTTAGTCCAGGTTTTAGTCAGGTTTAGGTTTTGGTCATCTAAATATCAAATTAATTAGTAATTATATTTCAGTCTGATTTGCTCAGCACATAGTATATGATTCCTATTGGTAAGGACAAAGCTGATATAAGTCATTAACAGAACATTACATGACTTGCAAAGAAAGAAGCAAAACATTTCTTACCAATATTCCTACAAATGTGCACGTCTCATGCAGTCCTCAACATATTTTGATGAAGTTTTTTAAATGAATTATTTGGCTTTGATATTTCATAATCTACCATACCTCCTAAACACTTTGTGCAGATGCAACTGAATGATATACTTTCAACACTTTGCCATTAATATAACAAATAAAGATGATTGTGTGGCCTTGGTGGTGTGTTCACTCTCTTGTCTAGTCAGCTTTATAAAAAAGGCATCAGCAGGATGAAACGTACCTGTTTGACGTTGACTTCTTGGTTTTCTACTTCTATCGTTGTTTTATTGAAGCTGCCACAGATGAGTCATCTCGCAGTCCAGCAGCTGCGTCTCAGCTTACAGGTAAGCTACAGTGTCCTCTGCAGGTGCACTGTTGCCTGGCAATGCCTCCCAGCACACAGCCGGAGCAGGTCAGTGTCTGACAGGACGGAGAAAGAACACAGAGACAAAAGAAAAGCCAGTCTCGGCTGCTGTTGTCGTTGCTTTGACGAAAAAAAAAAAAGACTGAGAATTTTACAGCTCTTTGTCTGTTCAGACTTATTTCTTCTGTTTTTTGTTACATTTAAAAATGTGGACTAGTTACACTACAGCGAACAGTTCAATTAAAGATGAAAAATATCCCCTGTCACGTCCTTGTCATGAAGACTCCTGAATTCAATGTGTCAGCAGACCATCCATGCCCACTGTGTGTTACTGCTGCATTGTGACGGGGCCTCCTCAATGACATGCTGAGGTCAGGCTGCAGAACAGTACATTCATCAATCCAGCTCCTTATTCTCAACCCTCAAACTTTCAAAAGTCATAAAAAAGTCTAGATGCACCACAATGCCGGATTTTTTTTTACAGAGAGACACGTGTGCAACTTTGATTGCTTGTGTGCGATTACAATGACTTATATAATTAGGTATTTTGGATGAAAATTATTTAGCTACTCCAAGAGAACCCATTGAAAGAGGTGAAGGGATAACAGGTAGGCAGACAGACGTGTTGACGATGTGACGACGCAGATGTGAGACAGTGCTGTGGCGCACAGAGAAAAACAGGTTAGAAACAGGAAGCTCAAAGTATTTTTAGCCTGAAGATAGCTGCCATTGTGGTTGCAACAATGATCTGGCCGCGAGTGGAAGAAGGAAATACTGCAGACTGATGAGGTGATGAGCCACAGGTGAGCAGACAGGGATCCAAGAGTCCGGAGAGTGAGTGACAGGGCAGGAACACACACACACACACACACACACACACACACAGCATGGGATACAGCAGGAGAGGAAAACATGGCCATGACAGTGTCAGCCAGACCGCCGACTGAACAGCACGAGGGCATTTGTTGGTTTCTTATATGGCCGATCTTCATCCTGCTGGTTTTCATTCTCTCTCTCTTTCTACGGGAATACGGAAAGAATAGAATAAGAGTACAAACATGTAAAACTGGGAAAAGATGGAAATAGTAAAGCAGAGTACATACAAGTACATTTTGACCAAAACATGCCATAAGATAAGATAAGATATTCCTTTATTAGTCCCACAATGGGGAAATTTGCACTTATTTTGACATAGAGGTGTTGAGTGGAGGAGCAGCAGGTACACTGACTCTCCATTCCTGTATAGATGAAGATATTTTACACTAATGAAAGAGGATGTGAAGATATGAACAGATGATCAATAGCTGTGCTCACTCATGTCTTTGCATTTGTTACTTCTAGAAATCCAATAGGAGGCAGTTTCACCTCCCTTTTAGTTATAGTAACTGCTTGAATGAGCTGCAGTGACGCGTGGAGTAAAAAGACTTGTGCAGCTGTAAATAGGCTTATTAATGCAGCATTTAATGAGTACCAACTTCATTAAAACTAACTACCTCTAAGCCTGACTTATTATGAAAAACCTGGGCTTTTCGGTGTAACATAACATTTACCTTTAAACTTTAAACTTTAGATTTTTGCTTATTCATTTCTAAATAATTTGGGGGATTCAAAACTTTTGTAAAAATAATCCCTAACTATTCCAAAATCCAGTTGTGTATGTTACTGATATTACTAAATAACAGATCACGTTTTGGGTAACAGACTCTGTCAGAATGCTCGTAACAGAATGTGAAACCTGTTTCAAATCCAGTTGCATCACTAAGAGAAAAATCAGGTAAATTTTAATGTTTTTTTTTGCTCTAATTAACTTACAATTCAGTGAATTATAAAGTGCACATGACAACTGACAGCCTTCTTAATACATTGTTTATTTATGTTAATAAATGATTGCATCTGAGACACAAGACTGCACAACTTCTGCTTAAATAGTTCTAAAATAAGTCATTTTGTATGGAGGTCCTGAACTGGAACTCTAGGACAAAGTACACACACCCAGATTAGATGTGTAGTGAAGTGTGACAGTGAAGATGGTTGGGAGTGCATGGTTAACCAGGGTCTGAGTGGATATATAGCAACAACAGGTAACTGGTGGATGCTGTTCTTGGGTCAAGCAAAAATTGAAAGAAAAAAAAGAAGGATGGGAAAGTCACCATGATAAAATTCTTATGTCACCTATCCCAACCTTTATGGAGGATCTTACCTGTCCCTGGCTATAAACACCTGCCTGACAGTACAGATGACCTGACTGCATGATGTTTTGAACAGTGGTCCTTGGTAGATGATGGGAGCAGCCTGTCCAATGTTCGGTCCTGGAGCAACCGTCATTATAGTTGAAACCTCAGGAACCCTCAGGAACCCTGTATGGAGCTGCCCCTACTCCATCGCCTCACAGCACATTCAAAATCTGCACTGTACTCCATCGCGTTGGCAGATGTTTTATGAGCTGTCTCCATGGTTTTGAGACACTTTTGTTGGAATTAACATCAGAAATAAGCACCAGCTGCAAACTAGATTCTTGATTAGAGTCAAAATGAGAAGGAGAGGCATTTGTAATAATGTAATTAATAATTATAGACCAATTTCCAAACTTCCTTTTCAAAAAAATACTCGAAAAAGTTGTATACAAACAACTAGATGAATATCTTTTAATTTACATTACCAATCAGGTTTCAGAGCCAACTGCACTGACACAGCTCTCAAGAGAGTAATCATTGACCTTAAGATCAACAGTGACCCATAGAGAACTTCAGTTTTAGTCTTGCTTGATCTCACTGCTGCCTCTGACGCTGTTCATCATGACATTTTGATTCAAAGACTTCATACTGTAATTCAGTCTACTTATGGGTCCTGTTCTTAACTGATTTTCCTACTTAAAGAACAGTAGCTTCCATGTTTAAATTGGTAGTTTTAAATCTGCAGAACAAAAATTTCCTCTGGGGTTCCACAGGGGTTACAGGATTATCCGAATAATCAGTAGGACGGCTTCAGCTCATTCAAAATGCCGCAGCCAGAAGCCTTTTTGAAAATGTTAACATATTACTCTGGTACTGAAATCACTTCATTGACTCACTGTACAATAGAGAATTGCCTTCAAAGTCCTGCTAATAGTCTATAAAGCACTTGATGGTTTGTCTCATCTCTGACTTTGTCACTGATTATACCCGATCAGGCCTCTCAGGTCAGCTGGTGGAGGTTTAATAGTTTCACCCAGAATTAGATCCAGGTCCGATGAGGGTGCCTTCAGGTACTGTGGCCTTGCCTGTTCAATTGAGGTTCCACCATAACTGTATCTTTAGCTATAATTACTACTTACACATTCAAAAGCAAACTCAAAATGTTCCTATTCTCCCAGGTTTATGGTTAATTACTGTGTGTATGTGTGTGTACTGATATGGTAGCACTTGTTTCTTGTCCAGTTGGTTACATGTGCAGCTGTGTGATAGGACATGAGTTTGTATTTGATTGTGTTGATAGTTTTTGGGTTTATATAGCTTAGCATAGCTGTGTGGTATGCTAAATGTATGTTAGATGTGTGTTTCATTGGTTCAGTTTCTTCATTGCTTATATTTCTATATCTATATTGCCTATGTTACCTATGTTTCTCGTTTATGCCTATAGTTTTAGATTTTGTCATTCGGTGAAAAGCATATTGAGCTTGCTTGTGATGAAATGTGCTATATGAATGAAATTGCCATTGTCATTTGTGTAACTGCTGCCATAAGAAGCACTATGATGAAAATAAAAACGTTAACAAAAACGTCGACAGTTAATGTCCCCAAACAGCTCCAACAGGAGCTCTAGCAGACAGCAATAACAGAATCCTAAATACTACTAGTACTTAATAACAATAATAATAACTGAATTAGAAAGATCATGAAAACTAAACACACACACACACACACAGTCTATTACTGAGAGATGCATGAAATCAACGTGTGACTGCAGGGAAAGTTCCCACTGTAAAAGTACTCTGCTATGTACTATTATGAGGTATTTCCATTCCTGCTACTCTCTACTTCTGTTTCACCACATTTCATTGAAAATACTCTGCATTTGACTTCACTACATTTATTTGACAGCTATAATTACTATTTACTTTGGACATAAAAATTTTACTTTACTTATTTAGCATCTGATCAGTTTATAAAATATAATGCATTGTTAAAGATTAAACAACCCAACAATATACAAAGTTGTTGTTGATTTCGCATGTAAAAACAGGTTACATATTTGTGATTAATCAGTATCAATAATCAATAATTTTAGTATCAATAATCAATAATTTTAATTAAAGCAATTTTACTGATAATACATCTGTAATTATAATTAAGTGAAATGTTGAATTTTCACATTGTCGTATTGCTACTTCTCTCTGATTACTTCTTCACCACTGAGTCATGAGTGTTAATGTAATAAACCATAATTGTCATTATATCAGTGTCTTGATGAATAACAAACAGGAAAATGAAATTATTCTCTGATGAAACATCAACACTGCTGATCATGATGCAAGTCGGCCGGTCACGTTTTCCCCCCGTCCCCACTCGTTTATCATGTTTTATTCACTCTCTCTCTCTCTCTCTCTCTCTCTCTCTCTCTCTCTCTCTCTCACTCTCACACACACACACACACACACACACACACACACACACACACACACACACACACACACACACACACACACACACACACACACACACACACACACAGCTAACACAACCACAGCCACTGACACGTGATCTACCCGTGCGTTCGCCTCTGTTTTTTACTGTCAAACCAACCGGAAAACAGCTTCTTTTTCAAAATAAGAACGACATTTTGACAAATTCGCAAACACATGTTTTGAGAGTAATGGAAACGTATTTGATGAGGATGAATCACCTGTTTAAAATGGGGTTTTGTTACGTTTTCGAGAAAATAAAATAAATTATGTCCGAAAAGTGTTTGAACATTGTTTTCCGACCAAGCGCTTTTATTATGAGGATAAGATTTTATTTCCGGTCTGGTGCTCGTTCCATATGTGGAATGTGACATATCGAGTCTCTGATGAGTCTGAGATGCTGTCACACTTTTTCATGTTGTCATTCTGTTATTCAGCTCATCTAGATTATTTTCATTTTCTGAGTTCACAAATCAAACGCACCCTGTCCCTGTCTGTTTTCTGTGCCGTTCTGACCCGGGTCAGTCCTACCTAGACCCGATCCAGGTCTTTAAAATCCCGTAATGGATCCAACCGGACCACACTCATTTTGTCATGTTCAGTCGGTGAGACGGGAAGGAGAGCGATTTGACTTTCAAAATAAATTTCAACTATGTCATGAAAGACAAAAAGGATAAGGTTATTTCAGGTTATCAGATTATGGCAAATTAATCCAGGATTAGTTAATATATCCCACCTGTGATAAACTGAGACATCTAAAAACACTGCTGCAGCACCTTTGCTTAGGCAAGTAACACTGGATTTGGTCAAATGTGGAGAATTGTTTTTCCAAGCTGTGAATAGAACAAAATCCATCTACCCATTACCAATTATGTGATTAAGATGCTTGGTACTTTAAGGGAATCATTAATGGATAAATTGATGGATTCATATATTAATGTATTTTAATGGCTCAATAGATAAAACTTAAAATCGTCCACATTTTAAATAATCCCTTAATTAAGATCTTAAAAGACTTAAATGGAAAAAATTAGGCATCAGTATAATGCTATATGTTAAGGGTTAAAGGGGTATCAAAAAGGATTAATTGAAAAAAGTGTGGGGTTTCCAGTAATGTAACTTTTTACATTTTAACTCCTTAAAACCCCTTTGAAAATCCCTTAGTATATTACAATTATTACAATCCATTAATGTGTCCCTTAAGGGATCTCTCAATACCCAACACCTTGATTTAGACTGCTGAATTTTCAAAGGCAAATGAATAATTCATTAAAGATATGATGAAGAATGTGGATTTTAAGTAATTGTTCTCCCACAATATCTGTTTCAGCTATAGAAGAAATGTATTATATGATAATGAATCAGAAATGTTTGGCCTCTTGCTTGTAAAGTTTGGAATTTGGCTGAAATAACAGTTGCATTAAGCAAGAGGGGAAGAGCTATCTGTCATATTAGTGAATACATTTTCCCAGTATGACAGACATTGTGGTGTAAGCAGAACAAACACACCAGGGTTTCTCTGAGTACCCTATAAAATCTATAATACATTAATATTGCGTTTCTGTAAATAATGATTGGCAGCAATGGAAAGTAACAAAGTAAATTTATTACTGTATTAATTTATTAAGTACTGTACAATTTTTGAGGTACTTTACTTGAGTATTTCAATTGTCTCCTAGATAAGATAAGATAATATAAGATAATATATTTGTTTATTAGTTCCACAATGTGGAAATTTCCCGTGTACAGCAGCAAAGAGGAGAGCAGAATAGAAAGGTGCATCAGTAAAGTAGCAGTAGATAAATAGCAAATAAGCAAGAGAAGTGTAAAAAGTATTAACAATTTAACTAGAATAAAAAGTATCAACAATTTAACTAGAATAAAAAGTATCAACAATTTAACTGGGAGAAATATTAAAGCATTAACAATTTAAACAAGGCTAAAAAGTATTAGCATATTAACAAGAGAAATATAAGAAATATGGGAACAATGTATACACTATAGACAGATACAGTTGAATTAAAGATGAGATGAAATGAAATATTGCACAGTGAAATATAAGGACTTATAAATGAATATTGCACAGTGTAATGACATCATTTGGTGTGTGGTCTACTTTTTACTTATTGTACTTTTTGCTATACTACATTTATTTTATGTTTATTTATTTCATTTCATTTATTTATCTTTAACTTTAGTTACCAGATATGTTGCAGATTCAGATTAATAACACAAAAGGTACAAATGTACAATCAACAAATAGATGATCTATTATAGATAACATGAGATTATCCTGATGCTTTTGATACTTTGATGTTAATAAACTAAAATTTTGAATGTATGACTTTTACCTGTAACAGAGTATTTCTAAACTACTTTTACCTAAATAAAAGATAGGAGCACATCTCCCACCACTGGACATTGATAGGTGGATAAAAAAAACTGCGAGTCTCTGGGCAGTGATGTTTAGAAATCACGCTTTTAATCTGAAACGACCTTGAACCCAAAGCGGAAACCGTCTCTTGGCTGTGTGGAACTTGCCGGTGTCAGTGAACTCACCAGGGGAGCAGCGGACCGTCGGGCTGACCTGGCTCTTGATACTCACACTGTGGACGTTATCTGAACACGGGCTCTGTCGTCACTGTTATTATCCCCCATTAGCTCGGGTTAGCCTCTTCGGGGCTAAATAAGGAGGCACCCTGGAAGCGGCCGGAGAAGCGCGGATATCGACGAGGCATGGCTGCTTCATGAGCCGCGGCAGGTGCGAGGAGATGCCGGGGGAGCCGCCGGCGGGGCCCGGCCGGGTGGTGCTGGTGAAGAAGATCGTCATGAAGGACGGAGCTGCGGTGGGTGGATGACCCGCCATCTTATCCGGCATTTATTATTCATTTATATCAACCTGTATGATTTTTTATCCAGCATGAAATTTTCATACATATGTCGTATAAATAATCCCATTGATTTGAAGTGCATCATATATTTACACTGACTCATCTATAGCTAACTGCCTGTGTGTGTGTGTGTGACATAACAGGACGTTAAACACATGACGTATGATTAATTTATGAATTCAATTTAAAACAGTGAACGTCTAGTCTGTTAATTTAACTGAACAGAAATAATCACAAACAGAATCACTTGTCTTATAAAACAGCTCTAATATTCTCTATTGATCATTCCCAGGTGGACTGTTATATTTATGTGAATGTCAGTGTAATGGATCAGAGTTGATCGATGATAAAATGAATGAATGACTGGAACAGGTCTGGTCCAAAATGGCTGTTGTCGTGGGCTGGAACTGAGTGTGTGTGTGTGTGTGTTGTAATGGAGGCTTCGCTGTGGCCCACAGACAGCTCAGCTCAGCTCAGTGTGAGGATGATGATGGTGGTCAGGATGGATCCATTATCTGTTACATAACAGCTCTCTGCCTGAAACACACTGAGGACAGGCACAGACTGCAGATCCAACAGCCTCCACCAGCATCCATTTTAACCTCCTCCATCACAAACACTCACACACATTCATAATATTTTAAAACCACCATAGTTTGTAATTTATTTTCTGTTAGATATAAAATATGAAGGAAGTAGAAACATTATAATGACCTTTATCTCTAATGTGGATCACTGTGCTGTTACAGCATCGAGCAGAAATGTCAAACTCTATCTGGTTCCAGATTCTCCACTGTGATGATTTGCTGCTTTTCTCAGTTTCATATCATTTTAGAGTGAATATCTTTGGGGTTTTGGACTGTTGATCAGGCTCAACAAAACATTTGAAGACGTCGCCTTGGGATCTTGGAGGTTTTGATTTTCTGACATTTGGTTGATTGAACAGTAATACATCAACTTGTTTGTCAGGTGAATCAATAAGGACAATAATGTCGGTTGCTGCCCTACAAACAGCATAAAGACAACAAGGCAGATGAAAAGTTAATACAATATGACTAATAAACTAAATTAAAACTGGGCCTGTATTCTACCTCTAAATATGCAGCAGGTAGAGCTGAAGCATTTAGCAGATTAATCGATTAGTTGATCCAGCAAACAAAAAAAATCATCAGTAACAAGTTTGATGATTGATTAATCATATAAGTAATTTTTAAGCAAAAATGTCCAGAAATTATCTGCTTATTTTGATTTCTATTGTAAAATGAGTAGTTTTAGAAGTGTTTTTCACTGTTTTCTAATATTTCATAGACCAAACGGTTAATCACAAACATAATCAACAGATTAGTTGATAATGAAAATGATCATTACTTGCAGCCATAATACCAGGGTTTCCCCCAACAGGTCCTGACACATCAATTGTGTGACTTGGGATAAGGACAGCAGTTATTTTCATTAATTGTTCAGCCTATAAAATGTCAAAAAATTGTGAAAAATGCTCATCACAATTTCCCAGAGCCCTTGTTAATGTTGCTCAAATTGCTTCTTGTGTCCAACCAACAGTCCAAGACCTTCATTTACTAACATAAATGACAAAGAACAGCGGGAAATCTTTACGTTTAAGAAGCTGGAACCAGCAAATGTTTGACATTTTTGCTTGAAACTTGACTCCATTAATCCACTAATTGTTGCAGCTCTACTTCAGATTGATTTAGTTCGTAAATGAAAGCCACACTCATTAATTATAGACCATTGGCTGTGTGAAATTGTGCCTCAGCTCTTTTTACACTGAAGGCTTATGACTGATTTTATTAAAGTGTATATGACAGTTAACAGCAGTCCCAGCTTAGATGCTGACAGTGTGGGTTCTGCTTTATATATGAGTGTCAGATTTAACCTGTTCATATCACCAACATAATGCTAGTACATGATCATTTATAAAATGTCATGAAATAGTGAACAACACTAGCTGTCCACAACCATACTAGTAGCTCTGTGATGCTCTTAGGCACAGTGGTGCTTTGAGCTCAACGCTAATGTCAGCGTGCTAACATGCTCAAAATAAAAATGCACATACTTAGCAGGCAATGTTTACCAAGGTCACCTTGGTTTAGCGTTCTAACATTTTCAAGTTAGCAATAACCACGTGGTACAGCTGAGGCTGATGGGAGTGTCATTCATTTTGAAACTATGGCAATTTATTTAATAGTTGTTGAGATATTTCACAAAAAATAAAAAAGCCAACCTCATGGTGGCGCTAGAGGAAAGGTCAGGCAATTAAAGTCAGTAGGATTTATTCTCCAGGGACAATGAATGTGTGTTCAAAGTTTCAGCTTATAAGGTGATGTCCTCACATGTTCTGTTTTTTCTGACTGACAGTCCAAAGCGCAAAGATGTTCAGTTTACAATGCTATAAAAGAGAGAGAAGCAACAAATCCTAACATCAGAGAAGCTGGAACCAGAGGGTGTTTGGTATTTTTGCATGAAAAATGACTTATTTGATTGATCGATTATTAAAATCATGAGTGATTAATATTCTGTTGATTTAACTATTCAGTTAATCATTCCAGCAGTAGAACAGACAATAACACATGATCACTTACTGTGCTTCCTCCTTCTTGTTATAGTTCCTTTGAAATCTGATCACGATCATGTAGACAAATATCATTTCTCTGTCATTGTATTGTACTGTTGTTGTCTGTTGAATTGAATAAAATCAGTAAAGAAAAAAATGGGTCAGCCACATTTCAGATATCAAAGGCAAGCAGAAAATCTGAAGATAATGTGAGTCTTCTGCTGTGATCTTCCTCCCACCTGCTGACCTGATGCTTAATGATACAGGAGAGCAGCAAAGAATAACTCATTATCTAAGTCATCCAAATCTGTGTTAGTAGAACCTGTTATTATTCAAGCTAAAGATAGAAAATAGTCACCACCTAAATCCTGTGTATCTGTGTCAGCAGGCTGACAGCTACTTCATGTGTGGTGGTCTGTTTTAATACTTGCTCTAGTTTAATCAAAATGCTCGACTGTGTTAGAAAATCTATCGTTCAAATGAGGCCTTTTGGCTTAAAAATGCTCTTAAATTGTGTGTAACACATTTTCTCAATCCCTTCCACACTAACTATTTTCCTTATTTGTCATCTGGTTTTGATTTTTGGCTGACATTGCTTGTGAAGCCATTGTTTGCTGGGTCTGAAACAAATTGCGGCCAAGCTCTAGCAGTGATGGTGATATTTTGCTTTTCATGCTTCTTGAGAAAAGAGATGAAAGATTTGAGTTCACCTGATCTGTGTGTGCGAAGAAGACTCGTTTATCTGACCGCTTTTGTTGTCAGGGTGGCCTCAACCTGTGGTGATGGCTCTGATAATTCACTATGTAAGATGTTGAGAAGCAATGACAGACTCATGGATTTCATTATCAAACCCTAATTTCTGACAGCATTTTCTCCAATGTGTGAAATTTAGTCTTTGGAATGAAAGAAACAACACAAAACCTGGACAAAACCTGGACAACCTCAGTTTGTAATGCTTTCTGTAGGCTTTCTGTTATAGGTTTATGATTTCCAAGTCCAAACCGAGATAATCATGATGACATCAGACTTTAAAAATTCAGTCTACAGCCACAGAAGACATACAATTTCTAACCATGATGTTAAACTTCATATGTAAAATAGTTGCAGTGCCCTTTGAAATATAAAAAAAATATAACTCACATTAAGATAAGATAGACCTTTATTCGCCCCACAGTGGGGAAATTCACAAATTACATTACATTAAAATGTAATTGTGTAATTGTGATTGTAAAATGTGTGTGTGTGTGTGTGTTTCAGCTCCAGCAAGGTATCGGCAGGCCCAGCGTGTATCATGCAGTGGTGGTGATCTTCCTGGAGTTCTTCGCCTGGGGATTACTCACCACGCCCATGCTCACTGTGAGTACCATTATGAAGATGGTCATCTCATGTTTGTGTCAACATGCAGGCAGCTGATTATGTTCATACAGATCAAGGCAGCTTGGGATCAGCCCCCATGTGGAGAAGGTTGTAAAATTCTAGATTTGTTCCATCATGTCAGCAGCTTCATTAAAGAATTATCAATGTCTCACTGTCGTGGCATCAATGTTCAGTGTAATACAAGTTCTGTGTCTGTGGTAGATAATCTGTGTGTAAGTTGACACTGAATGTTTGGTCAGATTTTAGCTTCTTTCTTTTCTGCTCCCTGTGTTCAATGCAACAGCAGGTCCTTGGCTTTTTCCAGAAGTAATTGTGTCCTCTAGACAAAGAAAACAAAATGTGAAATTCTGTGATGTTGCCTTGTACCATTCACTTCTGTCTCTGTCACCTCCTTATATCAAGACATATAAAAATAGAGATCAACTCTTAGTGGTTCTATTTCATTTTTCTTACTCCCACAGATGGTGGAAATCCAACTATTACATATCGTCTCTGGCAGTCATCCAGATTTCACAGAACCATAGTTACATAAGTAACTTTATTCTGGAGTTGTAATTCGAATTAAATAAAGAGATCGAGAGTGTGAAACAGACAGTAGTTGGGTGAAACATGAGCTGTTAAACAGTCAGTCGACAGCTACTTCTTAACAGTATACAGTTTTGTGTTGGTACCATTACTCAGGTACAGTAATGGCATAGGTATGGAAAAATTTCAAACACTACACAGCGCTAATTAGTAAAAGAATACTCTGCTGAACTTTCTTTTTTTTTTTAAATATCGGCACTCAACCACTTGAGTCTTGAAAATGGACTGGAAAGTTTGTTTGCAAGATACATAGTTTGTATCTTGCTTCCTCTTGGCGCATGTTCAAGAAATCATTTGTATCCTGTGGAGCTTGTGAAGAAAGATTTACAGTGTGTTTCTTTCAGAGAGAGAGAGACATAGTTTTCTGTGTTGTGGAGCACAGTACATAGTTGGATCTTGCTCCACAAACTACAGCTGAAACTGTGAAAGCTGTATTGTTTTTTCAAATGTTGGTGTTGTGGCTCTCTTCGTAGGTTTTACATGAAACATTTCCCCAACACACCTTCCTGATGAATGGACTCATTCAGGGTGTGAAGGTAAGAATTTCAACTCTTAAATTTTGTGAGTCATTCTGCAGATATCATTTTAAAAGAGAACTACGGTGATGAGGCAGATTAACATTAAGATTAGTCTCTACCATGGGTCAGGCTACAAAAACACTGGATGCTACATTTCCTATGATGATATTCCTCTGCCTGGTAAACATCTTTCCCACATCTTTCAGCCCCGATGGGTTGTCACTATGTCACTTTAGGTGCATTCCCATCCAACCGGTTTTACTTGCATTTTTAATTTGTGCATAAACAAACCTGAGTGGAAACAGTCAAGATTCTCCAAATCTTGAAAATATTGCAATAAAGTTTTTACACTTGGCTGGAGTGGAAAAGTGAATCGATTAAAGCCAAATGTGACAAGATACAGTGGAAACAGACTTTATGAATAAATCATGATGTACATGAAGCACGTGACCTATATATTTCACCTTTGCCAACACTTGTATTAGCAAGGCTTGTTTATGTTGTCACTAACTCCACCTCTTCATGTCAAGGGGCTGCTGTCATTCATGTCTGCTCCACTGATTGGTGCGCTGTCGGACGTGTGGGGGAGGCGGTCCTTCCTGTTGGTCACTGTCTTCTTTACCTGCGCCCCGATACCTCTGATGAGGCTCAGCCCCTGGTAGGACTCACTGTTCTCTGTCAGCACAATAATATTAATGTCTTATAAATAGATACAGGTGCAGTAGAGTAGTGAAGTCAAGGGAGTCACCTAGATAACCACACCACAGGGTACATTACATTATGATAATAAACTGTGAGATCAGAGAAATTATTCCAGTTTCAATGAAGCAGATCTGTTTCAACACGCATGCATGGCCAAAAATATGTGGACACTTCAATGATCCAGCTATATATGATGCTTGAATATGGCTGTGGGAAGTTGCTCACATTCAGCCACAAGAGCATTAATATGGTTGGAAACTGATTTTGGATGTTAAGGCCTGGCTAGATAAATGGAGAGAGACAAAACATCAGATTAGCATGGCATGATGGGAAGACTGTAACGTGCATGAAATAAAAATAATGCCATATTTCCATCACGTTTTCCACGTGGTTCCCTGAGTTTGTACACTCATCAGTTGAACTGCGATTATTTTGAGCTAATTGATCAAACAGAAGCCAAATGATCAGTCAATGAAAAAAATGTCCGACTGCCTGAAAGTGAAGCTGTTTCTCTCACCTGCTTGTCCTGCAGGTGGTACTTCGCCATGATCTCCATGTCTGGAGCTTTCTCTGTCACCTTCTCAGTCATCTTCGCCTACGTCGCTGATGTGACGGACGAGAGAGAGAGGAGTACAGCATACGGTCTGGTGAGGACTCCTGTTTGATGTGTTGTCCCAGAATTTAAATAAAATATATCTACGTACATTTAAAAATATATATACAGTATTCAAGAGACAGAAAAATAAGATATTTGATTTTTCAAAATGCATTTGTATGAAAAAAACTGTCAGGATGAACATTCTTTTGAGGGTGACTCTTATAGCTGGTGAGATGAGCATCACAATGACCTCACATTATCAGACGGACGGATGGATGGATGGCAGTGTTGAATGACTGACATTTAATCTGCAACCTTAGAGCAGAAACTGACATGTCAGCTTAATCAGAGTACAAACATCAGCTCAGAACAGGAAAAGATGACGACAACCTTTGTGTCTTTCCTTGCAAAATTAATTTGTACATCATACATTATACATCAAAGTGATACCAAGTTTGAGTATATTTGTCAGAACAACTCTAAAAGAGTACAGTTAAAATTAAATGCAGAAGTAAAGCTGACAAAATGTTCGGACAAAACAGAAAATCATCAAGACAAAAACATGAAACATCCAGAGTGCGTAGTTGTCTAATTCTGCATTGTGTTGTGTAGAAAAAAAGGCTCACCTTCCTTTGAATGTCTCTGAGCTATTTAGTTGCCACGCAGCAGCAACAGCAACGGCCATTATGGAGAAACAGGACATTCACAGGTCCTCTCCTGCACACGTCTGCGATTATGGATAAATAGGACATTCACAGGGTTTCTCTTCAGTACACGCTCACAGCTTTTGTGTTACATCATGAAAAAATCAGGAAATGCTCCATGCCAGCAACAGCACGCTTTAGCAACCCCTCAACATGCACAACTTCAACACACTTCTCTCCCAGTTAGCAGATTTATTCATGAAAAGAAGGAAATTAAAGTCCTGAAACAAAGAGGAAATCAAGCCCACAGAAGTGCAACAAGTACAGTTCATAAAATAGAATTCAGACATGGAAGTCTAGCTGCATAATAGAAACATTGCAGTTGAAAGCTCTCAGCAGCTGCACTTCTTGGTTCCAGCAAATAAAGTGCAGCCTTTACTGGGTTTACATCCTCTATCATTCCTCTTCTTTATCTTTCCTTGTAAACCCCTAGGTGTCGGCCACCTTCGCAGCCAGCCTGGTGACGAGTCCAGCCATTGGGGCCTACCTGTCGGCCTGGTATGGAGACAACCTGGTGGTTCTGGTGGCCACGCTGATCGCTCTGGCCGACATCTGCTTCATCCTGCTGGCTGTGCCCGAGTCTCTGCCGGACAAGATGAGGCTCAACACCTGGGGGGCGCCCATATCCTGGGAGCAGGCTGACCCCTTTGCTGTAAGTAACCAATAATTTACAGTACAGTATGTGATTGGTTGGTTGATTAAAAAAATTGCAGATTGATTTGTTTTGGTTTGTAGTTGCATGAAGTCTTTTCTTAATGATCTGATTCTCTTTTGGGCACAGAGTGTGTAGTGGGCGAAGTAATCTCAATATTCCTCAATACCGTGGAATAATTCCCATGAGCCTGCACTTGATGTAGGAAGACCGTGCCAAATCTGAATGCTTACTTTAATTCCATGATTTCTGACCTAGGCAGCCCACAAAAAACAGACTGGGTTGTGTTACTTCACAGTTTGTGGGTCTGTGGTCACTCCAGATACACAAATGTATCTGCACAAGCACTGAAAAGCAGGTTTTTCAAAATATTGTGTCCCCTTTAATAAATGAATGATGCTGTAGGATTCTAGTATTCATGGAATCCCCTTACTGCTAGGATAATAATAAAATAAAATAGGATACAGATACAGATCTGATGCAGTTCACAGGCTGTAACATTGACCCTTTGAATCCCGGGTATTAATTGAAGGCTAACTGTTTTGTTGTATTTTCTATCTCTCTGTCCCTCTCTGTCTCTGTCTGTCTCTCCTTCAGTCTCTGAGGAAGGTGGGTCAGGACTCAACAGTCTTACTGATCTGTATCACTGTGTTCCTGTCTTACCTGCCGGAGGCTGGACAGTACTCCAGCTTCTTCCTCTACCTGAGACAGGTGAGACACACTGCTGCCTAATGCAGCGTTTTCCTACAAATATTAGTGTCACTGCTAGTACCAGCATTATTACTGCTTTTATGACTGCCAATGCTTTTTAAAGCAACAGTGTGTAGGATTAAAAAAAATGTCTTTGGCACCTCTTGTGGTGGTATCAAGAAATGCATTTAGCCCTATGGCATCACTGGAAAATTGTGAAATTGTGCCACCATGGACAAATTAATTGAGCTGCTTGCATTTAATGGCATTTTGTCTCATTTTTGACAGACATACAATGATAATACTTGAGACATTTACATTTTAAATAATGTTGTGTTGGCAAAGACATGTCTTAAAATATGTTATGTTCATTTAATTATGTGCAAATGACACATAATTCCATGACACCTGCCTGGCTCCTCAGAAAGTAACACAATAATACTAATTTCTGTCTGTCCCTCCAGGTCATTAATTTCTCCTCCACAACCATTGCTGTTTTCATTGGAGTGGTGGGCATTCTGTCTATCGTAGCGCAGGTAACACACTTATTTGTATACTCCATTTACACTTAGGCCCCATTTACAAATGTCATTTCAAGTATCACATATCATATTTTATTTATTTTATTTAATACATCTTTGTTTACACATAGCCTTGTGGGCTGATCCAAAAACACCTGTTTGGATCAGTCCACAGGTAAACAGGTTCACTGGTAACAGGTGATAGTATCATGATTGGGTATGAAAGGTTCATCCTGGAAAGACTCAGTTGTTCACAAGCGAGGATGGAGAGAGGTTCAACACTTTGTCCAGCACATGTTCGTATAAAGGAGATTACTACTTGGGCTCAGGAACACTGTTCCTCGTAACACTTCAACATAACACTGTTGTCGGTATACACAGTTGATTGCATTCTGTTTTTATTTACATTTTACACAATGTCCCAGCTATTTTGGATTGGGGTTGTACAAGGTTAAAACAAATGTTAAAAATCCCGTCCTCTCTCTTTCTCCCTCTTTTCTCAGACTCTCTTCCTTACTCTGCTGATGAGGACTCTGGGTAATAAAAACACCGTTCTGTTGGGTTTGGGCTTCCAGATCCTTCAGCTGGCCTGGTACGGCTTCGGATCAGAGCCATGGTGAGATCTATGTGTGTCTTTTCTGTTTTTGTATAAGGCTGCATTCATCCTGTTGGTGTAAAGCTGCTTTCAGAAGGAAAATGGCTACTGCTCAGTCTGCCACACAGCGATGTCAGTGTTGTGTCAGTGTCAGCTGCTCTGGTCTCACCATGAAGCCAAATAGAGAAGAGTGTAGCTTGAAACAGAGGGAATGGTTTGTAATATATATATATAATTAAAATACCCAATATCATAAACATTTCTTATTGGCACAGACCAGATAGTCAAACACTGAAGCTGAGGTTTATTATTGATTGACATATCTGTTCACTGCCGGTGAAAAGGCTTGTAATTCAGAGAACTCTGGTGCCAGCAAAATTAGCTCCTGCACAGTTTTCCTTTGTGTTGTTTTTGTGGTTGTTTGGGATGTTTACCTCATAAGACATTTCAACTATTAAGTGAGTGTTCATCAATTGGTTGTTGTTGTTTTGCCTGTCAAGCTTTCAGTTCCGGCATGACACATACGCAATGATAACAGTGGCAGCTTACCACTCAAATCATTATCTTGAAACAATGGAACAGAGGTAGACAAAAGCAGCTTCTCAGTTCTAATTGACAACCATTGACTTTGCCAGCTGAAACTGTTGTTAGCTGATTTTATCAGCTGTAGCTAGCTATCTAATTAATGTTAGCTCCATGAGTTGGTTTAAAGCTCATGGGCGAGAACCCTGTAAAAGGAGTCTTATGCATCTTACGGCTACAAACTGAGGCTAAAGATTCATAAGAAAAAATGCATTTTCAGACTTTCCTTCTAATGCAATCCATGCAATGCTTTTTTACTTACTTCAAACAGTATATTCTCACTTTTAACATTAGAAGATAAAAGCATTTCAGGATGAGGACTAACACGTGTTTGGGTAATACTACGGTCTTGGCAAAGGTTTGCTGAGGTTGCTGGGGTGTAAACTTCCCCAAATCCAATAAAGGGTAAAACGTTAGCCTGCATTCTGATAGCATCCAGAATTGTCCTCCACACAATAACACAGTAAAAAAAACCGTATGGACGACATCACAAAGAGATCTGACATATACACGTGTAACAGTGTGTGTGTGTGTGCTTGTGCTAACAGGATGATGTGGGCGGCTGGTGCTGTAGCAGCGATGTCCTCCATCACCTTCCCAGCTGTCTCTGCTCTGGTGTCACAGTCTGCTGATCCTGATAAACAAGGTGACAAAGAACACCTCCTCTCTTCTCCTCTCCTCTCCTCTCCTCTCCTCTGGTCTCCTTGTCTCTCTGTTCTCTCCTCTCTTCTCTTCTCCTCTCCTCTCCTCTCCTCTCTTCTCCTCTCCTCTCCTCTCCTCTGGTCTCCTCGTCTCTCTGTTCTCTCCTCTCCTCTCTTCACCTGTCCATCATTCTCCTATGCTCTCTTCTCCCCTTCTCTCTCTCCTCTCTTTCTTCTCTTCCTCCTCAGATCAATAGGTCAGTGTGTTATTATGTTTTTTTCAATTGGAAGTGGGCAGTGAAATCAATCACTGCCAGCTAAATATATCAGCAGATTTAGGTTTCACTGTGTCAGCAATAACATGTCTCCAGTAATATGACCGATAGCATGGCCTGTCTCCTCCACCTGCAGGTGTGGTCCAGGGGATGATAACGGGGATCAGAGGCCTGTGTAACGGTCTGGGTCCAGCTCTGTATGGATTTATCTTCTTCCTCTTCAATGTTGAGCTCAACACCATGGACCCCATCCAGGGAGACTTCAACATTGACCCCCTGCCTCTGCACAGTCCCACCGAGGTACAGATGAAGGATAAAGCAGTGACGTCAGCATTCTATCATAGGCAGAGCAGACAACTGCACTGAGCCAGACACCAGATACACAACACAAGAGCCACAGTCTCTGAACAACAACCCACGTAAACTTTCCTGCTCAAGTCTCCCTCTCATTTACAAACAAGGGCACAGGTCTTGTGTTGCACCTTTGCCTGCTGAATGAGCCATTCACCGGGAAATAATGCACTGCTAATGTTAGTTCACCACTAGGTAGATTCTTTTTTTAAGAATAAAAGACTATTAACAATGAACTTCACTCTGAAATTATTTTTGACTGGAAAAAAGATGACTAAGTGATCACTTGTGCAGGCAGCACAGACCCACAGGGTCCCATGGACATCTATCTTGTGGACATGGGCAGATGACATATTTTGCGTCATGTAGGCCCTCGCAACTATGTTGATGCAGAAAATACAGCTTGTGCTGGTTTAGTACATTTGAAAACTCTCTTTTATGTTAAGGCATATTTTACTTATTAGATGTGCTATTTGAATTAAATCGCCTTTCCATGTTTACCTCAGAAAACAGCAGCAATATTGGATATGGTAAAGTTGTGCTCCAGATGAAAGGTGAGAAAATGAAACTTTGTTTTTCTTTGTCTCTCTCTTTCAGCGAGCCCTCATCCCTGGCCCACCTTTCCTGTTAGGGGCATGCACCGTGGTCGTTGCCTTCCTCGTGGCTCTGTTCATTCCTGAGAAACCCTCCTGCTCCTCCTCTTCCTCCCAGCTGTCCCTCAGCGACAAGCCCCACCCAGACAGCAAAGAGTCGATGTCCTCGCTGGCTGGCGTCCACATCAACACGCCACTCCCAGGCAGCGATGAGGAGACCCCTCCCACCGCCAGCGACGAGGACTTTGAGCCGCTGCTGCAGGACAGTATCGTTTGATGGACTCACATCATGGTCTGATTGATTGACACTTTGTAACGAAGACAAAGAACCCGTAACACATCTTCTTTGCCACAGGGTTGGACTAAGTGTACTTTTATTGTGAGAAGATTGCTATTGACAGCAAGAGGCTCCAGTAGTATTGTTTCTTTGCCAAAAGGCGGTACTCGCATATTACGTCACTGACCAGGAGCGGAGACAGTAACATCTTCTGAGCGACCAGTAAGGATGTTACTTTCACAAGGGGGCAGGAGCAAAGAGCCGCAAATAAGATGTTATTTTTTCGATTTGACAGAAGAGACAAAGACAATTATTTGACTGACAGAAAGACGATGGGGCAAACAGGGACAACACAGTTTAATTAAAACCATCGCTTGACAGGAGGAGGGACCAACTGCGATTTTTTTATGTAATGAAGGTGCCCAGTTTTGGGACAGATGAAGTCCCACATAAAATCCCCTGAAGGGAAAGAGAAGTATTTTTGAGGTTTTAAAGAAAGGATTATTGTTCATCTTTAAGCTTGAAGTTGTTGATTGTTTTTTTGTGATAAACAAGAAAAGGTGTTTTTACCTTTAGCTGTATCATTTTGAAGCCGTATTTTTAATTCTGTGATAATTTCTTATTGGTTATTGTACAAAAGAAACAAGCCTGCAGCATATTTACAGCAGCCAAAACATCAGTGTTGATTTATACTTTTTTTGTTGAAGGAGAATAGTTTTTTGTTACAGGATTTTCTTTTTGGCAGGGTTAAGGGATTTTTATTCTTTTTAAGTGTACAGTATTTTACCTGCTATGAGCTATTGATCACGAACAAGGTACTAATGTGATGAGCTGAGACACGAGTCAGCCACCTGAAATCAAACATGACAAAATATCAATCTTGATCGTTATTTTCATCTCACAGGCATTTTCATGAAAAATAAAATTTAACTTAAAATTTAATTTCCATCATCCAGCACAAGAAAGAGGGAAATGTGTTACGCAATGCATTGGTAACAGGTCCAAAAATATATTTAATATATATATTTTAGAAAATTAAGAGAAACAAAGGAATCTTGAATGATTCTGAAGTTGAATACAATAACTCAACGCCTCTCTTGATAGTTTTTATTCTTAATTTCACCAGTTAGTTTCCCCATTTGTCACTCTACCTCAGATCAGTGTGTTTCACACTTAACCTGAATTTAGTCATCTTTTATCACATTTATTTTTATATCAGAGTCACTTTATGAAAGTGCTGCTGGCTGCTGGCAGTGGGAAAACCTCAGAGCTGCAACTGATTTTTATTTTATTTCAGTGAAATAAAATAATTTAAGTTAAAAGTGGTTTGATACTAGAATAACATTAGGTCCTCTGATTTAGTACGCATTCAACAATAATGCTACTAAAACATTTTATCTCAGGTTGCTTCAACAGTTTTGGTGTGTACAGTATATCCATTTTGTGCAAATTTAACAATAGGTGGCAGTGTCATACATTGTAGCACAACCTGAACATCCTCCAGTACTGTAATACCAAACTGAGAGAAAATCTACCTTTTTTACACTTATGCGTAACCTTCAGCTTTCTATAGTGTCATGTTGCCATCTAGTGCCAGAATGTAGGTTTAGAAACACCACTAGTTGGCAGCAAAACACCATGAAGTTGTTCCAAAACGACATTGCCCCAGGCTCAGATTGCCCAGGGTCGGCGTGCCTTCAATTCCAGGTTGCGCTGGGTGCTTTGGCCCCAGTATACTTCCCTTCAGTCCAGATTTTACGTCAACTATGAGATCAGCTGGTCATTTGTGTGCTAAGGGCATAGCCCTGTCGCATAGCCCACAGTCCTTCACTGTATGATTTTTAAAACACATGGAGGTCAGCTGGAAAGCCATTTGTTTGATTTTCAAACAAATATGTTGCAGATATGAGGTTTTCCCCTGACAGCAGTGATATTCCTGTGAATGAACCTATACTTGAAGCATCAGAAAGAGATTTTACAAGAGCTTTAGAGAAAATATACAGGAACAAATACTGAAGAGTTTAACAGTAAATAACTGGCAACAGAGTGTACATAGTTATTTGCTTTATGACCTTAAATGTAAATGTACATGTGAATGATATGGCTTGTATATAATGTATGGTTGTAAGTGAAGTGTGGGGTGTTTATTGTGGTTGATATGAAGGTTTTCCTTCAGTTTTCAGTGTAGTTCAGTGGCACTAACACAGTCTGGGTTGGGTTCAATTCCCCTTGTGCAGACCATCAGTCATTCTGCTTTGGTTTTTCTTGTTCATTCAGATTCGACTATGAAACAAACCATTAATTTCCCTCTTTCTTCTCTTATTCACTCCTGAGTATGTTTACGTGCACACCATTATCCCAGTAATCAGTCTTTTTGCTGTGTTTGGTCATATTTGGAACAGGATGATGGTGAAACAAAGAGAAACTGGTTATTTGTATCCTTATAACTCACTGACTCTTTTTATAAAATCTGAAAGGTGCTAGATCAGATCAACTTATCTGCAATTTGTCTTGTGCAAACTGTACCAGATCTGCAATTCAGTGATTTCTCCACTCCCATCTCTTTCAGCTCTTTCATTAATTCAAGACTAAGTTTCATTTCATTACCACAATGATGCTGCCAATATCATTTAAGATTGAGTGCTTTTTCACAAGTATGCCAGTTTCTTTTGAATTAACCTAAATCACATCATTTGTGATGATTTCATGTTTCTGAACCAAGATGTGTGATAATCCAGGTTTGTGCAGCAAAACTCAGATCACAAGTAGGATATCAGTGTGAATGTGAACACTCAGAGATATTTAATTGAAAACTGCACCCACTCAGTTCAGTAGCAGTGAAACTGACTCAACAGTGTAAATATTGTACATGGATTGGATGTCTATACATGTGAAGAAACAAAATGTACATGGGATTTACTGTAAATACACTTTGTCTGTTGTCTTGTTTGGAAGTGTACCAGCCAGTTGTTGGTTGTTGGAAATTAAAACAGAACAACAACACTTGACATCTGCATTGGATCTGCATTCTCCTGAGAATAAGAAAAAAATTGAGTACGATATGAGGACATTGCTCAAGAAAAATAGCGTGATGCATTTATGTAACTGTACACACATTTTAGTTAAAGTATTATCTGATAAACTCCTAGTTTAATTGTGCTTTGTTTACTAAAAGAAATCTGAACACATTAAGATTGTGCAAATATTAATTATAATTTGACTTAACTATTGCAAATCAACTCTTAGCTATAACTATCATTAACATTTAATCAAATTCTGATTATAACTAATATTATATGATAATATAATAATCCCAAGGTCTATTAGTGGCTGTTCTGGACCTTTCAATAGCATAACATGATCTTCCTCAGTAGATGGCCCATGGCCCAGTTGTCCTTGAATTGTATGTGTTCACATTTTTCTGAACACATTAGGACTTCCTCTCTATATTGGCTTAAAAAATGAGATTGAATTAAACTGATTTAAAATAAAGAATAGAAGTGCCTCTATGTGATGGCATTTGGGCAACTTCATTGAGGAGATGAACACCAATCAACAGCGACATCTACTGGGCAATGCGGGTTATAGCGCAGGGATGTCCAGGAATCGTCCAATCAGAGCCTGGATCGTGAGTCATGTGACGCGGCAGCCGCGTAAAGGATGGATTGAACAGCAACAACAAATATGGAGGCATCTTCGTACAGCTTCGCACCGGAGAGGTACTGGACAGAGGAGAAAGAGAGGGCGCTCATTGCCTTTTTCTCCAGTAAGTCAGACACTCTATATTAGCAACTTTTCATTCCACAAAAGTTGCTGTTCTCATCGATGTGTTGTCGGAAGCTGCAACATTTGTGGGCAACCGTTGCTCGACGAGACTGTTAGCAATGAGCGACACAGTTGAATAACAGCAATGGCGACTATCAACTGAAATCAAGTTAGCTAATGTTCTTCTGAAAACACGTCAAAATGGCATCTTGGTTTCTGTTTCAGAAACGTTTGGACCTGTAGGTCTCATTATAAATAGATGAAGTTAACGAAGTTTGTTGGCTTTCTAAATGTAGTCAACTTCATCTTTCGTATATGTGACGTTAGCCATTTTTAGTTGACTGATATCCTTGACATTTTAGTATTGTAAAAAAAAATGTCCTTAACTATGGCACACCTGCTGAGTGACATTGCCCTCTTAAAGTGATGAATAATGATTCGTAAAACACGCGCACATACACCTGACACAAGCAACTCCAGTCCAGAAAGCACCACAAGCAATGACAACACCTGAGCTACATCACAAAAGATATAAATATCCCCCAAACCACCATGATTGAAATATCAGCATCATTGCCCTGCTCTGTTTACAAGCCAGTATACTTTTTTACTATATATTGTATACATTTCATTTTGTATCTGTATACTTTGTGTGTTAGTGCAAAGACATTTCTAAAACATCCATAGCATCAGTCACAATCTGTCATAGGCTGCAGACTGAAAACACTTAATTTTGATTGGCCTACATACGGACTAACAGAGATTAATTTCAAGTGTGAATTTCCTTCAGTCATTTTTTAAATTGAATGAAAAAAACTGCACTTGATATTAATTGGTAAAGACTTCCAGACATCTCATAGCTGGAAAAAAGTCTTACTGAACTTCTGGTCCAAAATTAGGTGGAACTGTCTCCCTTAGTTGAGACTCTTGTTGACCTTCAGCCAGAACCATAGGTTGTGAGATACAGCTGAAGCGGTTGTAGCAACATTTGCCAAAAGAAAAAGAAATGCTAAACAATATTGCAGTGATCAAGCATCTTGTTTGTTTTCATTTCCCAGAGCACAGTTGTCTGTGGAACCACAAGTCAGAGAGCTACAAGAACCGACAGCTGCGATGGAAAACTCTGGAACACTTGAGGATCCTTCTGTCAGCTCACCCCCCGCCTGTTCATTTCACAGGTAAGGCTGTGATCAGAGCCATTCCTTTTCAAAGCGGCATTTTGCGTCAGAGAAAATCCCTAATCTTATGCTCTTTTGTTTTTCTTTCCAGTGGAAGACATCAAGAACAAGTTCAAGAACCTTCGTACCACCTTTCAGCGTCAGTACAAAATGGTAAAGGCGAGCAAGGTGTGCAGGTCGGAGGACGTGTTCGTGCCACAGTGGAAGCACTACCAGCAGCTGATGTTCCTGCAGGGCTGCTGGGACCAAGACGACAGCCCAGATGACCTGCCTCCCTCGCCGCTGATTGTTCCACAGGATGAGAGCCAGTCTGTCGTCACCTCTCCAGGACTGATCATCTCCTTCCTCCCCACCCCGTCCACCTCCTCCCCGTCCTCCTCGTCTTCCTGCATCCCCTCCAACATGATGGTTCAAATGTTACTGGACAGAAGAGAGAGAGCGTGCACTAATAGCTTTCTACTCTGGTAAACAAAGCACCAATTCCAGATTCAAACTAATTGTTGCCATGGAGCAATTGGTATACAGAGACTGTGTTATGTAGTTGATGGTTTTGTTATGTGTTGTTCTTCACAGAGCATAACTGTCTCTGGAACAAGAAGTCTGAAAACCATAATAACCGTCAGCTCAGACTGAGGCTGCTGGAGGCTCTGAGGAGCCAGCTGTCTGACCATTCAGTGTCTTTCTCAGGTAAATATGACATGGTCCTACAACCCAGCACATCATCAGTGTCAGGGTCAGGGGTTCAATTCCCACTGGAGGTTAAACGTACAATACCAGGAGCATTTGCACATTCAGGATTTTGAGCCAATGGGTTTCAACTTATGTTGTTTCTTGTTGTTGTTATAAGCATATTTTATAGCAGCCAAAACACACATCAAACTGTTTTCCAGCTATTATCAGAAAGCTGTTTTGATCATTTCAAATTCAAATTTTCACTTATAAGCAATTTGACTTGAGACTTTGCTGGATAACAAAAAAGATATAAGTAGAAAAAATAAAAAGATGAAAAGAAAGTACTCAAAAGAATAAATAGAAAATTGACAATGAAATATATAAAAACTGTTAAAAAAATTACATATATTATTTAAATGAAAGCCCTGTGCAGGAATGTGCAAGGTATTTACCAGGGAATATGCAAAAGTTCCCAGTATGCAGTATAGGAATATTTGACATGTGCAAGATAGTAATCAAAACAAAAGATGTGCTTTAGTGTGAGTGAGAGTCAGTGATGTTCTCTGGCCTTGTTGAGGAGGCCAGCTGCAGTCGAGGAAAACACTGTTCTTGTGGCATGAGGTTTTGGTCCTCATGGTCTCATACAAACGATTTTTTTCAAAACGACTGTGACTGTGGTGGGAGGGGTCGGCCACAATCTTGCCTGCATGCCAGCAGCATTAGGTTTGAGAGACAATAGGAGATGTGACTTTATTCATGGAAAGTAACGCCTTTGTTGCTCTTTTGCAGTTGAAGACATTAAGTGCAAGTTCAAAAACCTCCGGACAGTTTTCAACCGTGAATACAAGGCGGTCCAGGCTAGCAAGGCGTCTGACAAACTCTACGTGTCCAAATGGAAACACTACCAGCAGCTGCTCTTCCTCTGCGAGTCCTGCGATGAAGATGACAGCCCGGACGACCTGCAGATACTGATGCCACAGGAAGACAAGGATCTGGAACATGGAAACCAAACACCCTCCTCCACCCTGAGCAGCTTCTCCTCCAGCTCCACCCAAACTAATAGCATCAAGTTCAATAATCCCTCCACTGCATCTAGCGATGCCAAAACCAACACCAGCGCTGCATACCAAATCTTCCTCTCTACGTCTCCAGATCATCTTAAACTAGCAAGCCAAACGACTGCTCCCACACTCCCCACGTCGCCATCCACTGCACTACCAGACACCAAACCTTGCTCAAACCCCTCCCCCCTAAATTTCTCCACGTCCAGTTCAGTTCAGCCAGACAGCAGGCTGAGTGCTGATGCCCGCTGCCACTGGAACGAGGCCAAAGTTCAGCAGCTTATATCATTTTACTCTGGTTGGTGGCATCATTTATTTTGCTGTTTATTTTTTTTAAGCTAAAGGACTCTGTGGGTGTGTACAGACCAGGCTTGATTGATATCTCCCTCACTCTCCTGTGGGCTTTGATCACTCATTAATAAGGAACAGCTTATTGTTGTATTGGTACTTTTTAGTTTTGATGAGTCTTTACAGTAGAATAATTTCTTAATAAGGGATTAACTAGTCAGCTCCATTGTAAGTTTGTATTGACAGTGAAGGAAATTGTAAATATGTTGGCAGACAAACAAAAGATTTAGGCAACTGTGGTCATTAGGGGCCATATTCTCAAGGTATCTTAGCTTACCTTATCTTATTTATCATCATTATCATTTGATGCTAAACATTCCAAGCTAAGAGTTTCCTCTTAAGCTGGTGTGTTATATTAACAATTGGAAGTATGTGAGAGGAATAATACAGGAGATTCTCTTTACCGCTTTTATTGTGTTGATCTGGGAATTGAAGGTTTTTCTTTTTTTCTAGAGCACAGCTGTCTTTGGAACCACAAGTCAGAGAGCTATAGGAACAGGCTGTTGAGACAGAGTCTGTTGGAGACACTGAGCAGCCTCCTGTCCGACAATGAGCCAGTCCCATTCACAGGTAACAATAATGGTGTTAATATTCTGCTGTGGTGAACAGGAGAACTTTTACTTTAAAAAAATATTTCATAGATTTGATGAGACTGTACCAGAGTAAACAAAAAAACAAAACAAAACCAAGCAATGTTTGAAGAGTTGATGGAGGCATAGTCTAGTTGATTGGTTTCAGGTTTTACGAGCTCAAATCAAATTGTGATCTTAACAGTATGATTGCTCACACTATTTCCCCAAAGCTGTTTTATGTGTTGAGGCTAACAGGTTCTGTAATTCTTTAATTTTCAGTGGAAGACATAAAGACAAAGTTCAGGAACTTGCGAACCATCTTCCAGCGTGAGCACAAGGCGGTGAGCTCAAATAAAACATGTGGCTCAGAGGACTTTTACTTTCCAAAGTGGAAACACTATCGCGAGCTGATGTTCCTCTGTGACTCCTGCGACGAGGATGAGCGGCCTGAAGACCTGCACTTCCAGGAACCGCAGGACTCTAGGCTTCACCACCTGGACTGCCAAGTCCGTCCCTCCTCCCTTCATTACCACAGCGCCACCCAAACTGCTACCAAGCTGAACATCACATCACGGAGCCTCGAGGCCCCTCCCTCGCCTACTCCTCCAGACTCCCAGCACTCCTCCCCTTCTTCTTCCCCCTCCACATCTTCCTCTCGCACCGACAGCAGAGTGTCAGGACGCAAGCGGGCGAGTCGGCGGCTGCCGCCCACCACCAGTGAGGTGCTGGACTTCATGAGGACATTCTGTCAAAGTCAGACAGTGTCACCACACGCAGGATTCCTGAAGTATGTGGAGGAATGTCTGAACGAGACGCCGCCAGAAAAAGTGAAGAAACTGAAGAAGAAGATAATTGAGACAATCCACAGCATATCAGAGGAGGTTTAGTGTCTCAGTTTGTGGAGCTCAAGTCAGTCTCACTGGGGTTTTTTTTTTGTGTGTTTTATCTTATTCCCTTTACTTCCTAACAGCTATTATAACTACTCACCAGCTGTCATCTTGTTCCAAATTGGACCTTGTGAGAAACTTGTATGAGGTCTTAGTCTCCAAAATCTATTTGATCCACCTGGTGAAGATAACATTATCATAAAGCCTTATATTTATATCCTGTGGCAAAGCTGCTTCAGCTGGTGCAAGCTGTAGTTTACCTGTGGAGAAAGCAAGGACACTAAACCTTTCAGCAGAGCTGCCTTGGCTGATGTGTGTAGCTTGGACTTTACATCTCACAGCTCAACTCTGTCAGTTTGGTCTGTTTCAGCTTTGACCTTGTGGGTCAGTGACGTTTCAGTGTGAACTAATGAGATGTGACTCGTGATGAATGAAAAGCTATTTCTCACAGTCTTTGCAGTGAAGACTACAGCAGGGCTGAATGTCAGCTGTCAGACCAGGGCTACAATGTTTGTTAATAGGCAGATAATAAGGAATGGCACTTAATAACATGAAACGCCACCTGAAAATTACACCACAATCTTTGCCCAAATGTCTTTCCCAGAAATGGCCCTCAGCCATCTTTCTAGCACAGAAATGATGGACACCCGATGAAAATAAGAGATTGAAACAAATCTAAGGGTCTGGTCCAATACACACACTTGCGGTCTTGAGCACTTAGAACACATTCAAATGCTGTCAGGTAGGCAAGTGTGTTCTGTGGTCTGCTGTACCACATCTGTCCAGTTGTTGGTGGTAGTGTATATATAGATGAGTTTTAGGGCTGCAAATAATCAGCAGACATGAAGAAATTTAAGTTTATGACGTGATAGGCTCAGCCTGAAAATTATTTCCAGAGATGTGGTTGTTTATCTCATAATAATCTGTTCATGATGGGACAAGGTCAAGATAGATATTGAATATCATAGATTTTAGGAAATGTGTTCCGTCCTTAAAAAAATGTATCAGAGAGCAGCCATCAAAATAATCATGTTACATCTCTTATATGTACATTAGATCTACGTGCCTTTAGATAACTACAATTAATGTCTTTAATTGTATTCGTCCTCTCAGCTCCTGAACAGTAATAATATATGTTTGATTGTTTGTTCCAACACATCTTCTTAGCTGTATTGTGCCATGTGCAGTATTTATAATGGCGTGAGTAACAGGATGTCCAACCAACATGTCCCAGTGAGCTCTGATAAACTTCCACACGCTTAGAGGGGCTCTGTGGAGTTTTCTCATAAACAAACCAAATTTATGTTTACATTCACCAAAACACTGTATCTGTATCTGTATCTACAAATGTGTGACTTGCAAATACAGGTATTGGAGTGGACCCTAAAAGTCTACAGCCATATTAGCAGTCCTGTGAGGCTGTAACGCTCATCACACACCAGAAAACAAAATTGTTGGAGAAAAAGAAAAAAAGGACTTTGCTGTTCATTTTCAGTCATCTCAGACTCAGCTCCTCAGTGGTCAGTGCTACATTGTCAGAGTTGACTTAACTTTAGTGTAAAATGGCCTTTGTCTGCCTCAACTGGACTTTCAGCTCATTGCAACAAAGTACAAAATTCGCATGTTGGCATGTTTTAAGCTCTCATTACAGTTTAGCCATGCAGTAACATGTTTACAGTGTATGCTAATGAAACCTGCATTTTAGCATCTCTAATGCTAGCATTTGTAACACTTACTCATAATATTATTTCTCTATTGTGAAGATTTCTTACATTTCTGAACACCATAAATTAATGATTATGATCAGAATGTCATTGCCTACATTTTAGAATGCTAACATTGGGTAGCATGCATGTTATACACGAGAATATTAACTTGCCAAAGGTAGCACCTTAATTCAAACATTAGCATGCATAACATGCATTAGGTTAACATCTCTGTCATAATAGAGGCATCCTGTCAAGAAACAGGGTCAGGGGATCACCAAAGTCATGTCATTCTGGACCATGTTGGGCTGACTGACATCTTTTTTATCATTATTAAAACCATAATTGAATTTTACCTCCCAAAAAGCGAGCCTTCCCCTCCAAAAAACAATGTGTGAGACTAGAAGAGACAAAGAAAATTGTACATTTGTAAAATGTAAGCTTTATTCTCTCTGCCCAAAGTACTTTGTCCCACTGTGTTGTCAAAGTGATGAGGTCCATTCTAAAATGATATACCCATCATTTCAAATTAGAGTTTATTTATATTTATTTTTGATGACAGATTTTTTTATTATTTAGGTCTGCATTTACAGTAAGATTCAATTTTTTAATTGATGCTTAGAGCTCACGTGTTTTTCAACAGAATTCAGCCCTAATAGTATCTTTTCACTTTGATTTTCTGAAATGCTAAAATTCACAAAGGGTGGTCAAACAAACTTGTTATGTACCTCTTTTTATTAGCTTTAGCGCTTATTAGAGGAAATTTACATTGTCACCGAAAGGAAATGTTGGAATGTTGAGTTGTTTGGAAATGTTGAGTTGGAAGACCTGCACAATCAGTGGGAACTGATAAAAGATCATGTAAAAGTGTAAACAACCTAATATTCTGATGTTTTATTGTCTTTATTATTTAACATGTTTTGATGTTAAAGGGCAATTCTAACAATAATATAATATAACAAGTACTGTAACTTATTTTAAAACACTTGTGTGAAAATGTTACACTTAGCATTTCTGTGATTATCAACTTGTTGGGGTTTTGTTACAACTTAGCCTCCCTGTGTGGGGTTTGCATGTTCTCTCCCTGTGTCTGCATGGGTTTCTTCCTGGTGCTCTAGCTTCCTCCCACAGTCCAGTGACATGTGGATAATGCAGTTAATTAACTCTAAATTGCCGTAGGTGTGAATGTGAGCCTGAATGGTCGTTTGTCTCTATGTGTCAGCCCTGTAATGAACTGGCGACCTGTCCAGGGTGTACCCCGCCTCTTGCCAATGTCAGCTGAATCACTTCCAGCCCCTCTATGATCCTCCAAAGGAATAGTGGTTGTGGATATTAATATCAGCTATGGCACAGCTGTAAAAAAAATATTTAAAGTTTATAGCACATAGTCATCTTTTCAAAAGAAATCTATGCATGTAAAGACTTTTAAATGTTTAAAAAGTTCTTTTTCTTTTTTCTTTTTTTTTTGTTGTTAAATCAAAATCTTTTCAAGCAATAATGCTTATTTTTTTAGCACCAGTTATGATTGACTGTTTTTTAAATGTATTTTTTTAAATTGCACATTTATATATATGAATGATTTATGTCCTTTGTTGGTATTTGCACATCTTTGTTTAAATTGTGCCTTATTAGAATCACAGTAACTGTTTTTCCGGTAAATGTGGAGGAATTTGTCTTCTCAACTTTGGACTTTATATGTATAATATTAAATTAAACGTACATGTATAAAATGTAAGAACCAGCGGAAGGTGTGTTTTTTTTCCCTCTAAAACTGTTTATGAGATCGTCTTCACAAATCAACACTCACACTTTCACAAGGGTCACAGTGACTTAAGGTCTGTCAGTCATTTAAATTGTTCCTCGGGATTAATAAAGTTTTTTTAATTGAACTGAACCGATATTGTTGACAACAGTTTGCTTAACTCCAACTCTCTCAAAAGAATACAAAACATGTGACATTCAACTGCAGTGGGATATCATTGAATAGAGGGGAAAGTGAGTAGCTGAGCTCCACTCCATCATCATCTATTATCTTCTGTAATGGAGTGAGACAATATTTTCAATCGTTTTGGAAAAGTTGTGTGTAGTTCACATACGTTCCTCTAGATGGCGATCTCTGATCATATACTGTGAGACATACGGCTATGAGACTGATTTACAGGATGAAATCACCATACCTGAAGTCTCGTGACATTCAATTTTGCATATGTCATGTGTGTCACCTGAACCTTTTTCATTCAGAAACCTGGCTCCTCTCTACTCTTAAAAAAAACAACAACTTTGACCTTTGACCCTGTTAGCTGATACACTTGATGACACTTCCACCAAACCACATTCCCAAATGCCAACACACCCAGCTTTGGCTGAAGGACTGCTGCTTCACTGGAATTTGAATTGTTAGAAGTTGGAGGTGGAGCTCAGTCACTGCTGTCATTGAGACGTTTGAGGATTTTCCTGCTTTCATATCAGTTGAGGGATTATATGAAGCTGCTATCATATGATCAGCATGAAATGTGTAAAACACCTTAGCGCCCCAAGCATTTATCTGTTTCCTACACCAGCAGCCAGGTGTGAGTGTGTTTGATTCCAGGTGAGGGTTATTGGTCTTACGTGAATAAGCTGATTGATTCAGAGATACTTGCATTTAACAGATCTGGAACAAACAGTTTGCAATGATTGAGCCCCTTTACATACAAAAAGTTACACAAAGAGTCATTGTTAATGTTGATTAACATTATTTGATTTACCCATATATTCTTATCCTAAACCTCTCTTTTTTATTGCATGAAGCTTGATGGTAAAATGTTCCAACTCTTCACTGCACAAACTTGTAAAATGCTGGTTTCAACTTGATGAATGTCAATAACGATCATATTGTGGTACCCAGCCCAAAGACTTAATCGTTGAGAAAACCTCTAGCTTTGAATTGTATATGAATGGGGGTTTTATTTATTGCGTGCAATTTAATGTATATTAACGCTATTCAGGCTCATAATAAAATGTATTATGTATTCTATGCCTTGTCACGTATGTCAAGGATCACCATTAGCTGACCGCCAGGCATCAAGTATTGAGGATCCTTTAAATAAACTGATAAACAAACTTGAAGGGCACAGACGTCTGCCAAGGCCAACAGACCAGTCTTCCACAGTCTTCAAATGGGTTCTTCCTTGTTCCATGCTACGCCCTTCCACAAAGTTTCATGAAAATCGAGCCAGTAGTTTTTCCATAATCCTGCTAACAAAGAGACAAACAGACAAACCAAACTGAAAACATAACGGACTTGGCAGAGGTAATAAGTAGGTACACATATGTGAGATTTGATCGGTAGCCCAATCGATGCCCCTAAATTACCACAAAAGGTTGTTCCAATCAACGTCCACCATCTGGATTGCAGATAAATAAGATAGGCTCTACTTGGGGACATCACAAGGCGTCCTGATCTCATGCTGAACCATCTCACCTGGCTCCTTTCAACACCAATAATCAGTGCTTCTACCTCATGCCTGAGCTCTACAGATGTTCAGTACATGTGTATATGATACTTCAACACACAATCTCCAAATCTGATGTCACAATCGGGGCTGTATTGACAATTTGTAATAGCATATTCATGTGGTGTCGGAATAATCAGAAGAATTAGTGGGAAAATGAATATGAATGCCCTGTTGAGTCGGAACAGCTCAGAAAGTACATGTACACAACTTGCAGAAATATGGTGGTCAAAAGTAAATGGTTGGTTGATGGTAAGAAATGCTTTATTAATTCACATATTGCGTATAAATTTTTTGCTCATATGTAATTTTGGTTGTAATGTCGTATATGACCATTAGCCGCTGTCCATGTAGAGTGACCAACATTAGCTATAAAAGTTATCTACAACACATCTTCTTTGTAGCATCCATGTTTTTTCCCCTACATTACTACTTAAAAGCTCATGAACATGCAGAAATCGGAAGAACAACTTCCCAATTCAGGAAATGGGATCATCCATGACCTGTGCGCATGCAGCATAGCTTTCTGAATCAGACAATGACGCCCACTTTATGCAGCAATTGGCCAGAGGTGTGGGAGTGTGAAAGCAGGTATGGTTTAAACTAGCCATGCTAGCAACATGGCTTCATGGTTGGTCGAACGGTCAGTCTGTTGGTCCAACGCTTTGTCCCACTTCTTCTTTGTTTCGATACTTTGACTTTTGACCAAATACCTGCAACAATACTAACATTCCCATCAGCCTCAGCTGTACCACTGTTAGCATACTAACAACTTACACTTGCTTCCATTGCCCCTGTGTTCATGTTAGCCTGTTGATGTTAGCATTTAGCTCAGTACAGCCTCACAATGCTCTAGCTCTGACTCTTGTTTCATTCTTCATACAACTGTTTCTGACATGTTTTGTGTATAGCTCTGAGCGCAACATCATGAAGGCCTTTGAAGTGGGTGCTGTTTTCCCAATTTGTACAATTCATTGTGTACATCTATAAAAGACACAGAAACACTTTGACTTTAGATGTCACACTTCATACAAACTAGTTGATGCTGTTGATGAGACGTTTCCTGCCACACGTGAAGCGGATCATCAAACAGCTGATGTAATACTCCAGTTGTCAGTTGGCTGTGAACCATGTAAACGATTTGATCCAGCAGGCAGTTTAACGTGGCTCTTCACAGTAATCTGGTTCCAGTGTGAATGGGCCCGGGTTCAGCTCTGCTGTGGAGGATTGGATTACAACTCATCAGCACACACACAGGAAACACACGGGAAGCCTTCACTTCCAGTCCTGAGTCCCGCTTTTATTCACAGCTCTTTCATTTTTTAAATGATCCCATTTATATAAAAGTTTCTCTTCTTTATTCTTTCCTGCTTTCTTCCCTTTTCCTCCATTTATTACTACTTTTTTCATTGCTTTTTCTTTCATATTTTATTTTTTTTCCTTTTATGCTTCCTTCTTCCAACCCTTCTTTCCTGTCTTCCTCTCCTCTTTCTTTCTTTCTTTCTTCATTCCTTTCTAACCTGCTTCCCCTGGCCTACCTCTCTCTCTCTCTCTCTATGTCTGTCTGTCTATCTCTCTCTCTCCCTCTCCCTTTTTCTGTCTCTCTCTCTCCTTCTCTCTGTCTCTCAGGTCTCTCTGTCTCTCTTTCTCTCTCCCTCTCCTTCTCTCTTTCTCTCAGGTCTCTCCCCTCTCTCTTCCCTCTCTCTCTCTCTCTGTCTCTCTCTCTGCTCCCTGTCTCTCTCTTTCTGTCTCTCTCTCTCTGACTCTATCTCTCTCTTCCTCTGCTCTCTGTCTCTGTCTCTCTCTCAGTCTCTCACTCTCTCTCTCTCTCCCTCTCTCACTCTGCCTCACACCACCTCTCTCCCTGCTCTCTCTCTCTCTTTTCTTCTCGCTCAGTGAGTCGCAGTAAATCCTATTGTGATGCTAAACTGATTTTGGGGAAGGCAGATAGACAGAGGGAGAGACAGGCAGAGACAGAGGGGGACAGAGAGCAGGTTCGGGTTCGTGTCGGAGCTCATCTGACCTGATCTGACCTCCTACATGTTGAAGTTTTACCACTTTGTCCTCTCGGTAAACTTCTCCACCTTCTCCCCGGGCTCCAGCGGCTGGTGTCGGGCTGCAGCCGGAGGATCAGCCGCTCTCTCTCAGGAATGCACTTTGCAGGAAATGCGGCTCGGTGCTCGGACACTGCTTTGCTGTTTCCCCCCTTTTCTTAACGAGGAATTATAAATGAATGGAGGAAATGCGCTCGTGAAGGAGAGATCGTTTTCTTCAGTGCACCTCCTCAGCTGCCGGGCTGAGGTCACAGGAGCCCGGGGTGAGCGCTCCCTCGCCGGGCATGGAGAGCGGCGGCCGGGCGGGGCTCCAGCAGACGGGCGGCGGCTGGGTGCTGGTGGAGGCCCGCCTGCAGGGGGGAGCGCCGTGGGGCTTCACCGTGCAGGGCGGCCTGGAGCACGAAGAGCCGCTCATCATCTCCAAGGTACTGGACAGGAGCATTGCTGTGGTCCTGTGTGTGTCACCTTATAATCATGTCATGTAGGATAGCACTGCTGGGATCATTGATTACTTTGGCTTTTACTTTTGATCAATTTAGAAAACTAATTTATAAATAATGTGCATGGTGGAAAATGTCATTTTAACATTCTTCTGACACAGATTGAGTTTGGGATTTAAAGGGCTACTCCAGCTATTTTAGTGTTGCACTCCACTAAACTTTGGTGCCTCGCATGAGACAAGAGATTTTTTTAAAGATGGCAGAGAGATCCAGATTTTTAGTAATGAGTAAGCTCCAAAAACAGTGAAACCTACATTTCTCCTAATGTCACCATTAGTGTCACTTCATTTTACACTCCCTGCTTGGTAAATCCCCTCTTTATTCAAACTTCATAACCAGGGCTTATAATGCAGGATTTTTCTATTAAAAATGTCAACAAAGTTAAAATGATGATGTCATCAGGGCTTTTTTCTTCTTTCTAAGTTTCCTCCAGAGCATTAACATATATCACACTCCAGACCTCTTTTTTTGTGGCCAATTTAGCACTTATTTAATGCTTAAACTGAGTCAGAATTTACAAATCATAATCATGGATTCAAGCTGTTCGAGTTGTCTAGTCATGGTAATAAAAGGCTGGCCAGTTCAGTTGACAGCTCGTCACCGTTGCTGCTGAGCTCGTGTTAGCTTTACACACTGAAAACACAAGCTGTATCGCAACAGTGATTCAGAGCTTTTAAGGTGATATGCTCATAACAATGATATAATGTGGTTAAAGGTTTTTGGTTAATGGTGCCATTTTTTTTTTTTTTACAACTCTTGCTCATTTATAATAGAAATGTTTATCTCAGTGGTGCAATGTGTATATCAATTTGGTGTTCATACAGTTAGAATACAAAAAGGTTTATTCATATTATTGGTTTTCAGTTTATGGAAATGAGCAAAAAATCAATCATGGCAGACTTTAACTGTCCAAGAGGACATTTGACTCATGATGTGAAGGGTTTGGCCTTGGCAAAATTTCACCTAATTACAGCTCCACCATCTGGATGATTGGACGTGTTTTTCTTGAGAATTGTTTGTCCATCATTTCTAGTTATTGGGCTGAGTTTCCCTTTTCTAGCTCATTCCAGCTCATAGGAATTTGAGCCATTATTGAACCTTAATAATAAAACCAGCACAAATACGATAGGGTTGTACCCCTTCAGGGTTTGAATCCTCAGAATATGATGCGACCAGCTGATGCTAGATTGTTATTCTAGTCAATTATTATATTATTACACAGCGCACAAAGACACAGTCCACTTCCTGTCTGTTCAAACCTCAGAATGATACAAAGGGTGATGTTGTTCCTCAATGAAACCATCTTGAGCCAAGTGCCATTAAGACAGGCTCCTGTGGGTCAAAGGCTGTTGCACCTCTGCAATACCTAACCATAACTGAGACCTATGCCCAGGTCTGAGGGCAGAGGGAGGAGGCAGCACAAACACTACTCAACAGGTGAACAGTCTTTGATGCAACACTGGCATGCAGAGAGTTCAATTTTGTAGTTGACCAACTCAGATACATGAATAACTACAGCTGACAAAACTGACAGGTGTTGTGTTGGCCAGTGATTTGCTCAGGCCCGGCCTTGGATATGATTATAGGGGCGGGTGCAGTGAGTTTGACAGTCCATCGTCTTCTACTGACTGTTGATTCTTCATGCTGGTTTAGCGGAGTACAGTCACTGTTCAGAAATCAGCAGCTCTTCTGACTAAGGGAAATGACCACGAACGATTACCTTTCTGTCCTTACAGCCATCATGGCCTCATTTTATTAAAATGCAAATCAGCAGGCTGGTGCGAGTCTTTGTGTGTGTGTTAAGTTATTCTGGGATGGAGGCCAAATGGCTGTAAAATAGGACAAGAATGTGAATTATGTGTTTTCCTGGATGCTTTTGAACACGCTCATTCTTTTACTTTGTACAGTTCTTAGATCAGTGTTAGCATCAGTGTTCGACCCAACAACTGCCTGATGTTTGTCTGTCGGCTTGACAGCGCCTCTCTCTTTCAGCCTCTGTGTACTATGGCTTCATTTTGCTAACTTTCCTTTAACTTCCTCTCCCTTTCAGTGTCCATCTTTTTTTTTGTCTGTCTCAAAAGGACATACATTTTTTACTGCACTTTTTATGTCTGAAAGCTTTAGTTACCTTTTACATGAACATATTCTCAAGTTATATAATATTATAGTTGTACATTAAACTATCCAACAGTATATAAAGTAGTTAAAATTATGAAAAACTTTAAAATGCTTCTTGTGTTAATGCTTTAGTAATAACATTCAAATAATATTATATATATGATATTATAACACTCTGAGAGTACTTTTGGAGTACTTTTGATGCTGATAATACATTTTGACATTTTTTTATTCAAGTCAAACCTTGTCTGTGTGTGTAAGACTTACGCATATAAAAAAATTATGTGAGCACTTCTTCTGCCACTGTAATACAGTAACACCATTTAGTAGTTCTCATTTAAAGAGTTTTATCTTTCACTTGTCATAACTTCTGCACAACTATAAAACAGTGATTTGAAGGAGTGATGACCAGTCAAATAAATGTTGCATGTACCCACTGTCTCAGATTTTCAGATTCAGATTTGTGGTTAAACAGATGAGGCCTTTTTTCGGCAAGAGTAGAATCAAACAGATTTGGCAGACTCGGATTGTTTATCATCAGTGCAGTGCATTTCTTGAGGTTCTGAGCCGGGGTCAGTGGTCACAGTGAAGGTTTCTGTTAATCCAGGCAGTTCAGGTCAGGTTAAACAGTCTTAATGAGTCTTAATCTGAAGGTCTCATGACTGGCATCAAACTGGATGTGTGCACTAACATTACCAGGGTCGCACCTTCAAAATGACTAACTGGCAAAACTGTAACCCAGACTCTCCACTGTGAACATCTGCTGCCACTGGTTCAACTCATAGACGGTATAAAACATGGACACAGTCTCCACGATGTCACCCATAGTTTTCTGAAGGCCGATGGTGAAGCTCATTGTGGGTGACTTCAGCTGTCACCATCTTGGCAGTGACTGACTCCACCTAATCCAAAAATGGGCAAAGAGTTGGAAGTCTGGTTGCTGAATCACGCTGACCTAGCTTGAAGCTACCAAGTTAGCTACAGTTAACAAGCTAGCCTAAATGCTACTCTGTGCTGCTCAATGGCTAACCCTGTTGTACTGGCCCACTTCGGCACTGGTTACTACTTTGCACAGTTCCTCCTGAAATGCATGTCATATGTCAACATTTCAGATCACAATCAGTCGGTTCCTGAAGTCTAATAACCCTAAGATGCCCATTTTAGTAATGATATTAATAAAAATATAAAGTTTGGGTTTGTGAGCCATCAAATTTTACCGACAATATAACCGACTCCAGCTCAACCAATAACATATTACAGGAATGTGACATTAATATTTTGAAGTTATGCACACTGTATTGTAACACACACACACACACACACACACACACATGAATTTGAATTTGAAGCTCCTGATCCATTACCTCTTCCAACAGCTGGGAAAACCTCTGGCTGAGGCTTCACCTCAGCATTGATCAATGTTTTTTGTTGCAGATTGATCATAAAGTTCAGTTTTATACAGCAAAAGCTCTTAGAGGGCAGAGCTAAAAATCTTAACCCCAGATTCTCTGATTTTGACTTTCTCTGTAGTACAACAGACTGGAACTGCTTGGAGAACAGCTCATGCATCAACATGGCTGGCTCTGAGACAAACTGCAACTTTATTTAAGTAGCAGACACAATTTGTGACATGATGAACGATGAACACACATTCTGTGTTTTGATTGGTTGACCACAGTAGAGGTGGAAAACCTACCGGAACCTGGCATGCATGAATTGATTTTCAAAAAGACAGACCAGATCTGAAAGAGATTCAAGAATGATTAGACCTACAGTGGAGTAGACATATTGACACCTGTGACAAGAGAAGACCAGTTTGACTTAATTTAGCTGAGTCCGACTGAGTCCAGAGTTAAGCCTCAGTTAAAATGAGCCAAATGGGCTTATGAAGACTTCTAGATGAAACATGCAGCCTAGCATGTGTTTGGGCTCCTGTCAGGTATGATCAAACTGAGGTGGACTAGCATAAAGAATGGACCTGAAACTTGTTTCTGGTCAGGCTTTTGGAGGGCTGGTTCCTAAAGACCTCTACTGTGCTAAGGCTGTGTGTGGGAGTAAAATCCTTCTGTGGTTGAACTGCACGTAACTTATATCCACACTAGAGGCTTAACCTGAGATGAAGGGTCAGAAATAGATATTGCTTCATTCTTACAAGCCAACAATGTCTAGGACAAAATCAAAATCAATTCAGTAACAGCACTCTTTCTCACTGCTTTCTAAGGATATTTTCTCAAATCACACAGTCTTTATTGATTAGATGAGGTATGTTGTTTCAGTCACAGTCCGAACAGGCTGAGCCCTCTGTTTGGATATCTCTGTCTGCGGGGTAATGAATTTCAGCTGGAATACCAAAGTCAGTGACACACACACACACACACTCACACAGAGTTACTGAGTGATTCTGCGAGCCTTATTTGGGTATATTTATTCCTGAAAAAGGCAAACAGTGCAGGCATGTGCTCCATTCTACAGAGCTGAAGAATGGTTTACATTTTAACACACTGTTTTTCTTTCAGAGCTCTGAGAGGATGTTTCGTGTTCTTCACATCAGCACAGCTCATTAGCCGAATTTCGCATTTGTGTTTTTATTGTTATATTTCATATACATGCATGTCAGTGGCCTGGACCTTACACTAATCTATTGGCTGATGTGTTTTTGGAAATGTCATTGTCACTGTGTAATTTTGTTGTGTTTTGACCACTCTACTGTACTTTTGCCCCCTCAGATCTGCACATAGGTGATTAAAGTCAATCAGCACATGCGGTACTTGAGCGTGAACACATGTTCGAGGACTCGTGAAATGTTGGAGCTGCAGCGTGTGGGCCAAAACACGTTATGCTTTTGTTTAAAAAGTAACACATGTTGTAATTCAGATGAGGATCAGACACACCCTGCGAGAAATTCTTGGCAGTTGTTTTAACATTTGGAGCGTCCCCGATGGGCGGGGTTTATTGTTTCTGAACAGCGCTAGATACCTTTGTCAATCACAGGAGAATATGTGAAAACAACTACAACATCAGTAAAAGTACTTTCTGGTGTTAGTTAACATGTTTCTTTCAAGTCTGAAGTTTGAGTTTATTAGTTGGATTCAGATTCACCTTTGTCAGTTACTAGGTTACTAAAATATTAATTTGGGTAAAAAAAGGGTCATTATCCAGTTTAATAAACAGGACACATATTAAATAGGAGAGGAACGAAATCACTCGTTATCTTGATTCTGTGATTGGATCTATAATATAATTCGATATGGCAGAGCTGGTGGACTTTGACATGGTGCGTATCAGGGCAATGGAAGTAATGTAGGATGCTCTTGAGGGACTGCCACGATGTGCAAGGTGAGGGTCATGTCAGAGGTGGAAGACGGCAGATCATCCCGATGCGGTCTGGGTGATGATTTGCATGCCGAGTGCAGTGTGTTCTTTGTTCATTTACACCGGCATTAAGAGTTTTTCCTGATCCAGATAAGGTATCCAGATACGGATCACGTGTTAATGCCAGGTGGAAATTGAGTCTTAATATTGCATTCACATCATGTGTTCAGGGCTAAAGTCCTCTGCATCCGTATTTGTGCAGATTAAGTTCATGTTCAGAACAACTACAGCACTGTGTCAAAAAACACAGGCTCTCTCCTGCATCAACTCAACTCACACTCAGAACACTGAGGCACACCTAGTTTTTAGTCTCAGCTGAACCGTCTGACTTCATTGCACACTGCATGAGAATCAGAGCTACAGCGGAAAACATGTTTTATTTGAATGAAATTATCCACCAAGCTTATCCAGGAATTCAGTCTGAGCTGGTGACGTCTGTGCAGAGACATTTTGACGACCATCTCAGGATTTGATAGAGCTTATCTCACAGAGGACAAGACCACAAGACAATGTGACCTTAAAGAGGACACACACACACACACACACACACACACAGTGATAAACAGACAGTTGCAGACGTACTGTATGTTTTGATACTGCACACACACTGACAGGCTGCTTAGAGGCATCATTGGCAGCGCTGATAATGCAGTGGGGTCATGCAGATATGTCCAGTGTGTGTGTGTGAGTGAGTGTGAGTGTGTGTGTTTCACTTCAGTTCATCACTTTAGACAACAACAAAGTAGGTGTGATGAGAAATGAATTTTACTGAAATGAAATTGACCCTTCACTGACCATAGCCAAGCCCTAACACATGGGGTGGGGGGCTGTTAGTGCCCATGTCATGGGTAACCTGCACATCTGTAAAGGCACCATTAATGCCGAGAGGTACATACAGAATTTAGAGCAGCATATCCTGCTATCTGGACGACGTCTTTTTCAGGGACGTCTTTGCTTATTTCAGCAAAGCAATGCCAAGTCACTATCTGCATCTGTTACGATCATTTTCATCGTCATTATCATTTTATCAGACAGTGTTGTAAAGATTCTGTCATAATCTATCATTACCCGTCATTTGAATTTTCATTTTTTCCAACGATAGTGACACATAGCCCATCTACAAGTCAATCACAATAACATTAATATACAGAACAACCTTACAGGTTATGCTGAACAGGTTAAGATGAACAGAGACACCAAATCACTTTTCATGTCAATGCCAAAGTAATACTGATAATGTTTATTAGCCAGCTGTAGCTAATGTTACAGGGCGAGCAAGAGGCAGCAAGGAGGTCAAGAGTGGTTACCAGATTCAGTGGGAGCAGGAGTTCACGTGGATTTTCTGTAGAAAAGCTAACATTTGTAACAGATTTGTGCGAGGGTGCACAGTGGTCTACATGTGGTTGTTGACATGGTTGTGTGTGAATTACTTAATGTTCAGGTAGATGGTCTTTGGTGTTCTCATCTGCCAAATGACAGGCAGGCTTTAGATTTTTCCATCATTGTTAAAAATATTCTGTCAATATTGGAAAATATTCAGTTACCCCTGGTGCAGGTACTAGACTGGCATGACAACAGGGCTGCTGAAGCTTAGCTGAAACATCAACAGTTAGCACCTTCACTTTATCATTTTGAGTTTATCATTTTGATCATGGATCTTGTCTTTTTGGTATATTAGAATGAATATAGGTCGAAAAGGATTTGCAAATAATTGAGTGTGTGCGATTTTAAAAATCTTTGTTTTCTGCACCGAGATTTATTTGAAAACCAACTCACAATTAATAATAGAGACAGACAGGGTGTGTGAATGAGAAAGCTTCCAGGAAAACAGCCAAGACCTCCTACTTTTTCCTCCAGCGACCCTCCACATAACATGCACATGCACACACCACAAGTGTTTCCTACCGACCAGAACAATAGAAACCCTGATAACAGCTGCCACATCAAGTGTGAAGCCACAAGTTCATCGCTGTGTGTCCAGCCCAGGGAGAGGTCTGGGACATGTTTAGCTTAGCACAAACACTGCAATCAACAGGGGACTGCAGTGTGAACCCATTAGACCTTTGAGGCCATTATTTCTTTTCTGAGCTTGGTGCTCTTGTAAAAGTCCCTCCACTGAACTTCACCTGCTGAGCTCTCCATCACTCACAAAATGTGTTTAGAGGTCAGAAACTGGTGCCTTAAATCAGGAGCTAAATACATGCAAATTAATTCAAATCAATGACCTCCACATGCTACTCTTTTGCACTACACCATTTTCTTGGTAAATCCTGAGGTGTGTTTGTGTTGTTGTGTCTGTGCAGGTGGAGGAGGGCGGGAAGGCGGACAGATTGGAACAGCCTCTGCAGGTGGGAGATGAGATTATCATCATTAATGACGTGGAGCTGACTGGATACAGACAGGAGGCCATCGCTCTGGTCAAAGGATCGTACAAGACCCTGCAGCTCACCGTCCGCAGGTACAGACACTGAGTGTGTGTGTATGTGTGTGTGCTTGCACTTGGAAACGTAACAAGTTTTTAACCAACAGAGAGGACATTTTTGGAGAGTGAGGACATTTGGGCTGGTCCTCACAACTTCAAGGGGCCGTTTGTAGGTTCAGGCTTGGTTTTAAGGGCTTAGTTGTGATGGTTAAGTTTAGGGTAAGGGACTAGGGAATGCGCTATGTCAATGAGGGTCCTTACAAGTATAGAAGTATGTGCGAGTGTGAATGTGTGACTTCTGCTAAGTGTAACTCCTCAGACTATAACTGAGACCAAAAACCAATATTTGTGTCTCTCAAATACAGCATAGCTGATTAATCAGTAAGTCTATAAAATGTCATAAACAAATGTCCATTGTAAGTTCCCAGAGCTCAGTGTTTTGACTTGCAATGTTTTATGCACTTGTACTTACAGTAATATTTTTATACCAGTACTACAAAAGTAGTATCGTATTATATATTATATGTTAGTATATTATTATATAGCAGTAGTAGATATATTATAACTCACTTTAATTAATGTTAAAATTCTGATCAATTCTTTATGTCAAGTAAAAATACTGTAACATTAGAGTTGCACTTAGTTTTGTTAGAGCCCCATTTATTATGCATTACAGATATGAAAGACAGCTTAAGAAGTTCCCTCCTGCCTTTCACTTTGCTTCCCTCTAGTCAGCCAATGTAATCTGTAACTGGTCAGGATTCTGCTGTATATCCTGGTTCATAGTCCAAATCAGAGCTGCTTGTCTTGAATAAATAGGCAAACATTGTTCATTACATGTTATCTGTCATCATTCATTACTCCTGATGTTATTGCTTTTTATTACATGCATTGTGTCGTTAATGTGAGAGTAAAAGGACCTCAGATGTATTGATTGTCCTTTGAGAGCCAACTAAAGCAGCATGTTTTATATCTTTTGATTCCGCAGCATTACTTTTTCTATAGTGAGCTATCATTAACCAGGGAGATGCAAATATAGCAAATGTCAACAAACGAATATTACCAGTGTTGAGAGCAGTTCCTATTGTGTGTACATTTATCTACTATATGCCCTAATAAATTTAGGTACTATCTACAGTGAAAGTGTAAAACCAAGTTGAGAAATGTACCTCGAAACAAAAGCAAGTAGAGTCGAGTCGAGCTGTAACATCCAGTGGAAATGCGACTTAACTGTATCACGTAAGTGTAGTTTCAATTCTACTAAATGCTGGCAGGATTCACCATGATGAGGCAGTTTTTAATAGTATTCTAATCAGATGCTATTACAAGGACAGTGGAAGTTAGATTGAAACCAGTCAGATGGATGAGTGACAAAATGATGAGTTTCCTGACAGACATGGACAGAACTTCAACATCTGTTACACTAGATGTGCAACAGTTTAAGGGTGAGTGAGTGGAAGACAGAGAGACCTCCGGCATGGCTGCCACAGGGTGTGTTATGTCACATAGCATCTATTAGTGTTCGGCTTGTTGCCTTGCCAAGTACAAAGCCAGGTATTTGGATTTGGGGTGTGACCACGAGCAGGGCTGCTGTTGCCACTGCAGCTTTTATTTACTGGAAGACGCGTGAGAGGCATGACACAATACAGGACTTTAGACTTTAGACGCAAGCTCTCACACACAGTAGGACAGGTGTAGAGGCACACATGGCATTATGAGAAGGCGTGTCCAAGTAGGGGGCGGGGGGCATGAGAACTGTTCCTCCAGACGTGCAGAGAGCAGCAGCGTGTGTTTTGGTCTGGTCAGCTTCCTGCAGGAATCTGATGGGAAACCGTGAGAAGTTGTCTGCTCTCAGGTCTGTTTTTATAAAAGTAGATATACAGTATATTCTGCTGGATTCTGACTTGCTAATATGTTCATTCTATTCTGTTCTACTGAGCTTGTGCTGACACAGACTAGGGACCTTGGTTTACAGTGTTGCGTGTTGTGGTCATGTGTACTGGACTGTGCCGAAGGCCAAGCTCTACAGTTGCACACCTGGGCCACATGCACCTTTGGACTATAATGTCCTGCCTTTGGAGGACAGTCAGAAGCTCTAGATGCTGTTCTTCTTTTGCTAATTTCCTGAAAATAGAAAGCCTGTGTATTATACCTTGTTTTCACTCTTGTTAGAACCCTTACTCCCAGAATATTGAAAAGATGCAGCAGAGGAGTAGGGGAGCAGTGACTGTAGGAGTCAGGGCCTTGTGGCTACCTGATGTGGGGGGTCATAGGAGAAATAAATCCTGTTCATATCCGGCATCGCCTGTCCACCAGCAGCTATGTATGAGAGGCACAAAGTGAAGTCACAGTTGAGTCAGTGTTTCACTATTTATATTTGGCGTACAACATAGAGTCTTGCCTATATCATCATGGTTAGAAAGGGGTGAGGGTTGCAAGTGTTCCTGAGAAATCATGTGTATGATCGAAAGCACTAAAAAATGCAGTACCCATCAACCTCTGCCATTGCTATGGAGAAGCATGAGGGGTGAATTCGAGTGGTAGGGAATGCAGGACACTTTGTTGTTTTGGTCTCTGTGTTCATCCCAAACTGATCCAGAATCTGAAAGTGAACAGATAAGTGTTTTCAGCAATAATCATTAGCCTCAGGTCATACGTAAATTTAAATTTAATGATTAAATTTATATATTTATTTTTTACTAAAATGAACCATGGGAGTTGTAGTTGACTTCTCTCCTTTACTTTTTGTCCATAGACTTGTTCCTTTGACTTTTCATCAAAGAACCAGATCTTTTTTTTTATAACATGTCTTGTACTGATGATTTAAGCAGGAGAGTTTTGTGTCCATCCAAGACTTGAGGTGCTCTAACTATCTTACTTACTCCTCCTTTCTTCTCCTCCTTTCCTTTATTTTGTGAGCCACATTTTCTCTGCCTTTCTCTTCCCTTCCATCCCTTCCTCACACTCCTCCATCAGATCTCCTCCTGCAGCTGCAAAGTAATAGCCACTCTGGGACAATAAAGATTTATTGAATTGAACTGATGGTTATTGCTGCACAAGACCAAGTCTTTGTATATGTGTGTGAGAGTATTCATTTCAGCAGTGTGTGACTTTGGCAGGTGTTTGGATGTACTGTGTGTGTGAGACAGATTACCTGAGGCAGGTGCTTGCTGGTTTTATAGTCGGTTACATGTGTGTGTGTTTGCATGTCCTCCATCCTCTGTGTCAGTTAAACAAAAGGTGTGTGATGTCGACACCAAACACACCTGTCTGACACGGCCTAGCTCACTACACCAGCCTGTCTGTCCACCTGACTCTCTCTCTCCTCCATACCTGCTACGCTCGCTCTGATTGGTCCATCAGGTGATTGGCTGAGAACAGAGTAGTGAAGAGACAAGGAGAGAGAGAAAGAGACACACAGAGCCACAGACACTCAGAGAGAGAGAACCATGCCATTAGTGTACTCACAACAAGCTGAAAACAAACCAGAGTGTTTTCTGAGGAGCTGTCCATCAGAGCTGTAAGTCTGTGGAAGTGTGTGTGTTTGGAGCCTGCTTTGTTTCGGTGTGTGTTTTTTAGTATGTTTGGTGTTTTTTATATGGACTGAGAACAAGTCACAGCCAAGTTAGAATCAGTCTTCAAGTAAAGATGGGTGCTGTGAAACTCACATATATCACAATTTAATTTAATTTTATATTCATTTTGCTATTGTCTGATCATCTAACTGACCTGTTTCATGACCTGTCAGACCTCTTTTTAGTGATGTCATCATGCTCCCATATCTCAGCTGTTGGCTTGGTTCAGTTTACCAAGTATGTTCAAGCTAATTCAATTGTATTTACATTGCGCCAACATACAGTAGAACAATACAAGTTTCACCAATCTACATAGAGATGTTAAGTAATAATAATAATATGATAATAATCCAGAAAGATCCTTAAATTATTTCTGAAATGCAAGTTGAAAATCAAGCTCACAAAAACCCAATAATAATAAGTATTGATAACCAGTCTTAACAATAAATCTTTTGACATAAATTTGTGAGATTAGAACAAGGTTTGAGAGTCAGCTCCTTATCAACTGCTGCTTCCTCCAGCTGATTCTGAGCTCTGGAGATTGTGAGACAACACTTAATCATTTTTGGCAAACCGGCTTCAGCAGGTCACGCCCATCTCAGGCTGTTGTGCTGGGCTGAGTTAAAACATCAAAGGCATCAAGCTGTAGGAAATGCAGTGTGTTACTGTTAAGTGCTTTTGACTTCTATTTGGACATTTCTGAAATATTTGTCCTTCATTGTCTATAAAACCTCTATGTGCAAATTACTGACATATAGGGCGAAACACTGACCTTTGACCTCTGTAAAAAAGCTCTGATTTACACCTGCTGTCTGCAGGGCTTGTATCGATAAATAAAAAGGTCAATATTAACATTATGTCAAAATTCTTAATACAAAAAAAAAGAAAGAAATTTTATAGTTTGGAAAAATCACTTCAGTTCAAACAGCCCCACAGGCAGTTCATCAGCTTGGGACCTGACAATATTAGCTATTGATTAGCTCTATCTGTGACTTGAGCACTGTTCTGAAACTGTGTTTATGAAAGAGAGACAGTTAAGTGTCGCTGTTCCCCCTCCTTTGTATGATGCCGGACAAAAACAGATGGAAGCAGCTGCCAGTGACTCAGCAGAAGTTGAAATAACTAGAAGAGAAAGTAAAGTCTGGTTGGATGAATCAAATACAAACTCTACAAACAGTCCTCTTAAATATTTAGTGGTGTAAAGTGACAGATGTTTTAAATTAATAACAGGATAGATCCATATGGACTTGTTGCCAAAGGGAAAAAAAAATAACATGTCAGTGTTTGAAAGCTGTACATGGCTATAACATCAATTTGACTTTAAATACATCAAAAAGTACACGTTTTGTAGTTGGTGTTTTGATCTGCTTTATTTTCAGCTACTGGTCTTTATTTAGTAACAGGACTTTTCCATCTAATTTTAGTTTTTGCTTTGCACATGTGTGGGCCCTCTGGTGTGTTGGGCCCCTGATGTTGGTCATCATGTCGGTCAGGCCACATGTGAGCAGGCTCTGGTCCACATTGGCTGCCAGATGTGGACAGGCAGAGGAGTTATGCGCTGTAACTACTGACTTCGTTAAGTCTTGTCATCACCGTGATGTGTCTGGGCACCCAGCGAAGACGTTGCACAGAAGTCCTGGACGGACGCACACGCTGTTGTTTGTCAAGAGACGTTTCCAGCATATAACTCCCCATTTAACCACCTAACTTGTCGTGCAGATTAAACAAATGAGATACAAAGTCTTAATTAGTTTGATTTAGAGGTGTTACTAGCTGTATATTTGGTCTTTATGCTAAGCTAAGGCTAACTATGTCATGATTCCAGCTCTGTACTTAACATCCAGACATGTGATGGATATTTATTGCCTCATCTCAAGCTCTACAAAGTCCTGTCGAGGAATTAGCTCATGTAGTGTCACAGGAAGCAGGCTGTCTTCATACATCAAATTTAGCAGAGTGGACTTTGGCTGTGATACAGTAATGCTGATCCAACTGAGAGCACCTTTGAAGGTGGTGAACAAAGGAAGCCCGACTGGCTGCTCAAAAGGGTTTTTTTTATTAATGAACTTCCTTATTGTGCACGTGTGTGGGAGTGGGTGGATGGTGTGTGTGTTCCTAGCGGAGCATGTGTGGAGCGCGTGTGTTAAAGTTTTTCCTTGTGTCTTATTTCATTTGACACCTGACACTTGTGGCTTTCCTCATGAGTAAGGTTGGGTTATCACCACCCACCTGTGCTCTGAGTGTGTTTGTGTTGAATGTGTGTCTGTGGATCAAGTGTGTACTGGAGTGTTTGATTAGGGTTCGGTGAAAGTGTGTGTCATGACAGTCAGTTTATTATGTACCTGTATATTAAGATTAAGTTCTCTAATAGTCTTGAGTTTAGTGTTTACAATGCTCCTTGTGCTGTGTGTCTGTGTGTGTGTGTGTGTGTGCGCGTGTGTGTGTTCATTAACTATATTACTCTTTGCCTTGTGCCTTGCAGCTGGTTTTCTAGTGTTTTGTCCTTTAATCCCCAGTAAGCAGCAGTCTGCACTTCACTGGTGTTACGTTACACATCAAGAGTTTTTGTTTTCCCGCAGGCACCAGAAGAAAACAGGAGGCACCTGCCGACAAAGTGCAAGCATCATTTTCAGTGTTTTTAATAATGAAGGTATTGGGTCACATTCACCCTGAAAGCTGCAATATTCATTAGAGAACAAACAAATGACTGATTATTTGGCCATTCTTAGAGCGATACCAGTAGCTGAAAATGTAAATGTGTTCTGAGGATGCTGCATTAAAATCCAAAGAGGAGGAATGTGATCCATAAAGTTCAGGACTTTAGAGACATTTTTGAGATCTCTCACTCTGGACTATGGTTGTCTTGTCACTTCCCAAGGTAAAGTACAGGCGGCTACATTGGCCATGTGTGTAAAAATGGCCTAACGATTAATAAACGGTATTTTGTAACTGATTTAGCTTCAACCTGTTCACAGAATGTATGAAAGAAAGCCAACAGGCTCGATTAGTAATTAAGTAGTAAGTTTTTTGAAGTTCTTAACGTTGACACCTCTAATAGACAAACCCACATATCTGACTTTATTCAGAGAGAATGTAACAAAACTTTAAATATGAAGCAGTTTAAAAGTCAACATCATAACTACAGTTTGCTGCTGTCCTCCATGCTGTTTCTTGGTATCAGTTTTTCCTGCCTGTTATTTAGTTTTGATAGGCATTTTTCAGACAAAACCTAAAGTCGAGTGAGCCCAAAAGTAGCATCTGCTCCACTGGTAAACAAACACCAATTAAGCAGCTGTGGTTGATGGGTGCTCTTGGAGCCCGTGTAGCTGTTGAATCTACGAGTCGGCAGGATTTGGAGGTTTTACTGTGAGAGCTGTCCTAGCCATATTAATGATAATGTACAAGTGTATATTTTTCTGGCTGATAGTGTCCTGTCAGTGCTTTTAGTGTGAACAGACTCTGCAGTCAGTAGATTGTCGAGCAGGTTTGGCAGCCGTCTTCTCCAGTCCTCTACTGATCAGTGTTTGCATTTGCTTTGCTTTTTGTTTTGTCAGACAGAATGCAAATTGACCACAAAAATGGTACCTGTCCCTCCTTGTTCAGGCCTTGCACATGCAATAAAAGACGTCCTCCTCCATTCACTGCACTCGGGGGTTTTGCTGATCCAACCTTACTTGGTCTGGGAGGACTAGTAGCTTATGGTTAACTTTTGCCAAGGTTCTGTCATTTGTGTCAAAACCTTACATCATTAGCATAATTTGAAAGATTCTACAATCACAAAAAACTAATTTTAATAAGTTTTACATTTTTGTCACTAATATCTTAATATCTATCCCTACACTGTATAGCTGAGATTTTATATCTAAAGACTGTTTGACTTGTTCATTCCTGTGTTGTGTTTTTTACAGTCTATTTTGTGTAAAGCACTTTCTAATGGTTTCAGGAGACTACATGATATTTGTTATTATGAAACTGACTTACCAAATACTAATGAAAACAGTGAATCAGAGCTGAACCGAGATGAGAGCAGATGAGTCATGAGTGTCTGTTAAAAGGTCATGCAGCATACCAGCACAGTTAACAGCAGTGTGTCACAGTGTTAGTATGAGATGATGATTGTAGGTTACAATAACAGTGATCTCTGTGATAGCAGAAATATTTGTCCCAGCTGTTGCCGAGCTGTCATGAAGTTTGACCTTTGACCTCCGTGGATTTGATCGTGATGATCTGAGGACTGTAGCTCAGTGGGCTGACTGTAGGTTGCAATGCTGGTGTTTTCATTAGGAAGTTTAGTGTTTGTATGAATGTGGACATCATCTGTCAGACATCATCTGTCGTAATTTTAATGTGATTGACTCTAGTGTAGTTTGTTACTGTTGTTTTTTTAACGTTTTTTTCATTCAGGTTTCTAAATGAACAAATTGAAAAATGTAAATAAAAACAGGAGGATTGAAATTGGACATGTACCTTTGATTTGTGCATACTCTGACTTGTAGCAAATTTCTGTTCAGTAATTGTCACTGTTCACCTCTGTCTGTCTGTCTCTCTGTCTCTCTCTCTCTCTCTTTGTCTTCTTCCATTCATCTTCAGTGACTCTCTGTCTTTGTGCTCTTTTGTTGTTGGTTGACGTAATCGAGCTTAATGAATGTTTGAGTTTCTCTGGTCAAAAAAGAAGAGGAAGAAGACATTACAGGGATGACCCGGCACAAAGCCGTTTCCCCGGCAACTGCTCCATGTGTGTGTCTATGTGTGTAACATTGCGGGGAAATGTTCACACACTGACTTTGTAGAGACTAATCTGTCGAACCCATCGTTGCTATTGGACCATTCTGCAAAATCCTGCATTTCGTTCAGTGACACATTATCTGTGCTTGGCAACTACAGCATGGTAGAAATGTTAGAAAGGTCACACCTTGTTTCTATAGCATCAAATAAATAATTAAAGCACAACTTATCAGAAAAATGAAGAATTGAATACACATCAGCATGATGACAACTGAAAGGATTGAATGACTGAAGGACGTTTCCTCAAAGCACATTCTGCTGGTATAGTTTTACATGGTATACTGTATGAACCCTGTCCAGACTTACCCCATGTCTCTCTCCCCAGCAAATGTGGAGAGAGAGACATGGGGAACGACATGCAAATAAATGTCCTTGACCAGATGCAAACCAGGATGTTGCTTTTCACAGCCAATGCTTTAACCCCTGTGATACATGGGTCCCCCATTTATTTTTTTTCATTATCCAGCCATGGGTAATTAAATGGATTAGACAACTATTTTAGCAATAATAATTAGACTTCAAGGTTCAATCTTGATCTTTGAAACAGCAGCTTAACAAAAATTGTCAGCACAAGATCTAACTTTCTTTCTGTATCCAGAGCTTTAATCGATATCTCCTGGCATTCCTCAGTAGATGCAGTTACTCAGGGAGATAGTTTTGCTGTTGGTTGACAACAGGCGGTAAACTCACACATCAAATTCAGGTGTAATTCTAACCACCACCTACAACATGAAAGGTCAGTGGTGAGGAGCCTTCTACATAGAGCAGAACATATTATCAGTGAGATGGAGGAGAAGGAGGAGCAGTGGGTCTGAGGGGCACTCGAGCACTACAAGGAGTGGATGGTGAGAATCCCGCACCAACTTAACCCAGACACTGCTAAATCAAAGATCACAAGGAATCACTATAAAAAAGGAAGAAGTTGTTTCTTTTTGGTGCGGATCTAGACTTGCTTGCTATTGGTAAAGGGCACAGATTTGAAGTGAGAGTTCATCAGTTGAACGTTACGGTCAATGTAAAAGATTTACTAGACCCCCATAAGCAAATCCACTAATTACAGAGGTTCCATTGGAATAAATTGATTTCATTTTTACATTTCACTATTTTCTCATGAGCTATTGAACCCATGTGACACTGTGTATTTTGTGTGAATCTGTACTTTCCCACATCACTTTCGACACATTTCCCCCATATTTAGATGGTACATTGTACAATATATTTGGGAACTTTTGGATCTCCTCTAGAATTGAAAATAAACTGTGAACATAGGTCAGGCAAACAACATGGGGTTCAATTCAAGGTTAGAAGGCATCTCATTCAGACCTTCCTCTGACTGAAAGCTACTGTTGAGCTCTGGATGTCAGAAAACCTGAAAAACCACCTGAAAAAAAATTACCTGAAAACTGTTCAGTCACAGGTGAGCTTCAGTGGCAGGTAACAAGTGTAGAGAGGGCAATGGTGTGTGTGTGTGTGTGTGTGTAATGAGATGGAAAGTGGAATGTGACAACACCGTCCCTCCTGTTCAGGTGATTTCAGGGTGTTGTGACTGTCACACATTCCTCTGACGAGCTCGACAGGTTTCACTTTAATGGGCCTTCATCTGTGCACCTGTTGTGTGTGTGTGTGTGTGTGTGTGTGTGTGTGTGGTAAAGATTAGTGTTTAGATGTCTGTTGTATGAAGTTTTGAATACTCAGCAATGGAATGTCCTCAGTTAATGATATAAGTCTGGGTGTGTTTCTGTGTCTGTGTGGTTTTGTAAGTTGTGTATTGTCTTGTGTATTCATCTCTGTGTTTCAAAGCATTGTACATTTAAATGGCTCTGCTGGGTGGAGGGAGGAAACAGCCCTGACTTTAATTAAAGACTCCTGTGTTGGTTATCCAATTACAAAAGTATGTTTTTCATCGTATATAAATTCTGATGTTAGATAAATAAGGATGTGGACATTCGGCTAGAATCGATAAAGGCAGAAACATGAACTGAAATACTCAAATTTGTTGATGTAACATTTAGCAGTCCGTTATATTGTTCAGTTTACCAAAATTAGAGTTTTAGTATTTTACTAAAAGTACACACATTCAACAAGACACAGTTTAGTGCTGGAATACAGGAGAACAAACATACATCTCCTCCATCCATTCCTCTTTGAATTCTCTGTTGACTTCTTTATTCACTGTTCCATTTTTCTTGTGACACAGACACTGACATTGGGCACACACACACACACACACACACACACAAACGCATGCAAATCATCTTTAAATGGCAAATTATTGCATCTCAACAGGTTTGTGGTGCCGACCCTGATTTGCATGTAGCACTGGAAAATCAAGGGGGTTTATACAGAACGTGGTTGTGCAAATGAAAATGTTTAAAATTTCAGCTGGATTGTATCTGGATTGTATTGTACTGTAGGCTTGGCTTCACTTATCACTTACGCTCAGTCGCCAGTTTAAACCTAGCTAAAACTCCTACCTTCATAAAGGTATAACGTTCAGTATTTGTTGAAACTGTTCTAGAGAGGTTATTCAACTTGGAGGATGTGGCTTGTGGTGCTGTGGAATTGTTTTCACAGAGATCCATGAGTCTAAAGGCTTATCAGATGCCATAACACTGCAGAGTGGTTTATGAGTCAGTTTCTGCCCTGTTAAGTTATCACAGCGGCAAATATTTTATCTTCAGCTACGATCACAAGATAAACAGAAAGAAAGAAACACCACATTCGTGTTACAAAGTAATCAGAACGCAGATGGAACTAATACCAGATGCTGAATATCAGACTGTTGCTTTGAAGCAGCAACTGATATTTTACACTAACAATGTATCAAATGACGATATGAAAATAACATGACAGTGTGGAAGGGCTCGCTCGTAGTGGGCAGACCCACAGTTCACAACTTCCTCAGCACCACACAGCAGACAAGCACAGTTATTCACTAGCTCTTGAACATAGTGGAGCATTTAGCAGCTAAAGAACCAGATAAGACCAAAAACAGTGAACAGGTGATTCTCAAGCACAAACTTAAAGAGACGGTAATTTTCTTCTTTCTTTGTGTGACTAACAAAAAGGCTCATTTATTCTGCTTCCAGGATCCTGTGGCCTCTGTTGATACCATAGTTGACCTTTGACCTGCAGCTTATTTATCACGCTCCGTAGGCCACTGTGTTGAACAGTGTTTGATAAATGACTACATTGTGAATGTGATGTCAGAGGAACAAAAAAAACCAGACATGCAGACAGTCCTGTTTTAACCAGTCGGACCTGAACGCAGCAGGCCTGGTTTATTTTGGCATCCATGCGGTGATTCTAGGTGTGCAGGTTATAGATTAACCACTGATCAAAAAATGGCAAAGTAGAAGCGACTCAGTGAAAGAAGAGTATGTGACCATATTCCTGTTAAAAAGAGTAACTGAGAGCAGCAGAGTGGTGAATATGACATGAGGCTGTCGTTGGTAATTCCACCCCTCCTCCTCAGTGTTTTTTTACCTGACCTTCATCGGGGGTCAGCGGTTATTTCTTTCTTTCTTTTATTTTTTTAGATACTATTTTTGATTCAGCCATCATTTAGATATTGGCTTTTATTTAAAAATGTACATTATTAGCATATGGAAGCAATTCTCTACATCCACTGCAAAATAAAACAAAACATCACACAGGATGAATTACTCATCAAAATAATGTTTTCATTTTCTGTCTCTCTCCTCAGGGAGTTTGATCCAGGATACATTGAGGAGTTTGGTACTTCCCGTCCTTCCCTCCCTCCTCTTCCTCCTCCTCCTTCCCCTCCTCCTCTTGCTCCTGTATCGCCACCACCGCCGCCACAACAACAGACACCACCATCATCCCACAGCAAGTCATGCTCAGCAGGAGGAGTCCAGCTACGCATCAAGAACAGGTAAGACACAGCTCACATACTAATGAGAGATTAATTGGCCAATCACTAAACCCCTCCCTAAAAAACACCTGTTGTCCAATTATTTCTTGCAACTGAAACTACCATACCACCTGCCAAGCTTTTGATTTCTCCACACCTTGAAGCGATTGGCTGTAGTTTTCCAGGTATTCTGTACATAAAGGCTTGGGATGGTGGTTTCTTTTCTTTTACTCTCTCCAAAAGCAAAAAGAAAAAGAGCACAAATGTAAGGAATGGATTAAACAGTGTGTTTGTCTGACAAAAAAAAGCCCTGTTCACAACTAGCTAGCTATTTGTCCACTGTTTTGGAGCCAGTTCTGGAAGCCACTATAACAGAGTTTAGGTGAAGGAATAGCAGCTCAGTCCTGCTCTGTTGGACTTGGGGAAGTTTACACTCCTTCAACCTGACGTTACCTGAAATAGCATTACGTTCAACATTGGTCAGTCCTCATCTTGAAAGTCTTTTATCTTGTGAAACTGAAACATACTGTTTGAAAATATGAACAATAAAGCGTATGTAAGTCTAACATCTTGCTTGTCCAAGTACTTCAGCGAAGGAGGATGCTGACTTTTGACATAGACAAGGGTTCTCGTTGTCAGCCTGAAACATTAAAAAGTCAGCTGGAGATGGAGTTTTCAACCAACTCATAAATAAGAAATCATCAGTCTGAAGCTCATTTGATGGCAGGTTGGAGGCTGCCCAACCATGATGAACTGACGTTTCTATTAGGGATGGAACTTCCATGCAGTGTTACTGATGTTTCAGTGGCAATTATGAACGATTTTAAAAAAGAGTGATGTAAAGAGAGAAGGAGGGACAGTGCACGCAAGCCGGCGAGCATGTGAGACACTGGTTCAATCGAAAGAAAACTCCTCCGTGTTGTGGTTACCTCGTGCCACTGACTTCCTGTCTGTTATGATAACAGTTCCTTCCAGTGTCGATAAATCCTCTTTATTTTTCTAACCGTGTTGGACGGTCAGGAGGTTAAAACAGGAAGTGATGTCAAATCAGTGACAGGTTTACTGCTGTCAACTGAGGAGGTCATCACCCCTGGTGTTAGGATGTCCTGCCTGTGCTTCCTTTGTGTGTGTGTGTGTGTGTGCATGTGTGTATTACAGTCAGAGGATTTATTATTGTCCTTTTGTGTATTTGTCACTCGAGGTTCAAACTCCGATCAACAGGAAAACTAACTGTGTAAACAGAGTCTGCCCAAGTTACTATTGTAACCATCTTCCTGTGTCTTCATCAGTTCCATCGCCGCTGATGCTGTTTGTCAGACAACATGGTCATTAAAATGAGGTGTCATAATTAACCTCAAACATGTGAGAGATAATATGATTATGATGCTGCTGTGCATCTTAAATCCATCTTAATCCAATCTTAATCCTTTTTATTTTATATTTTATTTCCATCTTTATGCAGCTGACATTTATTATAAGACTCCACATTTGGCATATTTACATGTCATGTGCATCATTTTAGCACATTTTAGCCTGAGCTGTTTAAGATATATGAAAACATTGAAACTGGAATTTGAAGCCAAGTTCTGTGGGTTTGGGTTTGAGTTTGCAACTACATGAAAGTGAAATGCTGATGATTACATTCGGATGCATGTGCTATATCTATCCAGCCAACCCAGATGTACACTCAGTATATTAGATCCACCAAGCTAAAAGTAATCCAGTCTTGTTGGAGGCTGTAGTTTGTATTGCTATATACTGAGGGGTGTTTTTAGTATTTAGTCTACCCTCATTTAAAATAAATGGGATGGACAAAACAGTCTCAGTCTACTCTCACTGATGGTGGAAAGATGGTGGTTTTGGTTACATGTTGAAGAAGTCAGCATGTCCCATCCTGTGCTTAAGTCACTGTTGACATCTTAAATATTTAATTAAGACTGCCATCTTTCCTATGATTGATTGATTGGCATCATCCTGTCAGCTTCATCACACCTCTGCCAAGATCTAATCAGTCAGTCATCAGGAAAATCATCACCTTACAAAGTTGATGTGGTGACCTTGTTACCAAAGAGTTGCTGCAACTGCAGCACAACATTATCATTCATTTGGAGATGTGTTTCCATCCACCTAATGTCTCTGAGTCCAATATTTACTCTCTGCAAACCTCTGCAGTAAACATCTTGCTCTTTAGCTGCTAAATGCTCCACTGTGTTCACCAGCTGGTCACAAACTGCCTACCATTTCATCCCGGGCACATCATGTACAGTGGCTTGATCGGAGCCAGCTGTGGCTGTGAATGAGGACGATCAAGGTTGTGAGAGCGAACCAAAACAGTCGGGTTGTTGGCTGGAAAATCAAAGCAATGAACTAACATGCCAAAAAATTCTGTAGAGTTGAATGGACCCTTTCACATATACATAGCAATTTTATCCATTGTTAACATTAGAATATTGATTACAGCAGCTTTAACAAGTGCTTGTCTTAAAAGAACCATTAAGAGCTTGATCATGTTTACTTTCCACATGTGGATATTGCAAGAATAACAAATGAAATCAGAGTTGTCAGTGAACAGCGACATGTATACAGTGATATGAGTAACCAGGTGGTTACTCACGTTCAATGCAAACATGATCAAAAAGTAAACATGGACATATATAATCTACATTAGCTTCCTGGTTCAGCACTGTATTGTCATCTTTCCTCCTCTCTCTCTTACAGTGTTGTGTGTATAAACTCAGTCAGTACAGACAAACAGTCTATAAATACTGACACTGTGCTACGGCCAGTTTCATCCTAATATGGAGGTCAAGTCCTGGAAGCACTCTGTGTGTGTTTGTGTGTGTGTGTGTGTGTGTAATGAACATCACAGCCTCAGGGGGGTGCTGGTGTGACTGCATTTACTTGTTGATTTTTCTTGTGTCCTGTTGCCCACTCCCATCATTAACTTCTGTTAAAATCAGAGTTGAAGCCTGTAACTAACGAGTTGAGCTCTTTGACAAATTTTGTCAGTCCCTGTAAGATTTTGAAATGGTGGAATTTAAAAACAATGTTCTTGTTTCCCGGATAGCTCAGGGCTCCAGGATATACGCAATACTTTTATTTAGGAAAGGTGGCTAAATAATTCCATTGAACATTTAAGTGTTCTGCTGAAGTGCCGTTTCAGTAGTAACATTTGGAAGAGAATGTAACAACAGAGTCATTAAAATGTACTCTACTGTTGGTCTCATCGAGTCAGATAAACAGGCAGAATGACTCTATTCTCCCACAATCCCTTGGGCTCTGGGTGGTGGTATCAGATACCACTGAGGAGAGAGGAGGGGGTAAAGGGAGGGCAATGCTTGACTTTTATTGGTCCAAAAACAGGAAGTAGGCCATCAGAGCCCCATGAGACTGGGTGTTAATCTGGAGAGGACAGACTGACTGATTTATAAACACACACAGTCTCTTTCTCTGACTCCTTCTTTCCTATCCTTTTCTTCTCTTCTATCCTTTTTTCCTTTCTTCTCTTCTCCACTGTTCCTGTCCTACCGTGCTCCTCTTCATCGTCCTCTTTCTTTCCTTTCCATTTCTTTCCTCTCATTTCCTCCTCTCCTCTCTTCTCCAGTCCTATTTCCTCCTCAGGTGTTTCTTTAGTTGAATCATCACATTTTTCTAAAATCACATCATCACGTAATTGCACAAAACACACACACAAGAGCAATACAAACAAACTCCCTTACACACACACACACACACACACACACACACACACACACAGATTAAACAGTACAGTCTAGTGCCTAGTCTAGTGTCCCTGTATTAACAGGCCTGTCAATCAGTTTGGGAGTCATAACAGTGCCCAATCCTGTGTTTGAGTTTTGGTGGAGCGAGCCATGCCTCTTCAGTTACCTCATCCCAGCAAGGGAACACGCCATACACTTCTTTCCATAAAATCAAGAGTTAACAATAGAAGACTTGCAGTTACCTGTCTTTGTCTCACCTCTTATTAGGTCTCCAAGTGTATTACCCTTAAGAAGACTGTGCTTTGCTGCTGAGACAGCAAGGGACTCACAGACACTTTGAATTTGCAATTTCCATCCACAACACAATTTTTAACTGAACTTTGAGAAAATCAGCAAAAGAAGATGCAAATGAATGTGTGTTTTTATCCATGATTCTTTGTACTCCTACTGTGATTATTAGGAGTTAGTTCATTGAGATAAACAGCCAGTGGTGCTAATTCTCCAGTTGTGTGCCATTAAACCATTGCAGAAGAAGAGGGCGCAACAAGATGATGTAATTAAATGTACGTTTAAAGGTTTTTACAATATTTCAAGTTTTTTTCTGCATTTCTACTCAGGTTTTTTTATATCCAGATTGAAAATGCACATACATTTGGTGGATGGAAAACCTCTTCCTTTAATGCAGACAAGAAAGATGGGCTCCAGGACTCCTTCAGAAGCTACCAATGGTCCTTGAGGGGGTTCCAGGGGTCCTTGAGTGAGAAAACTGGTAACAGAGTGTTTAGAAGAAGTACCGTTGCTGTTGTTATCTCCAGTTTGATTAAAAAAAATTTTTTTAAAGTTCTTTAAATTGTTGACCAGAACTGTGTTTGAAGGGCCCACATGTGCGATCTGGACTCCCAGCCAATCAGACACCAGGGTCCGGTTGCACCTGATGTACACAAAATGAAAATTTTTTTCAATCATCAAAGTACCTTCATACACACATACTTTTAAAACATACTTTTAGTACAACTTTGACACACCCAAAACACACTCATACAAGCTATTAACATAGTTTCACAAAGATGTTTGACACACTTTAACACACACACTAACACGCATACACAAAGTGTATCAGTATCCACTTTTGCCCACCTCTCTCTCTCTCTCTCTCTCTCTCTCTCCAATTTTGGTTTCCGGTCAGATCAGAGAGATTATTATTATGGGCTGAAGGAACAGTTTCCCACGGCAACAGATAAGGTCTCTGTTCAGAGAGACACCCTGCACACACACACAGTTTACTTTTCCCCATGTCTCATACCTCCACTAATCAGGTTCTGTTTTCAGTCCAGTTTTGATCCAGATACAGACAGAAATAATTACATTTATTAAAAAAATGTTTTGTTATTAAAGTAACACATTTAGAAGAGTGAGTGCATTGTCCCTCTGTGTTACCTATTTTGCATGGGCAGTACACTAACAAGTAGTAGTAGTTATCAACCCATCCCATTGTCTGCTGGGTTTTGTTGATAGTGGATTAGGGATAGACCTCAGACCTGGTAACTCAGCTATTAGGACAGCAATCTCCAATCTCCAATAGGTCAGCAAATCTCCAATGCCTACTGCTGCTTTCAGTGTCTCGATTTTACATTTCTGTCTCTTCTCCGGTTTCAGACACAATATATATGTGACAGCATTGGGGTTGGTGAAAGGTGGATTTTTTCCCAGTGTTCCAGTGAGGACTGAAGGGTAGTTACAGTATGGGTAGCTGATATGGGAGAGGTTGGGGCAGCAGCAGCCCAGTCCATAGAGACTTGGCAGGGGTAGGGGTGTGGTTAGGATCAGTCCAGCTCAGACCATGTTACCATTGTGGACTGGTAGCTGGAGAGGTGCCAGTTCCCCTCCTAGGCACTGCCAAGGTGCCCTTGAACAAGGCAGCAAAATCCCTTAACTGCTTGGAGCATCAACTATGTGACACCCCGGTCACTCTGACATCTCTCCACGAGTCTATACAGAGGCCAAAGAGACCAAAATCACCAGACAGTAGAAAGCTCTCCCACAAATCACAATTCTTCTGAATGAGGTTTCAGCTTCTTCACTAATACGTTCATACAAATACTAGTCTATTATTTTATTTCAGATAAAAGTAATTGCGATTGAAAATTTTGTGCTGTATTTAGTTGCTTTTTTGTATTTATGAATTGCCTTGATCAAAAGGTATGTACGGATTGCAGAGGCCAGACATTCCCCACCCCTGACTTTTAGGACAGGTTAGGACCCCTGAGTTTTAGGCAGAGGGACAACTTAGCAATTAACAACCCTAGAAATTGCAGCCTACCTAATACACAGGCAGACAGGAACTCTTAATCATCCCAGAGGTCCTCTTGGTTCCAGGGGTTCTTGTAAGTTAATGGTCAGGTTACATTGTGTTTAAAATCAGTATTGTTTGCAAGGTACTACTTTATTAGAACAGTGGTTAATGTTGAACTCTACTGTGTTTAAACTGTTTACATATATTATTTTAACAAGCACTTGTCAACCAATCAGAGACCAGGATTCAGTATTGCTGTTGGTTAATGTAGTTTAGTGTGTGTCTGCACATTCTCTCTTACGTTATGGAGAGGTCCTTGAGAATATTCCAGGAGGTGCTGAGAAGGTTCTAGTGATAATTGAAGAGGTCTCAAAGGTCTTTGACAAGATTTTAAGGGCTTTCAAAGTTTTCAATGGTCCTCAATGAGGTTCCAGGGGCTCTGGGGGAGGTTATGGTGGTCGTTGACAAGGCTCTAAAGGTCTTAAACATGTTTTCCAGTAAGATATTGCCAAACATACACACACAGAGTCCTGGGTAACAGTAAGGATGGCTGGTTCTTATCTACAAGTGATGTTCTTGAGGGAGTAACATTGGTCCTTGAGAAGTTAGTCCAGAGATCTTTGAGGAGGCTTAGATGGACCTTGAGGAGGTTACAGTGGTCGCAGGAGAGATTACAGTTGTTGTAGAGGACACAGGGTCCATGAGTTGCAGGGGTCCCTAGGAAGCTACCAAGGGTCCTTGAAGAAATCAGAGTAACCCTTGAGAGGATTCCAGAGATCCTTGAGAAGTTGCCAGAGGTCTATGAGGAGGCTCAAATGGCAGCAGGAGGTTCTGTGGTCTTGGAATTGATTCCAAAGGGAATTGCACATACAGTGGAATAAGTGTTTTGTTCTGTTGTTTGTTTTATTACTGAACAGAAATTGAAAAATGAAAAATGGAGAGATCAACTTGACTTCTTGGTCTTATAAATTTGGCCTTTTATCTTTTTGATATCACTGCAGCATACTTGCTTGTGCCTCACAGTACTGAAGGCCCCAGTAATTGGGAAAAAAAATGGTTCAGATCCCATTTTCTATTTCTGCATGTTTTAAATAAAGAAGGTGAAGGCTAGGAGAATTTGAAGACACCTTTAATGGAGCTAACCTTTTTTTTGATATGTCTGTTCATGTTTTAGACTCCAGTCCTTTGAACAGTGATAATCTAACAGTCAATGATAGTCAGTTCATTGTTCACTGTAGTGCCACATGCTGCATCATGAGACATCTCACATCCCGCGGCTTCAGAATCCATTCCTGCTGCAATGAACTCAATAATCTGCTGTTTTCAACAAGTCTCCCTCTCCTTGTTTATCTGTCCTCCCTCTTCTTCTTCATCCATTTTCCTCCTCCTTACTTTTCTGCTCCTCCCTCCGTCCTCTCTCACCTTTGAACTTGTTATTGCTTCTTCTTTACCCCTCACACCATCCTGAAGTTATTCTCTAAGTTATTTGCATTTCACAGCTGTTAGAGAGGAAAGACAGTGTTTGGGAGTTCCTCATCTTTCTGCCTTTTTTTTGTCCACCCCTTCCTTTGGCTCTCTCACTGTTTCCTCTCTTTGTACCATTTCTCTATCAGACTCTAAGTTGCACCATTCCTCGGTATCTTCTCCCTAACGACTCTTATCTCCCTCCATCCTCCCTCCCTTTCTTGCTACTCATTCTCTCTCACTATCTCTCACCCTGCCTCCCTTTTTCCTCCCTCCCTCTCTCTCTCTCTCTCTCTCTCTCTCTCTTTCTCTCTTCAGAATCTCAGTCTCTCACTCACACACCACATCAACAGCTACCACCCAGACCAAGCCAGGCCGAGGATGTTTACTTTATGGTTTTATCATACGGTGGCCTAATGACACTTAATTGCTTCATTTGCTTAATGAGCTCAGGGGCCAGCGACCAACGCAGCACGACTCGATCCGACCAGCCAGCCCCAGACTGGAACTGGAGCGAAGAGACAGATCAGAGGGTGGCAGAGACGAGATCGGTAGAGGCGAGTCTTTTCGATGGAATTTTGATGGAAAAGAGGAGTAGGTGAATGTAGAAAATGCAGGAATAGGGTGATTGTGTCAGTCTGGGTTGCAGCTTCTTCAAAGGAGACACAGCAGACAGTGGGGCGCAGCTGCTGAGACATATTTGAAAGAGGGTATTCATTTTATTAGTTTGGAGTAGAAGCAAGTAGATGCAGGTACAAGAGGAAAGGATGTTCTTAGGTTAAAGGTTAAAAAAGAAATAAGGCTGAGGCAGCTGAAGGTCTAAGAGCTGTCGTGAAGTACAGTAGAATGGAGCAGAGTAGATTTCATTAGAGGACAAGTACTTTTGGAAGTAGTCTTGTATACAGAAGAGCATTGAAATCAAAGAAAATAGGTTTTCTTGAGCTTTGTTGAAGGAAACACACAGAACAAACAGCACAGAAGAGTGCAGAGTAGAGGGTGCAGAAATGGAACTCTCTGGGACTTTCTGAGAGAAGAGGGAAAAAGTAGAAAAGAGGAGTATAGTTTAGAAGAAAGCAGTAAAGTAGACACTAGAATAAAGTGGACTCTGAATCGAGGAGATGGAGCTGCTGGAGGCGTTCTACCGCAGGAAGCTTCGCAAGAAGCAGAAGAAAGTGGAGCTAGGCCGGTCAGACGGGGCGCTGTGTCGGTCACCGTCAGAGGCCAGCGTCAACGGCCTGGCAAGTGGCCTCATCTCCAAAGTCCTCAGGTTCACCTCTAGGTAAAATGTTTTGTTTGTTCTGTCAGAAAGACGGGAGACATTTCGGAAAAGAGGTGTGATTTGGGTTTGTTAGGGTCAAAAATTCAGAAATGTACCATCAGAAATAGGCTGACTCTGTTTAGTGAGCTTGTATGACAGCATGTAGCTAGCTTTTGTTGCAGATTCTTGGATGGTCGACTGCTTTGTAAAAATATTTTGCATGACATTTAAGTTGGATGATAGTTTCAGTTTTTTCTCTTCATCGCAAGGTTGTGGCATGCTTGGTCAAAAAATATCTTGATGTATGTTGTATTCCTTGAACATCATGATTATCTCTTGGCATATTGAAAATACTGGCTTTGAACTGACACTGAATACTCTAAATGTCCACACTTGGTTGAAAATGCGACTTTCAAAACTTTTCTTTTTTTGAAGCATTCATCTTAACTCATGATTCTGTCATCACAGCGGCTAATATTATTTGTTACCGGAGGTCAATTTGAGGCCTTTTGTAGTTGTAGTTATTCACCCCAGATTTATGAACATTATGCTGCATCGTATTGAGTTTTTTGGGACTTTTATTTCCCTTTGAGGAAGTTGTGGATTGGATTGAGATGGTTCTGGGGCTGTATACTGCCCATGTGTGGTTTAGAGAGACTAGTGACTGTTTGCTAGTAAATTGTCTAGTTGTACTTAACCTCAAAACAGAAATAAAGAATAAAGAACACCAAAAAAGAGACTCAAATCTTCAACTAATTAAGTCTTCACCAGTGTCTCAAGCTGGTGACTGGTGAGATTAGAGTATTCAGAACTTCAAACCAAATTTGTAAAAAGTAGAACTTAGATTTATGAGGGAAACATGAAGTCTATGACACAAACATGACATTCATGACTCGAACATAACATTCATGACTTGGACATGACATTCATGACTCGAACATAACATTCATGACTTGGACATGACATTTAAGACTTGGATGCATCATCTGTGTGTAGGATATACCCCTGGTAAGGCGGACATGGCATTTGTGACTGGTATAACCTTGGTGACTCAGACATGACATGTATGACTTGGACATGACATTTGCGGTTCAAACTTATGTATGACCTTGCATTACCTTTGCAATCCTGAAATGTGTGACTTTGACATGGACTTGGTGAATTTTATTTTGATGGTGTGATATGACCTTGATAAATACTGTCTTATTGTGAATGCATCGCCAAAGACAAAAAAATCTGCATTAGGTGGTCCAGGTTTCACAATTGGACTTGGATTTGAAACTAAAAACACATCGTACCATTCCATTGTGCACTCAAGCCAGTCCCCCCCCAGTCCTAATGGAGTGGGTGAATATCTGTACAAGTGTAACAGCGATGATAACATGTCGAGGTATTCCAGACACGTCCTGTAATTACCCAGGGTCCTGTGGTTCAGAGACATGCAGGCTTTTATGTCTCTGTCTCCTACTTACTCAGATACAATCTTTTCCTGTTTATCTGTGGGGATAAATACAGAGCAGCAGAACATGTCAAATATGACAAGGATGGGGGAAGATTGTTGTAACCATCATGCTATTCGACGTCTCAGTTATCACGACTGGTTAGATAACACATTCGAAAGTAATGATGGTGATGACATAAAGATTGTCACTACAAACAAAACACATTATTTTGGCCCTGAAATAATATCACCATGAAGAGGTGAAATGACGTCTGTTTTTGTATGTCCAGAATCAGATGAACAAAATCAAGGGGAAAAGAAATCAATCAGTACATCAGAAATCAGTACCTGTTTTTAACGTATTGTTTGTGCTGCGTTCATTGACCTCATATTTGTAATGACTTAACTTTGCTGTTTTTTTTAAAACTGCTTTTCAGTTATCCTCAATCAAACTCAACACTTCATACAGATGATTTACATTCATAGATACATACAAGTGTCTGGAATATTTAGGGAATGAAAACAGTATGTGTGTTAAATAAAAAAGACAACAGAAAGAAGTTGGATTTGCATTAAAAGCAAACACTATCAACAGCGCATTAAAATGGATGCAGATGAGAATATATTAAGTTATGTGACCTTTTAATAAAGTCTTTTTTGCACCTGGTTGCAGCTATCGTTTTTTTGGGAACTTGAAGTTGAAAGTATTTCAGCATTTTTTGGATTGGAAGTTAAGGCAGAGATAGGCAGAGATAGCAGAAGGTGAGTCAGATCTCTGAAACTGTGGGAGGATAATATTTAATGTTGAAATGATCCGTTCTCTGGTTCCAGCACTGATAATAAACCCTTTTTGGTTGCTGAGTCCCTGCAGCAGTTTGAGATGTCTGGTGGTTCTTTGAATGAATAGTATACTGTCATACTGTCGTGTGAGTGTTGGATGACATGTGGGTTTCTGTTAATCAGCCGTCAATATTCAAGCCATTCACCCAGTCAGCTGTACATTTGAGAAAGACACAATGAATTGAAGTTGCTTCTACACAATCATATCACAACATGGAGGAAATATTTAATGAATGAAACCATCTGATTGAATATTGACATTACATTACATTCAATTGTCCCAAGGGATGGAGCTAGAGCTGGCAGCATTTTTTATCATCTCTGATAAAAAAAACATTATTTTAACTATTTCTGTTTAAGTGTTTGTGGCTGCATTATTTTGTTATGGCTGAATAAACACACAATATCTTTGTGTCCTGACATGACTGCGTGCCTTCACCTTAAAGTTTAGAGGAGCTGCTCAACATAACTTTTCATAGCAAATTGATGGCACAGAAGATAACATGAAATCGAAATAGTCGAGAACCAAATTAAAAAAAGGCTGTATGGCAAAAACAGACACAGCATCCAGGAGTGAGAGTGAGACTAGATGTTATCTGGACAACAAAAACCGACCAACACAAAATCCACCCTACTTTGCAACAAACATGATTATGGTTCAAATTTTTTGCCTAAAATATTTAGTCTATAAAATATCAGAATCAGCCTTAAATATCTTTTGATATTTGAAATAAAAGCAGAAAATAATAGAGAGCTACTTATGATGGCTGACCGAATGGGTTAAGGTTTACTTCCTCTACAGAGTCAAATACTGCACATATGCTAACTCTCTCTTTGTGTTTTAACCCCGCAGACGCAGTGAGCCGGCCTCTCGTCCTCACTCGTGGCATTCGACGAAGCTTGGTGAAGGTCAGCAGGAAGTGGACCGAGGAGCGATGGACACGATGAGCAGTGCCTGGCACCACAGCTACCACCCCAGGTCAGTGTTCAATAACACATTTGGATGTTTGTGTGCAGTCTGGTTCATTTATTTGTCATTTTACAACATAGAGTTGCGGAGTGAAATGTTGTAGCCTCTTCATGGTACACACACATAGAACATACATAGAAATATTTTAATTAGAATATAATGAAATAAAATTAAAATAAGATAAAACAATGTACATGCTCAAGTTACTTTTATTACTGTGGCTATTAATGTAATAACACAATGATCTCTTTTATGATTCTGCTCAGGATCATGCGAACTTGTCTGTATGACCCTCCAGAACTGTCTGAAGAGACATTCTGAATCCTGGATTTTGAGTTTACTGCACTCCGCTATCAGTCAGCCGCTCACAGGGTCAAAGTTCATGTTTGCAGAGAAGCATATAATGTCTCATGTCTTATCTCTAACTAAACAGACACCAGTCTTTGCTCTTGACATAAAACATGTCCTGCGTTAAGATCTGAGTACCTACGGCAAAATCATATGAATTTAACTCTTGTTACTTTTCATGACTGATAGTTACAGTTTCATACATTTAGGTAAGTCATTTCCAGCCTCACGGTTCTCCTGGTAAATTATGACCAGTTGTGGTTTGACATGGCAACATAATGACACCAGTCAAACACAGTGTTGATATCAAGACTTTGCTGGTCTCTCAACCAATCACGATCATACTGCTGTACTTCATAGATCAGCTTATTCAGATGTCACTGAGCATTCAGTCTATGTGTAACCCTCTAACAATATTTTGTGTTACTAGAGCAGGAATTTGTTTAGGTGACAGAGGTATAGAGACGGATCAATATGTGGAGCTGGTGGCTGCGATCTGTTATATGATGTGACCTTTGACTGTCTGTGTGGAGTGTTTTCATTTTTAAGTCTCAAAATGTGGTTATCGAATGTCAGTTTAACAACAGTGACCTCAGAGTTTAAGTAGTGATTTCTAGTGTGTGATTGATTGGATCCTAGATGTTTGTACACAGTAAAATAAAATAGTTGATTAAATATTGTGATTATTGATTAAGACGAGGAACTTTTAAGAAAATAACCTTCTGGGAAGTGGTAGGTTAGACTAGGTCAGACAAGGTTAGGTTAAGGTTAGGGTTAGGTTCATAATATCTTAGGTCATTTGTTTTGTAGTGTCACAGGTTTTAGGATTAAGATGTCTTGTCTCAGACCCACCAGAACTCTCCTGCTGGGTGACAGGGCTGCAGACATGATCATAAGAAAAGTTTACATATCACAGCTGAAGTATCTGCACTGATATATCGAGCATTTAGTCAACCATGTTGCACCAACTGGTAAATATGGAATTGCCTTGTTTTAGTGTTGTTTTTGTATTTGATGTGAAGCGGAGCTGTTGGTCAACAGGTTTATGTCATCAGAGGAAGTTACATCACTGCTTCTTTGAAGCAGCAGCGAAGGCCGAATAAAAGCCTCTGAAGTGGCGGTGTGTGTGTGCATGTGCGTGTGTGTGTTGGGTGAACAGGGCATTGACGTCGATGCATGCATTAAGGGGCATTCCTGATGTCCTTCCCCCTCCCCTCCCCCTCTTTCCCATGGCAACAAACCCCCACACATGCTCCGCTCGTGTCCTGTTAGTAAAGTAGGGATCTGAATAAAAAAGTTTGTCATTCTGCTTTAATGCAACTGGAAATAAGGAACATAAGATAGAGACAGAGAGTCAAACAGAGGTAGTCAGTACAGCTGACAGAAAGACAACAGACAAGACAGAAACAAAAGTTCAACTCAGAGAAGTTACTGACACAGAAAAGGAGAAATACAGACAGACACAGACAGAGACTGTCCTCTTTTCCACAGCAGTAATTGCATTGTGTTCGGTTGAAGGACTTGGTGGGTCAAACTGTGACGTAGACACACACACACACACACACATTTACATTCCAGTCAGTTATCTAGAGTGAGGTAACAGCAGATTCGGCAGCAAATCACCAACTTTACAACCAACAGTTCTAACTAATGAAACCTCTCTCAGGCAAACACCAGCTTACCTAAATGTTCTGGCAATTTATCACACTGCTCTCATGTCTGAACGCCAGACTCATTTTTATATGAAAGTCACAATGGCAATCTGGCAAGGTTTGACCTGTAGCATTTTTGTTAGACTTCAACAGGGCACACGTTCGAATTGAATATTTAATTTCAATTTAATGTCAAGACTGAAGCAGCACATGGTTAAAAACAAAGTAAGATATATTGCACACCTTGTTCTGTCTTGTCTGTGAAGGTTCTCAGTCATCCAGGTCATGGTATTCAAATAAGGGTTGAATTGACAGCAACTCCAAGAAGCTTCTTCGGTTCTGACTTCTTGGATGAGAAGTGAAACATCTTCAGGCATCTACAACCAAGTCCAGTTGCCAATTCAACCCTCATTTGAAATTGTTTTGTGTTCTTTAAAGCACTAAAATGGATCACTTAATATATTGTCTCTCATGCACAAAAAAGTGCATAATAAACCAGGAAACACTATGAATGAGCCAGTTGTTGAAGATGAGTCTATATAAAGAATTTCCATAAGAAATGAAAAAAAACCTCATACAACCACAACAACAACCAGACCACCCTCCACTTTTTATTTCATCCATTGCCAACTGCATGAATATCCAGGAAAGTACTTTAGAGAAAGTAGGAATTAAATATGACAACTTAATGTCTTGTCATTTCAAAGCTTGTGCATCAGATTTAATAAAACAGGCGGCAGAGTTATCTAAATGATCAAATTGATGATAAAGTGTATTAGAGGATTCACTGTTATACCCCTTTCACACTGGACAAAAAACCCACTAACACTCAATGGTACCCAGTGGGAAAGGGTACAATCGACATCTATTCCCGGGTCAAATGTGAGCATTCAAGATTTTAATGATCTGTCTTTCAGTGCCTCCACCACTGACCTGACCGGCGGGTTCGACTCTGGCGGCACCTACCTGAGGAAGAGTCAAGACCAGTACAGTTCGAGGGGCAGCATGGAAAGCCTGGACCCTCCTCTGTCCTCCCAGCATCACTCCGGAGCTCATCACCACCACCCACTGGGTCACCACAGCCACAGCGGACCCCACCCCACCTACTCCTCCTGCCACCAGCTATCCTCTGCCAGGTTCATACAAACACTTCAGCCATTACTGTCTGAACAAAGTACCCTTATTTAGTACTATGAAAATCAAGGAAATGTTAGCCTTGCATGATGAGCGCCGTGTTTGTTCTTTTGAAAGCACCATAGTCAAGTACAGCTTGACCAGCCATTTGTAAATATGTCTCTTGTTGTACTCTAGGTCTTCCAACAGCATCGACCACCTCCACAGCAAACGAGACTCTGCCTACTCCTCCTTCTCCACCAGTTCCAGTATCCCAGAGTACCTTGCCTCCAACCCCTCCTTCAGCCCAGAGCGCTCCTATTCGCTGGAGACCGTCTCTCATAGAGGAGGAGGAAGTGGAGAGATGCAGCAGGCTGACATACGTTACGTCCGGACGGTTTACGATGCCCAACAGGGCCTGTCTCAAGAGCACGAGTTGAGCTCTACCTCTGCCGCTTTGCTGCGCAACAGTGATTCCAGAAGCGGGGGAGGGGCAAGGCCGGGCCTAACCCGAGATCTGCAAGGTAAAGTTTCAGTTTCAGCAATGGTTTTCAGGAAATGTAATTTAAATTTATTGACATCATTGTTTTTCTTTGGGTTTCAGTGGGTGGGGTCTGTTACCGTGGCAGCAGCGGCAGCAGCAGCAGCAGTAGTGGCAGCAGCAGCGGTGGTATGCCAGCATCAAACAGACACAGCGTGGGACCAATATGGGGCCCGGCAGCCAGCCACAACTCCTACGAGAGCCTGAAGGGGGCACCGGCTCCTCCAAGGCGCAGTGACAGCTACGCAGCCATCAGAAACCACGAGAGACCAAACTCCTGGTCCAGTCTGGAGCATGGCCGGTCACTACGGTGAGTAGGCTCTGTCAAATCAGGTTGAATATTGATTCTCATCCAAAAATAGACTGATGCAACAATGATAATGGTGATGAGGATTTGATAGAATTAAAAGCACAAATCCCCCCCCGTCAAGCTACAATTCCCAATTCCAAAAAAGCTGGGATGCTGTCACTGTGTAGAAGGTAAATAAAACAGTGTGATAATTCACTAATACCTTTATCATATACTTAATTTAAAACGGCACAAAGACAATATATTTAATGTTTGACCTCATCAACTTCAATGATTTTTGTAAATATCTGCTTATTCTGAATTTAATGGCAGCAAGTTGGGACAGGAGCAACAAAAGACTGTGAAAGTTGTGGACTGATTGAAAACACCTGTTTGGATCAGTCCACAGGTAAACAGGTTCATTGGTAACAGGTGATAGTATCATGATTGGGTATGAAAGGTTCATCCTGGAAAGACTCAGTCGTTCACAAGCGAGGATGGAGAGAGGTTCAACACTGCATGGGCAAATAGTCCAGTTGGGTCTGTCAAATTAGCAATGTTTCTCAGTTTACAGTTGAATGTATTCACAGATTTCACCATCTACAATCCATAGTGCAATCAAAAGATTAAGAGAATGCAGAGAAGACATTCTGCATTTTACAACAGCCTGGCTTCATACTAAAAGAGTGCAGGCACTAGACTGACCTGTCTGCAGTCCAGACCTCTGTCCTATTGAAAATGTGTGGCACATTGGCACAAAGGTGACAACTGAGACCCAGGCCTGTTGAACAACTGAAGTCATATATTAAGAAAGAATGGGAAAGAATTTCACTTTCCAAACTTCAATATTTAGTTTCCTTCAGTTCCCAAACACTTAATGAGTATTCTTAAAAGAAAAGATGACACAACACAGTGGTAAACATGCTTCTGTCCCGAATTTTTTGGAACATGTTGCAGGAATCAAATTCAGAATGAGTGTACATTTACGAAAAAACAAGTTCATCAATTTGTCTTTGTTCTGTAGTGAGTTGAATCAAGGTTGAAAAGGATTTTCAAATCATTGCATTCTGTTTTTATTCATGTTTAGCACAGTGTCCCAACTTTTTTGGAAGCAAGGTTGTAGCTTGGGTTTCAAAATATTTTACCTTCCTTTCAACTTGAAGACAAACAGACATGAAACTGGATCTCCACATCTTTTAACATAAGTGGGTATGAACTACTTTATGTGCCAGTAAATTTGGAACACCTCATTATTTTGTTCTCTTGTTTATCAAAATGCGTGCAACAGTATGTTAGTGGATTCCTGTTTTATGTAAAATATTAATGAACAAAAAGCCCTGTAAAATACATGGTGGAAGAGAGGGTTGCATAGAAGTGATAGGATATAATACCCTACGGTGGGGTACACCACCATGTGATACATTATTAAAAATAGTACGGTAAAAGATGGTGTGATAAAATACAGTACAATGCAATTCAGTTCAGTTTGATACAGAACAATGCATTACACTATGATACCATCCCAACGATGCAACATAATCCAGTATGACACAACACCGCAAAGTATTGCATAGTAAGGTACAATATGAAATGATACTTTTCAGTATGATACAGCGCAATATGGTATGGTAGAATGCAGTATACTGAAGTAATTTCAAAACCATATGGTATGGTATGTCATAGTATGGTATATTATACAGTATCATTTTGGAAAATATAGCATCATACTGCATCATATATTGAAACATATCAAACTCAACATGATTCGAAACCATTAGCTATGAAATGATGGAGTAAGTTTCAAATGTTGTGAAATCAGTTGAACTAATCTAATTTTATCTAATTGTATTTTACTCAGGTCTCTGCAGAAAGGTTCCTGGCATCACTCCAGTGGCCCCGTGGCCTCAGGTGCAGGTAGGTTTTAATTCTATCTACATGATTTAAGGACAGAACAGGATCCAAATAGGGTTAGGAAACCAGTGCTACATTTTTACAGCATGTGTTAAATGTAGACAAAACAATACCTAATAATGCAACAAGCTCTGCATTTCTCTAACAAACACTGACATCATTACTGTGGTTCTAGCTAAAGGCTCGTATGGCGCTGAGGGTCAGCTCCACACAGTGATAGAGAAGAGTCCAGAGAGCAGCCCCACCACAAAGCCCCGGCAGGGCGGAGGCTTTCCCCAGTCCCCTTCCCCTACTGGACCCTTGTCCGGACCTGCAGGCCCCACGCCTCAGTCCGGCCGGTTCATTTTGCCCACGGGCATGTACCCCGTCCCCCAACCTGAGCCCCACTACGCACAGATACCCAGCGCCAGCCCCACAGCAGGCTCCTCCGGGGTCTACCCTGCCCTGGCCAAGGAGAGCAGCCGACAGCAGCACCAGGGGCTGCAGGGCATCGGAGGAAGAGAGGAAGGAGCAACAGAAGAGCGGAGGGATGGAAGAATGCCAGCTACAGAAAATGGATACCAAAATAGCACTTCTTCTTCATCATACCCCTATTCCTCCTCTTCAACATCTGCCTCTACAAAGCTCAGGACTCAAGCACATGAGGCAGACAGGTGATGTCATGTGGATATTTTAACCAACAACTGTGTTTTGAGTGTCATCAATCACTGCAAAGCGGCTGTAAAAAGTATGTAGCTGTATTTAGCTGGAGTATGTTCCCAAGAGTGATGTTTTTGCCAAAGTAGAGCTAAATGGGCATTCCAGATCCAGCCCGTTATCCTATGCAACACAAGTTTGACTTTCTGCTTTTTTATGGTGCATCACATTCAACGTCACAAACATGGGTTGATGACACAGTGCACATGGTAAAATGAGCAGTTGTTGTGTCTGATACTCATTTTCATTCCTGATGTTCCACGTGTGTCCGGTTGGACCTTTGGGCTGATATCGCATATCAAATTCTGACCTTCATTTGTGTTATAAAAACCCTAAATTAAATTGTTCAGTGGCTTTTAATGCTAACTCAGTCTTCTTCATTTTTCAGGCCTCAACAGGAAGAGTCTAGCTTTGGACTCTATAAATCCCACCTGAAAACTGCTGGAGGGGGATCAGAGGACCAGACAGGGGCCCAAAGATCCCAAAACCACCAAGGATATCACAGTCAGAGCTTCCAAGGCTCCCATATTCACACAAGCCAGGGACCTCAAAGCCAAGTCTCCCAGAAAGAGAACCAAGATTTCCATAGTCCCCACATCCAGTTGAGCCCCAGGTCTCCATCCTCACAAGAGTGGAGGGAGCCCTGCACACCTGTTCAATCCAGGAGAGACAGGAGCAGGTATGTATGGAGGGATGATGTTGTTGTTAGCTTCGTCCTGGTGATGTGCTGAGCGATTGTTACCTCCTTCTGTCATACCAGGCAGCCGGTCAGGATACTCTCAGGTTCCAATCAAAAAGGCGGTGTTGAGCCCTAGGTTGATGAGCTTGATGACGAGCTTGGAGGGCACACAGGTTGAAGTCTTTTAGCATATCTGAATCGTCAAACTGGTCAGTCCTTCAATCGGTGCTTCAACGTGGTCTAACGGGAGAGATTTTTTGAGATTTTGTATAAAACCAAGGCACTGTAAAAGATTATGACAGCCAATACAGTTTGAAACAACTGAAAATCTGAAGATTTTTCATATAGGATGATGTTGGTGAACATGAACATGCTACTGGGCCAGCAAAAGACACATCCACAACAACACAAACTCATGCATTTTTTCACAAGAAAATTCATAGATTTCCATCTATAAAGGCAGCTTCCTGACAGTGAATAGTTTTTTTGTTCGTTCATGTAATGATTGGAAGTCAGTGGATGTCAGTGATGATGATGATGATTTTTTCTTACTTCATTCATTTTCTCCTCCTCCCTCCCTTCAGATCAATGGACCAGACCAGCATTCATTCAGAGCCAGTGGTGTCCTCCAGGCTCACCCACGGACAAGTGCCAACTACCCACTTACCTGTTCATCCTCAGCCTCAGACTCCACCCACATCTGACTCCCAGCCTTCACCCCGTCATCTCAGTGACTCAGAAGCTCTGCAGTATCAGCACTGGGACCACAGAGAGCAAGACAAAGACAGAGAACACCCACTAACTCGTTTGGAGATTGCCCTCGCCGAAGTCCAGCGATGCGGCAGCCCCAGCAGTGTCACCTCTGCCAGTAGCCATAGCAACAGTAGCGTTCGTGAGGGCAGCAAGGGACCTGCCCGCAGCCTCTCTGTCCTGGAGAAGGTCAGCCGTTTCGAGCGTCGGGAGCGTTCAGGAAAGCAACGTGTTCACAGCACCACCAACGCACACAACAAAGCCACCCATCTGAGGGTAACTCAAAACTTTGCCATGTTTCTTTTGATGATTAAATAGAGAACATTTTCAAAGCACACGGGGATCAGTCACATTTGTGTGTAAAAAGCACCACTTAATACAGAAATGCATTTGTATGGGTATTTTAACATCCCAAACTTAAATCTCACTCCTTGTTGCCCGTGATTTTGAATCAGATGACTGAGAAAGGCCGCAGCACTGCCTGTGGAGCAGATGACCTCAGAAACATGCTGGAGAGAAGCACCAATGGGACAAAAGTCCACAGGACTCTGAGCTACAGAGGAGGCAGCAGCGAACACATGAAATACAGGTAGAAGGGCTGTGGGTAATTGATAAAACTGTTTGTATAAATGTATAACTGAAAATGCGAATGTTTTTACAGAGCTACAGATCTATATTATACCAATACATTTCTTTATCACTGTAACTGTATTTAACACAATTTTTGTTCCAAATCGTTACCGAGCAGCAAAGCATGTATTTGCTCCATGTATTACAAAGTCACATATACTGGACTTAACTCCTTGTCTTAATTTCTGTGTGTTGTACAGGACCCCAGCAGATCCCACCTCAGCCCTCCAGAGGAGCCGCAGCTGCTTCAAGCTGGAAGAATCCAGGGACGGTAACAGCAGCAAAGACTTCCCCTGGAGACAGGACATTCAGGAGATGATGGGTTCCATGCAAGACACATCCTTTAACAGGTCAGAGTCCTCGGGCAGACCATGGTCCTCCAACAAGTCAGATTTATTCAGCAGTTCTCTGACAGGTCATGGTGCTTCAGCAGATCAGAGTCCTTCTGCGTGCTAGAGTCCTCCAACGAATCAGATTCTTCCAATAGGTCAGAGTCAGGTCAGAGTCTTCGAACAGGTCTGAGTCTTCTTTGAGTCCTTTCCCATGTCAAAGTCCTTTCTGATTCCTTCAGCAAGTCAGAGTCCTCCAGTTGATCAGGGTTAGACCACAATACACTGAGTCCTTTACCAGGACAGATTCTTTCAACAGGTCAGTGTCCTGAGTCTCTCTGAACCATCCTGATGTTGCAAACTTTTCTCTCTCAGATCTTACAGGGACTCTTTGAAAGATGCTCAGTCTAAGGTCCTGCGGTCCACCTCCTTCAGACGGAGAGACCTCAGCTCTTCAATCAGCCCTCCACCTCCTGTCTCTCCTCCTCCTGTCTCCTCCTCCAGCAGCCCTCAGCCTCCATCCGTCCCTGCAAAGCACCACTCCCTGGAGAAAAAAGGCCCAAAAACTATGCCCAAACCACAGGGGATCTTCATCAGGCCACAGTCGCCACCACCGGTCACTTCCCCTCACACCCCGAAGGAGCGCCATGTCGTCAGCCCGGAGATTCGAGGCCCGAGCCCCCCAGCACTCCCCAGTGTCCCACCGGTTGGACCTCCTGCACTGCTGCGGATCTGCGGCCGCAAACGTCTGGCAGCGGACCAGAAGAAACGCTCATACTCAGAGCCAGAGAACTTGAACGAGGTTGGGGTTTCAGATGCCGAGACCACTGCCCTCTTCAGGCGTGGAGGTAAATAGAAAACTTTTTTTATTATTATTTATTATTTAAAGAACAGCTGCGGGCCTACAACCCTCTCCCCCAGCATAGTGGGGGGCTAAACTCTCACAAAACCAGCAAGAAGATCTTCAAATAATCAAGTCATTGATATTGTGAATATCACAGTGTCAGGGAAATTACTTTGGTCATACAGCACATCCTGCACACACAAACACGCACAACTAAGGAAAAAAAATCTGATTAGTCTTTTTAGAAGTTATTGAAAACAAAACAGACATATTATAAAAAATGTAATTAAAAACTCATCAATAGTGAGATATATTTGCAATGCTTAGAGAGCATTGAGATAACGTTTTGTACTTTTCAAGCCACTTGCCACTTTGTGTTAAGAGGTCATTATAGATTGATGCATTTGAGAAGCTTGGCTTATTTTGTTAATCAAAAAAGTACTATTTATAATAATTAAGTGAGGTATAACAAAACTATTCCGTTGCTATTGATACAGAATCTGGGTTTATTGAAAAAATTGTAAGAATACCCACCCCTCAGGAGAACTGATGCCTTTTTGAAACTTGAATGGTAGTTTTGCATCACTCTATCACCGAGGACTGTTGACAGTCCTGGCCACCACTGAGCGTCTACCTGGAAGTGGGTCATAAAACTAGATTAGCTTGATAGGAATGTCTGTGTTGGGTGTTTGTTTTGGCGCACCAAAAACCTCTATACTCTGTGTGTGGCTAACCATGGGTCTAATGTGATCGCCCTTTCTATCAGAGACCAGCGTGGCAGACCGGCGGAAGATGTTTGAGCTTGCAGCAAGTCGTGTCGGGGATGCCGTGTCGAGGCCTGAATTACGGCAGCTTCAGCACGACGCTCTGGCCGAGTATGTGGAGAGGAAGAGAGGCGTAAAGAAAGAGGAGGGAGGACAGAGGAGTGGATCGAGGCCTCGCAGTGCTTATGTACAGCCTGAAAGCAACAACCATACAGGTGGGTGGAGTGAGGGAGGGAAGAAAAAGGATGAGTGAGAGATGATCGTTTGATGGATGGATGAAGGATCAATAGGAAAAGCTAATATTTATTCGATAGACTGAGAGTGGAACAGAAAGATTAATCATGTCCCTCTTTCCTTTTTTGCTTCTCCCCTTCTTCCCTCCTCTCCTTCCTCCTCTCTTTCCCTCCTACTGTCTCCAGTCTCCTACTGTCACTCAGACACCCTCAGCCTCTCCTCCACCTCCAGCCTGCTCTCCCTCCAGGACTCTGGAGCAGATCGAAGCTCGTCCTCTGGGGAGAGGCGTCTCTGCTCCACCCTCCCTCCTGGAGCCGACCTGCGGAGCATCCAGTCCAACCTCTTCTACCCAGGCAGGGTGACCACTCCGAGGCCTCCGGCGCACCCACAGCCAAGGTGACCGCAACCAGACACCAGCTGCGTCTAACACTGGTTTTCAGTCAGTTTTCACTTATCCATCGACATAACTCAACATTTGTGGTTTTGAGTGAAATGTCCTAACAACTTTTGAATGGATTACTTGAAATTTGGTTTAGACACTCAGAATTGTAATAACTTACATTTACATTTTAATATGAAGTAGAATTGTTACATTATTATTACAATTTTATAACTCATCTTCCTGGTTTCTGCTCCAAGCCCTCCTTCTGGCTCCCCTCCTGAGCTCCAGATCCTTCAGGATCACACCCCTGAAGCAAGGCTCAGCAGACAGAGTCAGTCTTCCAGCAATGACCCAGGCCTGGGCCACCAGCAGCTAGCCGCGGAGCCTCAGCTCAATGTGGAACTGTCCAAGCAGCTCAACAGCGCTCTGCACAGGGCCGGGTCAGCTCGGGGCTCTGGGAAGTCAGCTTCTGCTGAGGATCTCCTGGAGAGATCCAAGGAGACACAAATGACTCCTCAACACTATCGCTCCCGCTCCTCCCCCACAGGAGAGAAACTGAACCAGGTAACACAGCACTCCACCAGGAGCTCACATTCTAGTCTTGTCTCTGAGTATTATAAATCACTGTGTAGTGTTTTGGTGCCTAATAAACTTTCAAAGTTGTGGATCTGTTACTCAAAGTGGACCGAACTTACAATAGCCTGGGAGTCAGCAGGTAAAGAAGAATTTTGTTGAAATCAAGGTATGGTTTTATTTGGGTTGGGCTCCTAACTCCTGTTCACACATACAGTCTCACATAGGATGCCATTAATGTTGAATTAACTTTGAAAAACAGGCTTTTGCTTCCCTCTGTGCCTCAGGGCTCATTAGTAGCCCAGTATAAAAACCTGTGGAAGTTGAGAAATGTTCGGTTTTTACAACATCTTAATTGTTGGCTAGTATGGCAAGCATAGACTACATCCTAAAAAACTTCCTCCAGTCTAAAAATGACATCCCACTATTCAGCTTATCAATTTTACACTGTATTATAAGTATAGTAGTATGACTTCTTTGCCGTCCACTTTAGTTCAAAATACAATATGTCAACAAGTTGGATGGAAATCCTTTTTGGCTCTCTTACCATTTATTTGGCGACATTCAGCCATTAATGGCCCTGAGTCACACAGGAAATACCCAGAATCCTCAAAGTTTCCTGTGAGGTGCCAGAGAGCCGGAGACGGTGGCTGGGCGCTGTCCGATGTGGACGATGGCAAAGATAACACACACACGTATACATAAATCATACACGTATCTACAGAATGCAGTAAAGGATGGAATTGTCTTTTATCTCCTTCAGTGATCAGAGCACATAAACATCATTACAGTTCAGTCAGACAAGCAGACACTCTGTCTTCTTACTTCAAACAATAGACTTCACTGCAGGGTGATAGCAGTCCTGCTTTCACAGTGTTTTTAACTTAAGCAGATGACGAAGAATTTGAAATGTCCTTGAATGTTCGAGCAAGGACAGTTTTCTTAACTTCATTAAACACAGCTCTTTTGTTGTCTTTTAATGCACTTGATTGGTGTAATACTGTGTGTAGTCTGTGATGGAGTGGGACGGTGTGAATTTGAAAACTATGTTAAATTGGAGGCTCTCAAAGAGACGTGTTAAAGTTTGTGGTAGAGAGCTGAAGCCACAGATCTAAGGCCTCTGTTGTGTGTGTTAGGTCTGCGGTCAGACATGTGATCACTGATGCTACAGTCTGGATTTATTTTTTGAAATGGGTCAGAGATACAGGAACATAAATACTGACTGCACTCAGTGTTCATAGCTAGAAAGTAGGCTTTCTGAATAGAGTCCAAAAGTTCCCCATAAAGGCCTTTACAGATGAGGAAGACTCGACTGTGATTTGCAGGAACACAATAATTTTACCACACAATAATTTTAAGTCTCAAAATCTGTGGCATTTTGTTTAGAGCTGCCGTAAGCTTGGGATATAATATATTACTCCTAGTACTACCACTACAACTACTACTACTAGTAATAATAATGATAATAATCATCATCATCATCATCATAATAGTGGGTAAGCACTTACATTTAGAAGTAATAGAAGTCTCTACTCCCAGCCAAGAAAAAGTTCCAGCCTAAACTCCCCAAAAAGCCATAACGTGTCATTTTCTGTGTGTACACATTTTTTTTCAAACTTTTGGACAAGCTAGCTTTTTCCCAATGTTTTTACTCTGTATGCCAATCACCTGCTGGCTCTAGCTCAGTAGTTAACGTACAGACATGAGAGGGGTGTAAAGCTTCTTATCTCACTCTCAGCAAGAACGCGAATGAGTATATTTCCCAAAATGTCAAAATATTGTTTAAAAAACTCAAATATTAGTGCAATATAAAGTTGTATAATACTATAATATTCAAATGTATATGAAAAAGTATTTTTAAAAATATGAAAAAATTATGTTTTAAAAGCATTGTGTAAATTCTCAGTATGTTGGGACAGCTTTAGGTCAGACTGAAGTTGTAATTATCCATCTGGACCTGGGGACTGCATCACAATATAATAAGATACTGTACAACTTTACTGATCCCCAGGTTGAAGATTCACAATTATAGGAATTATAAATAACATCATGTATAAAAACCATATAGCTCCATACGGACAGGATAGACAAAAATAGAGGAATTATCTTCCTAAAACAGCCTGAAAGACTAAACTTTGTCTTTGTGTGTTTCAGGACTTCTCTCCAGGTGACATCAGGATGTTTGGTGTCTTCATGTCTGAACCTGGACGCCGCTCTCTGGCTGAGAACAGGTATGTCACACCAGCATTCAGATCATCTGATCATGTGATCTCATTTATCGTGTCTCTCTGTTCAGTTCAGTAAATTTACTGACCCTAACCCTTAAAGCCAAAACACAGATATCACATTATACAACACTAAAAACCTCTTTGGTTGCGGGATGGTTCAGCTGTGCATCATCTTTTCTCACAGATGTTTTCTGTCTGATGATTCGTTCACACAACTAATTTTAACAATTTGAGCAAAATGTCAGGCTGGTATTTGTTTCCTGCTGGAGAACTGAGGGATTATGGGTATTCAGATCATTTCTGCGCCAATATTTTAGCCCTCTTCCATAATAGGCTGTTAACAGTCAGACCTTGTGTGTGTGTGTGTGTGTGTGTGTGTGTGTGTGTGTGTGTGTGCTTTAGGCTCTTTGCTATTTTAAAACCAACTGTGGCCTTATGAGTCCATGTGCCCTGCTGCTGGCACCAGAGAGAGAGAGAGAGAGAGATGTAGAGAGACAGAGGGATGGAGAGAGGTGGAGGGAGACAGGGAGAACAGGAAGTAAGGAATGATGACAAGGAATGAGAGGGAAAGAAGGGGATGAACAGAGGGGGTGAAAAAGAGGAGGAAAAAAGAGAAGAGATGGGGAGAGAGAGTTATGGGAAGAGTAGATTAAGGTAGATGAAGGAGGGAAGAGGTAAACAGATGAAGACAAGTGATAAGAGGGAGTTCAGGGAGAGGAGGAAAAGAGGAAAGGAAACATGGAGAGGAGACGAGGGATGGAAAGAGTGAGGAGGAATGAGTGAGGAGGTGAGAGGGAATGAGGTGAAGGGGGATGGAGAATAAGAAAGGACAGGGAAAGAAGAGACAGGATGAACGACAACAAGGAGGAAAGTAATAAGGAAAGGAGTAAAAAGAGAAGAGCGATGGAGTTGAGGGGAGAGAATAGTAAAGAGGAGGGAGAGGTGAATGGAGAGGAGAGATGAAGGAGGTAGGTGAAAGGAAGGAGTTACAAGGAGGGAAGAGTTGAAAAGATGGAGTGGGAGGAGGTGAAAAGAGAAAAGAGGGAGTATTGGGAGAGAAGAGGGAGGAGAGGAAAAGAGGCACAGACAGTGAGGTAAGGAGGAGGTGAAAAGGGAAACAATTGTGGAGAGGTAGAGGAGGGGAGGGACAGATGAGATTTAAAGAGGGTGGAGAAGATGGAAAAGGGGAGGAGGTGGAAGGGAGAACAAGAAGGACAAAGGAAAGAAGAGAGAAGGGTGAGGAATATGAAAAAATGGTGGTGAACAGAGAAGAGAGGAGGAAGGGCAGAGTAAAGAGGGAGGACAGAGGGAGAGGAGGAAGGGGAGGAAAAGATTGGGAGGAGGTTAAAGAAGAGAGAGAATGTGAGTGGGGAGGGAAGGAAAGGCTTTCATGAAATAACTTCACTTTAGTTTTCACAGATTGACTTCTTTATTTTTGTTCTCGAAATAGTCTGAAATTAAATTCCAGGCAGCTTTACAACAGGCTTTGTGGAAGCTCCCGAGAGGAAGGAGGGAGTATCTCTTGGTATGAAATGAGGAGATGAGGGGAAGAGCAAACCTGGCAATTAAGGATAGGTGAGAGGTGATGGAGAGGTGAAGAGGAGGAGGGAGGAAGGTAAGAAAGAGGACTAAGGAGTCAAGGGCTCAGATGACAGGAAAGAAAGGAGAAGAAGTTAAGAGGAGTGAAAGAGTTCAGACGAGGTCAATGGAAGGAGTGAAGGAAAGGAATTAAAGGAGGGAGGAATTGAGGAATTTAAAGAAGAAAAGTTGCTGGCACAGAGACAGAAAAATAAACAAAATACCAAGTCTTGTCCACAGGGATTTATTAACTAAAAACTCTTAAATATGTTTGCTCTCAAAATGTGAAGGTCAGAGGTCACATCAGGAATTCTGTGTGTGTGTTTACACAGATATGTCTGGTGTCTGGATATGAGAAGGAACATGAATGCATCACTACTGGTTACTGAGCAATGACCTTTCAAAAGCAGCTCATAATGTCAGAAATTTTACCGACCGCTGGAAAGGAAACCAGACAAGTCAATGACAATTCCAAGGCAGAACATATTGAAAAATTTCTAACACAGTGTTTTTAGCCTGTTAACTACAAATGACATGGACTTTATATGTCTGTTGTGAAATCATCCATCAGTTTTTAGATTGTTTTCGTGTCCTCTACAGCCTACATTACAGCCACAATATGAAAGAGTTGGACAGAGCAAACAACATGCTGATGATTTAGCTATTCTTAGAGGCTGATTTCCTCCTGATGGTGTCTAGAGGAAAGGTCATCAGGTCTCTAAGAGCTAAAGAATTCATCCTCTTGGGAGCAGGAATGTGACCAGGACATTTCACAGAAGTCAGACCACTGCATTATGAGGTATACTGTGTGCATACTTGATGCTCCAAAGTTGTATGGACCAGCATTAGTGGAAAGATCTTGCTTGGGTTGTGAGTGCTGTCCCACCATTATAAAATGAATGAAATAAAATCAGTAATATTGATATGTGGCCATATCCATGTTGTTACCATAAAAAGTCTGCTGTTTGCTGGCCTGCATGGATGTCATCTGTGCCTGAGACTGGTAACAGAGGCAGCCTAAACTGAAATATGAGCCATATTCCAATTGTAAACAACTTGTACTCAGTTACACTAGTGAGTGTTGTAATCGATTACCAAGAATGTAAGTAAAGTTGATTAACATGGATTCCCCTTGTCACGGCCCATCATTACCTACACGTCCACAATTCACAAATAACAGTTACATTACAATATCATTAACATTGAGTTTTCCTGAAATATTTTTCTCGGTGGAATGAAATGAATGAATGAATTTAAGCCACGACATTACCCTTTCTTTAATTCTTTCTTTATCTGTCTGTCTCTCAGACCCGCAGACACCCGGGCATCAGAGGGCCTCGTCTCTCCTCAACTCTCCCAGAACAGTCTGAACACCATCCAGCCTGCAGCACCATCACAAGGTGAGCCAAATGAGATAAACAAGATGTTCACTAAAGTTAACCACAAAGTTATCACACTTGAAATAAAGAATGTGCAAAAAAACACCACTCACTCAAAAACATTTCAACGAGAGAATGATTTTTCTTTATCTGGCTTTTTCACTCTCCAATGTCAAGGACAGAAATTAAAAATAATAAATGTAGTCTTCAGAGTGTCCTGTCCTCCCATTAGCATGTGCTGACTGAAACAACATCCTGTCTCACTGTTCTCAACCTTCAACTGTTCAACTGTTTTCCCTGGTTGGGGGTCAGTGAGTCATTATCAGGGATTGGTCTCAGGTTACTTGGCACAGTTTGAGTTTGGGCCCGTTGAATCATTCTTTGATTCTTGAATCATGGCCACATGATAATAATATCTCCTATCACTGCGACTTCGAAGTCTCTCTCTGACCCTTCCCTCTGTTGTGATCCTAGACCCAGGCTCCTCCCACACGCCTGTCAATCGTAGGGAGCGACAGAGGAAAAGCGACCGGCAGCGAGCAAACAGCACCTCCACCCTGGCAGCCTCTGTTGGCCTGCCCTGCCCCTTCTCCCCATCTGGGACTCAGGACGGAGGCAGCTCTGGGTGGCGTGCTAACGAGAGGCTGAGCCACGCCAACTTGGATGCAATCACCTTCCCAGACATCCCGCAAACAGGCACAGCTGATGGTGTTAACACCACTGGCTACAATGAAACCCTGGTGACGGACAGACAGACAAGACACAGTTTGAGTGATGCCAGCATAATAGAAGACACTGCAAAGGACATGTATACAGGCGGAGCCTTAAGTTTAGAGATGAGAGGAGGGCATTCTGCAGAAAACGCCAAAAGATCTCCTCCCCCATCCTCCCATCCGTCCACTCACCAGCACCTGTCCTCACTGCGGATTTCCGAGTCCAGCCTCTGCAGCTCCATCGACCAGCAGCAACCACCAGAAACAGGCCTACTGCAGGAGGACTTTGACAACGTCTTCCTCCCAGATCCTGCCGCTCCGTCACCTCCTCCACCAGTCAAAGAGACATGCATCATGGAGGACTTCCCTCCTCCTCCTTCTCCTCCTCTTCCTCCTCCTCCTCCTCCTCTTCTCCTCAACTTTGAGCAGGAAGCTGGACACCAGACTATAGAAAGGTTTGTTGTACAATATGTTTACATCTAAACCTGAAGTGAAATATTATCATTGAGCACATTAAACAACTATGTCATTCCTACCAGGAAGTCATGCCTCCACTCCTCTCCAATGTTCCCTTCTTTCTCTGTCTTTCCTCCACCTGTGTCCAGCCTCCTTCCTCCCCTAAAGCCACAGCCTCCCACCACCACCTTCAACACTCCATCCACCACAACTGAGGAAAGCCTCGGTCTAGAGTACCAGACATTGCCTAAGAGGGAAAAGACATCTGAGGAGTTGCGAGTGGAGAAACTGGCCAGGCAGCTGGTGGGTACCTTTGTTCTGACTCCACCTTGGTCTACCATTGTAATTCTGACTTTGCCTTTATCATTGTACCTATTCCCAACTATTGTCTTTGACATAATGTCCAGTTCAGACTCTGTGAGTTGTCAAACTTTGATCTGATTTTGTTGTACCCTACTGTGTACTCATCATACCTAGTTTTGAACTTCCCTTGATTGCAGTACAGAGTCCCGACTCTGCTTCTCTCGTCATTCCTAGTTCTAACTTTCTAACTCTAATTTTTCCGTTGTACTTTACCTTAGTTCTGACTCTATCTCTGTCATCATACCATAAGTTCCAACTGTACCTTTGTGGCCATTCCCAGTTCTGACCCTTCCTTTGTTGTCGTACATATGGTAGTTTGAGCCTTCCTTTCTCATTGTATACAGGTGTTGCAGGACAGCTCTCTGGCGCCCCTTTTGGACACATGGGGAGGTAAATCCACAGTCGAGCTTATGGAGGAGATCTTTCCAAACAGCAGATTGGCTGGTAAATCACCATGGCAGCGCCGGGGCAGTAGACGATTGGATGACAGGTAACTGTGACACACATTTTGCTTTTGAATATTCAAATTTTCACTGATAATTTAAATCCACTAAGACACTGAGTTTTGGTGTCAACAAAACACTCCTTCCTCCTTTCTTTTTTGTGAATATTTTCATTTACTTCCCTGCAACAACAAATTAAATAGATTAACAGCCTTTTCAATATAATACCCTGCTTTAACTATGCTTAACCAACACAGGAATGCACTAAACTTCACAGACTGATGATGTAGTTTAAAACAGGAGGAGGATCACTGCGAATTTCCTTCAAAGTGCTTTCTGTAACACAAGGATAAAGACCTTCTTGTTGAGTGTGTTTACTTAGCCATAAGACCCAAATTGCAGAAAATGAACTCAAAGTAACTCAAAGATAAAATGAGCATTGGGCTCATTGACTTCCAGTAAACCAACATTTGTCATTCTTGTTGTGTTTGCTGACAGCCTCCTTCTCTTATCTGCTGCTGACACAGAAGAAACATCACAAACCTCTCCTGTCTCTGTGTGTTGTGGCCTTTACAGTCAGTGACTTCTTGGATATGTTTTGGTTTGTTGGTGAACATGATGTTCAGGGAAGAAATGTTGAAAAGAAGACAAACAACTAATTTACAGGCATCATTTCTCTGTTGTACATGGTCGGTCAAGAGTCACAGGGAGGTTGTGCTTTTGCTATGACCTTTGAACTTGGTGAAACTTTTCCTGTAGCTTCACTCTTTGTAATGTTGCATTCTCGTACAACAGGTACAATAAGTTCAACCTTGGATGTAGCTGGATAGCTACCAAGCTGTGTAGGAAGAGGATGTACCCATTCTTAACGCCTCCTCCAAAGCTCTAATTGGGTGATAACTTCTCCAACCAGAGAAATGAACACAACACAAGGTCTGTTTGAATTGCTGGAGGTCTGGAACCAGGCTAGCAAGTTACGCAGCATGGCATTGTCAACCAGGACAAACCAGACCAGACAAACCTGATCAGTGTTTCCCAACAGAGTGTGGAGAGAGAGTGTCCAACCACAGTGGCTGTTTCATTTAACTTCACTACACAGATGGATCATGTGGAACTGTGGATTAATTAAAGAAAAACATTAGTGATCTGAGCTGCCCCACTGGTATTAATGTAAATCAATCATAAAGGTATCAATGTTTACATGACTAAAAGGCTGAAGTCTCAGTTCGGAGGACAGACTTCACATATGGCTTCCTGCAGTCTAAACAGCTGAAAAACACTGACGCCTTGTGGCCACAGTTAGTATAGCAGAATGGACCTGACCAGTAAAATACAGAATCAATTTTCACTTTGTTAAATATCTCACACTTCCTTACTTTCATTGTCTGTTGCTTGCTATCTCTTTCTTTTCTGTTTCTTTTCATCAGTAGCAGTAATGTAACATTCAAATGTAGGTTTTTAAATAGTGTTGTTCCCTTCCTAGGATCCAAGATGGTGTCTGTGCTCCTGCTCAAGAGAAGGAGACTAATCTGGATGAGGACGAGAAAGACCTCAACACTAAGAAGGTCAAATTAATTTCTTTTACTCTTCTTTTGTTTGATATTATTATTATTTCTATTATTATTTACTGTTACTAATATATTTACTTATATTAATATTATTATTAACCATTAACTTCCATTGGCCTTTATGCTATTTTAATATAAACATCGAAGAAATTCCTTATACCCCCCACCCCATGCATGGCTAGAGCAGAGACACACAAACAAACAAAACAAAACAAAACAACAAGAGTATACAAAAAAAGCAAAGTACAAAACTGATAGAGAGAAGTTTTAGACAGCTCTTTGGAAAATAACTCATCTTTTGCCATTGTCCCTCCATGTTCTGTTTCAGTAATGTCACTTAAACCTCACTGTGTGTTTGTCGGCCTGTCTACCAGGTGGAGCTGTGTGAGGCTCTGAGGCGCAGCGTGGCGGCTCTGCGGCAGGAGAAGGAAGCCCTGTGTGAGGAGCAGAGACGTCACCAGGCGCTGGGAGCGAGCATCGAAACACTGGTGCAGGAACACCTCAAACCCAACGAGAGGGACAAGTACAGCATGTTCATCGGTACGACATCTCACTGTCACTGTGAAAGTTAACAATATAAAGATTATTTTATTAATATTCAATGATGACAGCTCCCACTGACAAATGTTGACTTGGTCGTGTTTGCAGGAGACCTGGAGAAGATCGTGAACCTGCTGCTGTCTCTGTGCAGCCGGATGTCGAGGATCGACAGATCTCTGCTCACCCTGGAGAGAGGGGAGCTCACGCAGGAGGACGCAGCAGAGGAGAGGGTGAGACAGCACAGGATCTACATGTCTATCTGAATGTTTACCTTATAACTGTGTGCTTATTTACCTGCTCATCCATCTGTAGCTGTGTCTGCACAGGACTCAGATTATCTGAGTTTAAGATCTCCTGTCACTTTAATCCGGTCATTTGTTTTTGATCCCATTCAAATCTATTATATGTGCAATGTATAAAGTATTATAGATATTATAAATAATCACCACATCATCCCAATAAGGTTTCACACTTTCATACTCATGTACCATGGAGGGCCACACAAAATGATGGATTTTTTGGATAGATATTTTATATAATTTAGATTGATGGTTAAATATGTTTTGATAAGTTTAGTTTAGATAAGTTAGTTTCAGAATATTTATTATATTCACCAGTCAGTATTTTATCAGTTGTTGTTGTCATGCATGAAAACATTTTTGAAAAAGAATGTAAAATGATTATTATTATGCCTCATGTGGGTCCCACTCCCACTTGCAGTGCTACTCTGTTGCCACAAGGTGGAGTTAAAGTAAGACATCTCAGTTTATCCAAACTTGGTGTGCCAGTGTAAAACCAAGGATCTCCACTGGAGAAAAAGAGGAGTGGTGTCCATGAGCTCATTGGATAATCTCAGTTCCTGTCATGTGATTTGAAATGAAGTGATGGGACAGGTTGTCAGGGTTCATGTCACTAGACATCCTAAGACAGCTGTTCATAGTGTCACTATTAATGAATGTGATTATCAAACTGAATGAAGTTGTGTAGTGTTGAGGTACAGGTTTATGGTAGTTTGTTCATGATCAAAATGACAGCTATGGCCATTCTAGGGAACCACTTTCTATTTGTGCGTAATTACCACAAGTAGGGAAAAGCATGTTAAGTTTGTTTTGAGGGTGGCACAATGGAAAAGGTCCATTACAGAAACTAAAATCCTCTATATGGTGGCACCATTCCAGGACATTTTAGATGGTCAGATGGTCAGGTACTGACAGCTCGACACTGTCAGACATGGCTCAGTGTTCTTCTGTCTAAGCTGGACCGGTCTGACAGAATGTTTGCTTATTTGTCCTGTCGTGGATCGCCATCCTTTGTAACTCATACATTTCAGTCACTAAGTGTCTCAAACAAAATGTTGCCACAGCACCACTGAAAATGTAAACTGACTAGATGGTAGGCAGTTCTTAGCAAGTAGAAGTAAACGTGGGTTAAAAAAATGACATCAGGCAGATGTGAAGTAACAAAAACACAATTTACTTAATGAACAAACATTGACTCACCATATTAATTATAGAGCGTTAGCATGTTAATGTAACGAGTTAATATTCAGCTTGTGGGCATGTTAACCTGCTGTTGGACAGGTGTAGCTTTGACCTATTGGTACCACTTGATGAAAAGTCATTGGGATTCTTCCTCTGGGGAACATGAATGTCGGTACAGCAGAGAGCGGACATTTTTGACTTGTCATAGTAGGAAAAGAACAAGTGTTATATTAACAGTAGATTGCTTCATTACATTGAAGTGACCCAGTAAGTGATGACAGTGTGACAGTGAGCCAGCGTGAACAATACCAGGAGCCTGTATCTTAAGCAGCTAAATGGAATTCAGCCATCATTCATTTTATTATTTACATTTGTCAAATGTCATGACATGTCAAAATCCATCCTAGAACCAAACTGCTGGTGTTGATTTAAATACATTTCCAGGTGTAGTTTCCATTTGGATGTTCATATAACCAGTTTAAAGTATTAGTAATAAACAAGAATCTGTTTAAACTGATAAATATCTCCTTATCTCCTCCCCTTCAGGAATCCCTCCATCACAAACGCTCTCTGCTCCTCAGTCAAACTGAAGACGCTCGGGAGCTGAAGGAGAACTTAGACCGTCGACAGCGCGTGGTCCACGCCATCCTGTCCGGCTACCTCACCGAACCACAGCTCCAGGACTACCGCCGCTTCGTCAGCACCAAACCCTCCCTTCTCATTCGCCAGCGGCAACTTGACGACCTCATACGGCAGGGGGAGGAGCAGCTGACGCGATTGGCCGAGAGCCTGCCGCAGGAGCTGGCGGAGGCTCAAGGTTGGTCAAGACCATGTTCGTTCTCGTCATCAAGCTCCGCCCACTGCTCTTCTCCTTATCCACCGCTGCTTCCACCCTCTGTGATTCCAGGCCCTGCCCACTCAGTCAGGTCCACCACTGTGACATCACTGTGATGTCACGGACAGGCCGCTCCTACTAGTGTCAGTGAAGGCTGGGAAATGAAGAAGAGACAACTGGCCCTGTAAAAACTCACTTGGAGCTCAAGCAATGCTCTAAACTGAAGGAGATTTACGTGAAGGAAGAGAAGGACTTGAAACTTCACACACGAAGAAGAAAAGCCTTTAATGTGCCTCATTTTGTTCACACCAGACTCATGTTACACCTCAACATCAGCAGCCAGTGCTGTGTGGACTCAACTGACTGCTGCCAACATCTCTAATTAGCCTCTGCTCTGAAAGGTGATTTTAAAGGCCATCAGGTGTTTTTGAGGTTGGAAGTTGATCGTCAGATACTTCAGAGGACAATTCCAGTGTTAGGCTCCTGCAAAGTTTCCAGCTCTAAGTACAGATGAGAGCTCAATGTAGAGCTGGAAATGTAAAATTCAGCTGTAATTTATGTTCACTTTTCCAGATCAATCAGAAATCCCCCATATTTTCAGGAATGCATTCACCAACAACATGAGATCTCTTCAGCTAAAGGAGCCAGAGGAGTTTAATGACACTAACCATAATCCTGGCACAGACTGGTTAGACAGCAGCCTGAATCAACAGCAAGATGACAGAAAATTAGTTTTCAAAGTCCCGACCACACTGGAATTGTCCTTAAACAACCTCGACGGTGCTTTCAGGAACCTCAAACATTCAGCCGTTCCTCCATTTCTAATGTCAAGTGAGCGGGTGTGTTATATCCCAAAGACAAAAATACTATCATCTTTAAAACAGAATATCATCATCTTGTCAAACCCTTCTGAGATTTTCACAAGACCTGCTCAGTTTTCGCACATGTACAGTCAACTTACGAGAATAAATCAACACCAAAATTGGAGGGACACTGTTTTTATTTTACTGCTACGATAAGAATCCAAACTCTGAACCGTGCACCTGAAGAGTAACTGCTTTGAGAGAACTGTTATGATCACTGTCACATGATACTGTAATACTACTACTGTCACTTCTGTCTGTATGTCTGGAGCTTGTAGCACTTTTTAGCAGTTTGACTACTGTTCGCAGCAGAATTTACACTGAATGATAAAACTACTTATACAGTTACTTATGCCTCTTTAAGACTTGATGTGATGAAACATTTGATGTCAAAAAATGAAAAAGTTCAGATTCCAAAGATGTTCACAGGATGACATGTTTGCAGACGTTAACTTGGTTTGATTTGGCCCAAACGTCTATTATGTTTTCTTCCCTTTTCACTAGTGCCACTAATCTGCCACAACAACTTTGACCTTAACTTTAGAAGTCACTTTTTGATTTTTTAAAAATTAATCTGTCACATACTAAGCCCACAAAATGTCAAGAAAAGAACAATTGACATACTTTACCAAACCAAAAGATATTTAATTTATAATGATATGAAACACAGAAAAGTTTTAAATTGATGACTAATGTCAATAATTAGTCATTGAAATTGCTGATAAATGTCCCATCAGTCACCTAATTAATTAAACTACTTGTTTCATTCTGGTTAAATGCTTCGCTAAGTTTTAGATCAAGTTTATCAGGTTCCAACAAACTTCTAGGACTGTGATCGTTGTAAACAGCTGCTGAAATCTATACATAAATGAAAAAAACACGCAATTTTATTTTGGCTGTCCTCCTTCTGAATATCTGTGAAATAAAACAATGTTTAGTTTTCTGAAAATGCCCAGGTCCTGATCAGTCGTCAGAGAAATGGAGGCTGCATATTGAAACACTGAGGGGAATTCTGCACTACTTTTATAAAACTGCATCTGACATCTGTTTCAGAAAAGTAATAAGAAACTGAAATTGCTCATTTAATCTCTGCCTGAAGCTTTTATTCAATAATAGTATCTGAAGATCTGCATGTCATTGTTTCAGAGATCAGTACAGGATGGAGAGGATGCACATGTGATCACTGCTCGTGTTTTCTTTAGTTCTGATCAAAAATGATGATTCATGATGGAAACATGATGGTTGAAACCTACAGAAGATAAAGGCTAACACATATCGGGGAAATTCACTAACCCTGGTGACATCACTATGATATCATCAGGGTTATTTTCTCAGACTTTTCCAGAGCCACAGTACACAGGCACTATACAACTGTTTGTACAGGCTGCGTGGTCCTGCTCACAATGAGTAAACTGATCTTCATGAAACTGGTTGATTGCCCCTTTATCTCATTTAAACTAACCTCATCATGAATTAATTATAGCTGAAACCAGGAAATATTCTTTCTGTTGATGTGAAAAGTTAACGAGAATTATTTGTTGGCGCAACCCTGAAGTTTTGCCATGTAGCGGGTGCCATTTGGCTTCCCTTCAGTGTGTGGAATCTAAAATACAGAGGTTTTCAAATAGCTGAGGTACAGATCAGCAGATGTTTTGAAATGTTTCATTTTACACCTACAGTACATGTTTCATTCAACTTCGTTTTTAGAGCACCTTTTGAATATTCTCACCTCACCATCTGCCTTATGTCCTCATCAATAACCCACATATTACTGTTGATTATTGTTTGGTTGTTCGTTCTTGTTTTTTGCAGAGGCACAACACAGTATCTCAGACATCTTTCAGTTTATCGTTGAATGAAATGCAATGTTTGTTTTATGAAAGAAGGACAATGAAATAACAGCTCCCGGTTTTTGCAAAATAAATGTATTTTGTAAATGATTTTGTGTCCTCTTCAAGTTGTCCCACATAGACTCACGCACACACACACACACCAACTTTATCATTCATACTGTAGCTGCTCCAACACAAGAATTTCACAGTTTGGGACAAATAAAGTACATCTATCTATCTATCTATCTATCTATCTATCTATCTATCTATCTATCTTTCTAATCATTTGTGTTTCTTAAATTTCAAAAAAATGTAATCAATTTATTCAAATATTTTCTGTTTTTATCGGCCAGTTAAATAAATATTCATGCATTGCTTCAGAGAAACAAGCAAAAGCTTATGTGCATATAAATTTTACAAAAAATCTTTTGAAAAAATATTTGATTTATATTGATAATACATATGTGATTATTGGACAATCATGATTTATGAAATATAAAATTATGATTTCTATATTTAGGTCCTGTATCAAAGTGTAACAGCAGCAGAACAAAACATTTTCAGCCTCATTGAGAAACATTCAGGTTACCTGCAGGAATGCAGCAGGTGGGCGGGGCTAACATACCTGAGGTGGGCGGGGTTTTGTTCTCGTCTGACAGAAACTAGTCCTCGACCTTTGAGACCAGCAGGAAGACAGACAGCAGGTGAAGTAAAAGGAGCAGGATGGCCACAGATTTCACCCAGGACACCGTGTTGACTTACATCCAGAGCTGCGGCGGCTCGGTGAAAAACTCCGACCTGCTGCTGCACTTCCGGGACTTCATTCGGGACCACGCGGACCGGGACCGGAACCGGGAGCTCTTCAAGAAGTTCGTCAACTCCGTGGCCACCGTCAAACAGGTCGATGGCGTGTCTCACGTCGTCCTCAGGAAGAAGTTCAGAGGACATGTCCCCGGCGGCGGTGAGGGCGGCTCCTCCGGGAAGAACCCCGAGCCCTCCCCGAAGAACGCCGCACTGAGCCCGGCTGTGCGAGCAGAGAAGCCTCGGCAGAAAGCTCAGCAGAGGGAGGGGACAACACCCGCCCCGCCGGGAGTAACGGCCGACAAAACAATCCTACCTGCTGCTGGGATCATGCTGAACAACAACAACAATGTGGAGACAAATTTTAACCTGAAGAAGAAGGAGCAACAGGTGATCAGCACAACCCAGCACAACCCAGGACCAGCAGCGGCTCAGGTCTCAGGTGGACCAGCTGCGGCTCAGGTCTCAGGTAGACCAGCAGCGCTCCAGGTCTCAGGTGGACCAGCGGCGGCTCATGTCTCAGGTAGACCAGCAGCGCTCCAGGTCTCAGGTGGACCAGGAGCGCTCCAGGTCTCAGGTGGACCAGCTGCGGCTCAGGTCTCAGGTAGACCAGCAGCGCTCCAGGTCTCAGGTGGACCAGAGGCGGCTCATGTCTCAGGTAGACCAGCAGCGCTCCAGGTCTCAGGTGGACCAGGAGCGGCTCAGGTCTCAGGTAGACCAGGAGCGGCTCAGGTCCCTGGTAGACCAGCAGCGCTCCAGGTCTCAGGTGGACCAGCAGCGGCTCAGGTCTCAGGTAGACCAGCAGCGGCTCAGGTCTCAGGTGGACCAGCAGCGGCTCAGGTCTCAGGTGGACCAGCGGCGGCCCAGGTCACAGGTAGACCAGCAGCGCTCCAGGTCTCAGGTGGACCAGCAGTGGCTCAGGTCCCCGGTAGACCAGCAGCGGCTCAGGTCCCCGGTAGACCAGCAGCGGCTCAGGTCCCCGGTAGACCAGCAGCAGCTCAGGTCACAGGTGGACCAGCTGCAACCCAGGTGGAGACCCAGATCTCAGAACTGAAGAGCCCCAGTGTGTCAGAGCCTCCTGCCCAGGACCAGAACGCTGCAGTGGGACAGCACAGGGTGAGTCCTGGCCTGCCTCCAGGGGTCACACCTGTGGTCACAGCAGTGAGACACCAAGGAGGAACCAGCCAGCAGATCCCAGAGCCCACGAGAGGGAGGCAGGCCAGTCTGCAGCCTGCAGGAGGCCTTCATCAGGAGCCTCCTCTTCATCCTGTCAGCCTTCACACTCAGGTCGCCCCACGCCGCTTCAGACACAGGCAGAGCTACAAGTCTGCTGTTTCCTGTGATGAAGATGAAGAGGAAGAGGAGGAGGTCTCGATGAGACCAGGTTCAGCAGGAGGAGCGTGGCCCCTGAGCGTTCCTCTTGGAGACATGGGGAGGGCCATCTCTGCCTCCTCGCCCTGCTTCATGGACCCGCCTCAACCTCCCTCTGTAGTCTCCTCATCCTCCTCTTCATCAGAACGGATGCCCCCGAAGATTTACATCCAGAATGTGAAAGGGGAAATGCTGCCTCCTGGTGGTCCAGACTGGACCTCGGAGTCAGGGGCAGGGCAGAGACGGCAGTGGACCGGGCCAGGGCTAGAACCTGGATCTGTTCCAGGGGGGTCCACATTCCCCAGACGCAGCCTGCCTTTAGAGGCAGAGCACTACAGGCCATCTCCAGAGGTGGCACCTCATCACGATGTCCACATGGACCGCAGATACCTACAGCCTGCAGGTGGCCCACTTGAGCCCAGACAGGGGCCAAATCAAAGCCAAAGGCTGTCGTCTAGCCACAGTAGTGTCTTCTCACCCTCATCAGACGCAGGCCTCTCTAACAGTGACTGGCCGTCCTCAGGCTCCCCCAGAGGATCAGGGTGGAACAGCAGCTACGAGGATCTACAGGCTCGAACAGGTACAACAGCAGTCTGTATGTTAAGTTTCAAGAATAAGTCTGGTCATGTTATGATTATGATACATCTTCTCCTTCTGTGACATTGAGCTCCATTGTTGCTAAAAAAAAAAACTATTAGAAATCAATGAGCCACACTGTTGCACTCAGTGACATGTCATTCATAACCATGAACACACACACTGTAGTTTATTTTGACTCGTTGTCCCGTTGTCTTAAAAACCCACTTAAGCACCAAATGTGTATTAATCCGCTGCTGAAAATAGTCCTGAACAAATGCAATATTTCCCCTTGTTTTAATGTTTGATAAAAACTACAATGTCCTGCTGTTGAAGCCAAACATCTCAAATATTAAATGTTGTCCAACACAAGTAATGGTACAAGATCAAAGACAAAGCAAATTAGATTATGAAACTGACCAGACAGTTGGTATATTTCCTGTATCACATATAATTGGTACTGACTGACACATTTCAGCCAGTACGGAAAAAGATATGTTCAACAATTATATATTGAGACAAACATCAATAGTAATGATTATGAATATGAGCACAATCAGGAAACAGAATTTAGGCTTTCATTGAGGATTCCTGAGATCTTTGTTGTTGCTTTTTAATTTGTTTTATTTTTATGTTTTGCTCATCTCTCTGGTATTTCTCCTGTCACCTTCACCTGTCAATCAAATTTCGTGGGCAGCACTTCAGCATTTTTCTACCTGAAGAACAGCAAATGGAAACTGCTTTAAGGCAAACCACTGAGCTATAGCTGTAGACAGCAGAAAACTGACATTAGTATTGAGTTTTGGATCGTCTCTTTAACCCTTCTTTGTCACCAGGTAAGATTGGGGGTGAGTCAACAATCCTGGAAGTACTCCAGCGGGCCCAAAGGACCAAGCTTGAATCTGTGACACGTGATGCTGAGGGGCCTTGGCCTCACTCTACAGGCCGTCTTCATCATGACCAGGAGGCCACATGGCACCGCTCCACAGGTTGGTTTTAATGAACCTTTGTACGGTGAAGGAGCGGTTTGTCTTCAGCTGTTAGTGGTGTTGACAGGTCAGAAAAGTATTTATGAGTCTATAATAAGCTGTAGATTTGAAGAGATCTTGGCTGAACTTGGCTGCAGAGTCACAATAATACTGATATTTGATGAATAATTAATAATCAAACAACAATGCTGAACAATGCTTTGCTTCACACCCCAGGTGATCTCTACGACGAGGAGGCAGCGTCAAGCGACGGCTCCACCTCTTCCCCGCCACTGCGTCGGCGCCCGACGGTCGCCAGGCGGCTCAGCAGCCAGCTGAGGAGCAGGATGTGCCGCAGCCTGGGAGCCGACCTCGACCAGCTCCTCCAGGAAGAGGAGAGGGGAGGAGGAGGAGGAAGCGAGGCGGCCCGTCTGAACCGCCTCCACCTGATCTCCTCTTCGCTCAGCCTTCGCTACGACCTGTCCTCCTCCTCCCTGTCGTCCTGTTCCACGCCACCTCGCTGCCACAGCCTTGCCGACCTGGTCGAGGGGGAGGAGCGGAAAGGAGGGAGGAGAAGCCTCCCCACTGCCTCTTCCTCTACTGCTCATCCTGAAGGCCCCAGTAAGGAGGTAAGACTTTTTAAATGGCCTTTTGTAAATTGGATTGCTTTTACTATGGAATTGGTTCTGTCCATTTAAAAATTAGTATGGATATTTTCCATCTGCGTTTAAATGTTTTTGTCCCCTCTCAGCTTCTGTACCTCACCAGGTTTGAGTTTCAAATTAGTGTCTTGGAGTTTTGACTTTATCTGTTAGGTGGGACAGACAGTTTGCATTTGTGGAGCATTTTCACAAGTGTTGAAATCATTTAACCAACTGTCGGACTTTTTTCACTCATTTATTTCAGGTCTTTCTTTGTCACCCAGGTGTTTGTTCATGTAGACATGAGTTTTAAATAATCAGATTCTATATTCTCTATTTATTATAAAGAGTACAGTCTAGACCTGCTCTATATGAAAAGTGCCCTGAGATAACCTCTGTTGTGATTTGGTGCTACATAAATAAAATTGGATTAAAAACTCCATTCCAAAATAATGACCTTTATGTTTTTAGGACTGGATATTGATCTCAACAAAGATCAAAGACTGTGAATAATCAGAAGTCATCATTAAATATCTGGGCATATTCTTAGTCTTATTTACCTATTCTTTGATCAGATATTTCCTGATTTGATAATAATTTAATAATAATTTTAAATGTGTTTAATCGTGTTGCCGTCATTATCATGAAAATGCCAATGAAAGCCAGCTCTCTGAGTTATGATGCAAAGTGATAACTAGCACAGACCAACCATTTCTTGTCCGAGCCTCATGAGATTTTTTGCTGAAGAACTTGATTCCCAGCAGGGAGATTAAGTTGATGTTTTTTTCTGTGATCAGTCACTGGTTCCTCTGGAGCCCAGGGAGCACGCCTGGCTGGTGAAGGGGGCGGCGGGGGCCTGGCCCGACATCTACTCCCTGTTCAGAGAGGACTCGTCCCTGCTCAACAGACGAGACTTCATCTCCGGCTTCACTGTGCTGCACTGGATTGCCAAACACGGTGACCACAGAGTCCTCAACACTTTATGGTACGAAATCTAGATATTAGCTTTGTCATGTTTATACTCTGTACAGCAGGAAGGTATGATTTATCTAGCATTCTGAATCTGGTTTCACTCCATAAAGAAATAGTTTGAAAGTACAATGCTTCATGGGCTTCATGGTTTCATGTCACACTGAGTTCACTTATTTTCTCCTGTCAGCTGGTCGTTGTCATCTTCAGCTGTGTGCAGGCTTGGCTGTGTTTTGAGCTCACCTGCTAGTATTGATTGTATTACAGTGCTTGCAGTCAGCATGTTAACACACTGAGGGTTAACATGTAACATTAAGCACGTTACATTAGCAACAAAGTAAATCTGTCATCCTGTCATGAACCCAAGTGTTAGACAAGTGGACTATTGACCTGCTGGTTGCACTAGGGGTAAAGTCAGAATGACACCAAATTCATCCTTTGAGGACCATGAACGTCTGTGCCTGATGTCATGACAATCTAGCCAGTGGCTGTTGACATGTTCGTTGTCCCCAAAGGACCAACATGATGACGTAGCTAAATAAAAAACTGCCCTTACTGTAGCTGAGATGAATTTCTGTCCAGAGTTCCTTCTCTTCTTATTTTCTTTGTGCAGTGAAAAACTGACCTTAACAAACTTCTCACAACATGAAAATGCACTTGAAGAATATTTACTAAATTAGTTTGTGAAACTCATTTATTTCTAAGGATATCAAAGGCAGATATACTTAAATGCAGCAAATATAGTTCATGCAGTCAGGTGCTGATCTGCTCTCTCTGGCTGGGCTTTCAGGTATGGAGTTCAAAAGGCTGGTTTGACCTTTGACATCAATGCCAGGTCAACATGCGGCCACACGCCTCTCCACATCGCTGCCATCCATGGCCACAAGAACATAATGCGGTTGCTGGTTAGCAAGTTCAACGCCGACGTGATGCTGAGGGACACGGCGGGAAAGAAGGCCTGGCAGTACCTGAGTGGCACCATGTCGACAGATGTCTTCCAGCTGCTGGGAGCTCCATCACAGGCTGCAGGGAAAGGAGAGGTAGGAGTCGGGAGAGTAGACTCCAGCTGGAAACCGGAGCGGCATCACCGCCGCCGCCGCCGGCATCACTTCTCCACAGCTTCCTCGGGACAGAGGCCGCTGACCATTTCAGGCACGACAAAGGTCAAAAGGTCATCATCGATCGCTGCGTTCCTCAAACACAAATCACTGCAACGGTTTCATGGACATCAGTCTGACGCCTCCATCTGAAAACCTCAGCTAATGGAATAAGTTGGATTTTGTTTGGAGAGCTCTGAAACCTTGGTTTACACTCCAAGTTTTAAACCTGATCTGGGCCAATCACAGCCTGGCCAAGATCTAAAAGTGGCTAAAGATATGCCACTCGTCTTCCACTGGCAGATCCCTGCCACAGGTCTTGGCCCTGACATTGGCCCATGCGTTTTCACGCCTGTAGTTCTGTCTGTCAGACTATTGTCTTATTACAAACAAGCCATGAACTTGAAGTTATTGATTAACAGACTGATAGGTAACTCATTGATTGGCGACTGTCATCCTGCATCATCAGGACCCACGTGATGAAATCAAGTTCTGGAGACTGACAGCTGGTCATGCTGCACTTGTTCACTTGTTTGGTTACCAAATGATTCACAAAAATATAATCATTGCTTATACAGATCGATTATAAGATCGCTTCTTGACAGTTCACAAGGACCAGATGGATTCATTCATCATTTAGCTTTTGAAATCATGCTAAAATCAGTCATAATTAAAAAAAATCCTCTCGTTGTTCTGTTTCTTTCAGATCATAAACAAACTGCATTTCAAGTCCAAGGGCAAGTATTTAGCTTCTCTAGCTCAGCTATCAGCATAGGGTTAGCCTCGCAGTCTTCCAGTATAAGGGCTCAGTCACACGAGCATTTCCATTATATCCACAAGATGTTGGACCAACTATAACTAAGTGTTAACTGTAGCGAACCACTCAGGATCAGCATATGCCCCTGAAACAACAGTGACGGAGCATTAACCAATTTGCTGTCAGTACTAGAAAGGATCTGCTTCTGTCGCCTCTCTTGTCAGCTTCAGTTTGCTGTGGATTATCAGACCCTCCACACTGTCCAAAGCCTTTTAAACTGTGAGTGTGTGGCCTTCTGATTTCAAACCAATTTAACAAAGGAATTCAGTCCTTCCAGCCCCAAAACCCTGAGCTCAGTCCAAATAACTGCAACAACAGGGAGCACGAGTTTTCTGTGCCTCAGCTTTCAGTTTCACTGGATATGAATGTCAAACAGAGGATTGTATCACAAAGAATGCTGGCGTGTGATCGCTCAGAGGGACAGGTGATTTACAAGCACTTGGCGGAGCGGATTGGTTTTCAGCGTGACTTTCTTATGTCACTGTTGTGAGGAGGGAGTAAAAAGGTGGGCAACATGAGCTCCAGTTTCAGACTGAAGCTGTGATTCACTCACAGGACAGTCGGCAACAGAGATGGTCCTGCAGCTTTTTAACACACACACTTGTTCTGATCTCTGTTCATATGTCCTTTATAGTCCTCATCGTTTCCAAATGATCCATCAGCTTTTAGATTTCCTTCCTTCCAGGCAGCCGAGAATTCAAATGTTAGTAGGTAGCTGATGAGCCATCATGAACAGCTTTACATTGAAATATAATCACCTAGGGACTATTTTTGTGGAGCTTCATTTTTTGCTGGCACTGAATCACAGGTGTTATAAGCTGGTGGGGGGATTTAAAGGGTGATTGTGAGTGAGTTTATTACAACTTGGGTCTTATTTTTATATTCATTTCAACCAGTAGGTTTTACTCACCAGCTGAGATCTGGGAATGTGGTGACCTCTCTAAAAAGTTCAACGGGTCATGAGCAGTCTGACCAACAAACCCTCAGGATGGACAAGCTACAAAAATAGAGCCAAGTTGTTATAAACTGAAGTGATAGTTTGTGATGGTGTTGTAATGAATTGCACTTTGTGTCCGTCCCCCATTGTCCCCACACAGTCACCGTCTCCTGTTTTTAAATACGCTCGATTTGTTTTTTTGCCACAGTTACATGATCACTGCACGATGCATTCAGTGCTGCTTGGACATCTGAGACTTCACTCAGTGTTTAAACAGCACATTTTAAACAGGAAAAGATCAAACTGGAAGGAAGGGAAACAATCTAAGAACTGATGGAGGATCTGGAAAAAGATAAACAGGAGTGAATCATACAGGATTTGTTGTTAATGGTGTAAAAACACTGGTATTGGATAAACCTGGTTTGTTTTGGTTTGTAAATAATTGAAGTTTACTGTGATTTGATGTTACACAATGGAGATGTACTGTATTTTGACACCACTGGTCAAAGTTTATACACTGAGTATTAAATTTGTGTCACAGGTGGAGATGTGCATTTGTGTGTATTTGACATCTTTAAACACTGAACTATTTTGATTGATATGGATTATTGAACATGAAGAGGGTTTCCCATTCATATCCATTCTCATCAGACTATTTTAGTTTGTATGTGTAGAACCCCCAAAAAGACAAAGGGTAGAAAAGTCGAACAATAAATTAAAATCTATTTTTGCTCTTCTGTTCATCTTTCACAAGATCATTTTATTTTTCAGCTTCTTAGTATTACTGTTTTTGTGTGTGCGTGTGTCTTGTCTTTTCTCCCAGCTGATTGGAGGTTACCAAGTATAAAGTCCTGTATTTTGCTGTTTCTTTTGGTCTCCATTTTAATTATTTAACTAACGCTATTATTGTCAAATGCTCACTTCAGTATCTGAATTAAACAGAAGTTGATGTTTTCTGAAATCACAGATTTGTTTTAAAAGTAAGACTCTGTAATTTGAAAGAAGATTTAACACAAGTTTAGTTATAAGTGATACAGTGCAGTCTTGCATCAGATCTGCCGTGTGACGACTGCTTGCACATGATTGGATTCACTCCAGATGTGTTATGGAATCTGCACTTTTAAAGTACCTACTAAGGTGGGTCCTGCACTATTACCTAAACTTGTGGCCCTATCTTGTAGAACCGCCTCATGAGTGTGTGTTTATTCAACCACAAGTGACGTGACACACAGAAACCCAGGGCTGGGTAGGACTGGTTTCTGGACTGTTTGAACAGTAAAGATGTATAAACAGATGTGAACGCCACCTCGGTGACATATTGTTTCATTAGATCATTTAACAGCTGTGCTCAGTGGATCCACCCAGCACTTACACCACTGTGTCTTGTCAACAGTGGTTTCGAAACTGGTAACAACATGTTCAGTCTGTGTGGAGAAACAAGCTGGAAGCTGGAGGACATGTTTGCTCATGACTCTGTGTGTGTGTGTGTGTGCTTTTGTAATTGTAACTTCCAGAACCAAAATTTTCTTCAAAGAGCTGTTTGTGAGTTAAGACTTGGTTTAAGGGTTAAGGTTAGAATCAGGTTTATGGGTTATGGATTATGTTATTGAGGTCTCTCACATGTATTGATGTACAAATGTATGTGTGTGTGTTTGTGTGTGTGTGGAGTTTTTGTTTGAACAAGCTCAGCGGGCCAGTGTTTGCATTCTAAAGCAGCCAGTTAGACCTGTGGTGTATAGAGTTACATAATACTCTCTTGCCCTCTTTCTCTATCTAATAATAAGCTTTATTGGAATGATATGTAATTTAGTTTTGATGGTAATGTATTATTAAATATTACATTTTCAAAAGAAAACAAAATAAACCATCACAAGACAACCTACTACCTACTAATGTAATAGTTGTGACTCATAGGCCACAACAAAGAATGCATACAAATATTGAAAATATAAAAGAAGTGACATTTATTAAAGAAAGTAATAATAAATGCAATGAGGTGATGAGGTCAGAATCAGTAGTGCAAGTGTGAAGTGCAAGGACAATGCAAGATGTACAAGGGAACACTGGCCAGGTGGTCCAGGTAACACAGTGCCACCTCATCTCCACCTCCACCAGCTTAGGTCCTGCAACATACACACACACACACACGCACAGGACCAAGGCAAAGGGTGCTGTTACATCCCGGAAGCTGATTCATGAGAAAGAAGGAACATGAAAATACACCACCAGCACATTGTCCCACACTTTGATGTGACCAATGTCTGGACTGAAGACACTGAGAAAAACTAGGAAAGGTTCATCAGCACTGGCCTCCTACAGACACTCATTAAAGCTAGTGTTTCCTTGTGTGCTGAAAGAACAGGGCATGCAACCACATTCTGTAACTCGCATCACTGCGGAGCTGCCAAAACAATTACAAATATCATCTGTAACACTCCCAAAAGCCTTTTGGCACAATGAAGACAGAACATATTTGGTCGTAAACTTCAATAGGACTGTGAGGGATGCATCAACAGTAGCAAAATTCCTACAAAACACTGATAGCTGAGTAGCCCCCAGAAATGCATACAAACATGAGTCACTTTTCTAGCAGCAGTTATCCACACAAACTCTAGGTAACTGGGTAATGCTTCAATTTAACCCCTCACTGTTGGATATGCTTCAGCTAGCCTTGTCAATTACAGGTCTCCATGATGGTGGTAACTATTGAGTGACTCCTGGGTCACAGTTCATCTAAGAGAGACTAATCAGACTCTGGTTTATTACTCAAAGACTGTAATTCATACTGCCCAGATCTTTATTTAAATAAATGATGAGTGAAAATTGTGAGAATAAGAGGAAGTTGAAGAGAAACTCTGAAGATTCCATCCATTCATTTCAATGTTAAATATATCAGAGAGTATGAAAGATACAAACTCTAAATGATAATCTGATAACGTCCTCAATGAGCTGAACATTTTCAAGTTGAAATGAAGTTTTTACATTAGACGTTGTTGAAGTAGTTGTAGTGCCAATAAAATGAGGAAGAACAAGAATAATAAAGAGAAACTGAGAAGAACATTTGAACATAGTTTGCGGAACTGAAGGGACTTAAGCGAATGAAGTGAATGAATTGACAGAGTGTCATATGGTCCTTGGTCTCTAAAGCCCTGAGTTATGTGTTTAAAGGATGGCTATATTTTCAGGAAGCAGCCTTACACGTTGTGACAGTGTAACTTCACAGTCAGTGGACACATCAGCTGTATGATACATGGAGAAGGAACCATGGTGTGTTTGTCTGCTGTCACCTGATCAACGTGGAGAAGACGTTCAGCAGAACAGGTGAGCGTCCCTTGGTCTGCTGCAGTGAGAGTCGTCAGTATGCTCAGATCACTCAACAGGTGAAGATGTTGCTCTGACAAAGATAGGCTAAAGCCTCAATATGTAGTTAATTAGATTGATTGATGCTCCAGGACAGAGCAGATTTTGGTGACAAACAAATCTGCATGATCTTTGGTCATGGCTCTAGGGATGGAAATGTTCTATCCCTCTTGCGCCACCATGAGTTTTACATTTGTGGTTTTGAGTGACTATTGGACTGATTGCCATGAAATTTGATTCAGACATTCATGTCTCCCTCAGAATGAATTGTAATAACTTTTCATCTGTCAAGATTCTAATTCGTCTAATACTCGGTTAATTACTACCAGTAGACGACGTTCCCATCAGCCTCAGCTGCTGTATTTTGTAGCTTTGTATTCTGTTGGATACATCTCTGTATAACATACGGTAATGTAAATTATGAATGTTTTGTATGATACAATGAAGACAAAGAGCGTGTTCACTTTTCATACTCTTTTATTTTTTGGTGCCGCGGTGCGTTCAGGGACCTGGAGCAGTCACCACCAGCTCCCACAGCAGGAACAACAGAGCTTTTTGCAGGAATAAAATATATTAAACAGAACTTCAAGAGATAAAAACAGAGCGTGTTGTTTTAGATTTTTTTTTTTTTTGAACATCAAAGTGAAGATTGTCACTTGTCTCCTTCTGAAGCTCAGACACCAACTCAAAAACCACATCTGTCTCTTAGCTTAATATTAAAATGCTTTAAATAACTCAAGGTTGTTTTATTACATATGAATATATAAACTACAACTTTCATTTTCTCTGGCTGGTTCGACACAGAAACCACATGCTGTCCCAATTTTTGCCAGGGCAATAATCAATATTTCTCTTCTGTATCTTCAATGAGAAGTTAGCTGGAATAGATTTAACAGGATCGTTTTGACTGGATAATATGAAGTTGGTGGATTATTTGAGCCAGGTTTAAAAAAGAGGGCCCTGATTGGACAAGTACAGAACCTTTGACAGCTCTCAGGAGAGCGAGATGGGCAGGGTTTACAGCAACACACTGTGGTTAACTTCACCCCTTGAGATCTGCTGTAGGAACTAATAACTGTACTCAGGATGACCTGGGCTCCAAAACAAGCAACAGGGTTTTCCCTAAGTTTCTGGAGGGCTTAGGTGCTTTGGCTGTAGTGGAGGGGGCTGTGTGGTCCTGGGGGTCAGGGGTCCCCCCCCTCCACAAAATTTGATGTTATTTGACTAAAAACTATGCATATTCACATAATTTTAGACAACTGTCATTACAATTTTTCTTAAAAAAGCAGAGGTTGTAGTTTTTCACATTACACTCAGGCAATAGCAAGAAAAAAAGTGGAACAAATATGCTCACTGATGAAGTCCTTCACATTTTTGTGAGTGATTAAAAATAATAATCACAATGTAAGACTCCCTTCATAATAAGGCATGTCAGTAAAATAAATAATATTCCTGACTTCAAAATACTGAGTGAGGTTCAGAAAGAATGAAGAACATAGACATCAGTCTGCATCAGTCCTTCCTCCTGTCTTCACGATTGTCTCAACGAGCACGCTGTGTTGGTGAAAAACAACTGCAGACAATGAGGTGGAAATATTGCTTTTCTAAACGTTACCTTCATTTCACCTGGTTCACTGAACTGTCAGCAGAGTTTTTCTTTTCATTTGGTTAAAGCGCTGTGAAAGAACACTTGGGCGCTGCACCTCAGTGTTATTATGGTAGGGAAAACCCTGAATGATCATTTGGCAGCCAAGACACCTGCAGGGAGAGGCCAGATGTAAGCAGTAGTTTCAAATAGAGTGTAGGTAAATAAAACAACCTGAGAAACTTTCATTCAGTCAAGCCGTCACAACAAGCTGAGAGGGAAGGGGGGAAACAGAGGGATTAGAGGGATGTTTATATTAGCATCTTATTAACAATCAAATCGCACTTCACTAAAAACCAACTTTTTCTATCTGGGCGAATTATACAGATAATTGTCTATACAGAAACATTCATACATTTGATTTAGACTCCATGAAGTAAAGATAAATAGAGATGAAAACATGCAGAATGAGGAAGGAAAGGGAAGAAGACAGAATAACAATATAAATATGAAATGAAATGAAAGAGTTTTTAAGATGTGAACAACAAATATAAGTTGACAAACAATGACTTTTTCAAAAATCTTCCACAACAGGACAGAGAGCGAGACATCGGGGTAGAGAAGTCAATTCTAGGTTTTTTTCAAGGTAACTTTTCTATTTATATATTTTTTTAAACTTTTGTAATACTGTATTTGTGTTCAACAAATATAATTAATAAGATAGTAGCAGCAGCAGGTTTTTTATTTTTTGAATGTTTAAATTTTTTTGGGCTCTGTTTTCCAGCTGGAGGGGATGATGGGAACTGAGCTCAGGACACCTGAACGGCTCTGGGTCACACTGGGGTCGTTTACACTGAAACCAAAACCATCTTAAGCACTGACACCATCTGTATCACTGCTTTATTTGTATTCATCATCAATATTTTCTTCTTTTCCTGTTCATTTCATAAAAAACAGGGATGTAACAGAGAATTTTCGCCGGCAACTCTGATAGGCAACATTTCCTGAGGAGCTGCCTTTATATTGCTTTTTTATGCAAATTGGAACACTGAATACGATCTTTCCCTTGCTCTGCCTTTGTTACCTATTGCTGAGGGAGTTACCCATCACTGTTGCCAAAAGTTTTCATTTGAAAGTGAAACAGGAAGATGAGGTCAGTGTGAAGGTGGTTTTGGTAAACAGGTTCCTGTTTGGTCTCTAGGAGGCACTGACTGGCTGCAGAGGCGGGCAGGGGGAGGAGCTGCCTTCCTGTCGGGACGACAGGACACTGCAGACAGCCAGACCTCCTCCTTCTCCTCCTCCGCCTGTTGTTATGGCCCCCATCGCAGGTGTTGCCCCCTCCTGGACAGTGGTGGTGGCAGTGGTGACGTCTTCGTTGTAGAGGCGTTTGATGCCATCATAGAAGTCATCCACCTCCATCTCCTCCACCTGATCACACAGACAGACTTATATGATGACTCACGTCTGGAGCTGCAATTTACAATTATTTTCATTATCATTTAATCTCCTGAATACTTTCATGACTAATCAGTCAATAGTTTGGTCTGTAAAGGGCCAGAAAACAGAGAACAATGCCCACTGAGACTAATAAAACCAGCAAACATTTGCATTTGAGAAGCTGGAACCAGTGAAGTTGAATCTTTTCAGTTAAAAACAATTTAGACAATTCATTGATTATCAAAATGTTGCTGACTAATTTTCTTTCAATTGACATTTTTCTGCTCCACCTAAGTCCCTACATGAAGAGAGAGAGACAGAGACAGAGAGAGAGAGAGAGAGAGAGAGAGAGAGTTACCTTGCGCTTGGTGGAGGCCTTGCAGCGCAGTGTGACCTTCTGCAGGTGGTTAAGATGGCGGAGGTGTTTGGGTGGAGAGAGTAGAGCTGGGATGTTGACTGAGCTCCAGGGCTGTTGGCTCCCCTCTTCCCCACCAGGTGTCTGTGGCTGGGCAGGGGCAGTGGTGACAAGGGCGTGGTCCCTGGAAGTCTCGGTGGTGGAGGCGCCGATCCCTGGAAAGAATACAGAGATACTTCAATATTTTTGGACAGACTATTGAAAGTTCTGTATAAAAGTCAGTATTAAAATAACAAACAAAGAGAAACATCAATGCAACAGAACCAGATACCTTTTATATTCCACATTTTCCGATGCCTACATTACCCACAGTGCAACTTAGTGTGCTCCCCAGCATCTGGAAATCCAATGTCCCATTTATACATACCCAGTGTGCAAGAGGGGGCTGTGGAGTCCTGCTGCAGGGTGGTTTGGTTCTGCAGGGGTTGGTAGATGTAGACAGTGTTTGGAGGCAGGGAAGCTCTCAGTGTGGACAGACTACGAGCCACCAGCTCTCGACTCCTGATCAACTCAGAGCTGTCGATCTGAGAGAGAAGGAAGGGGAGGAAAGAAAGATGAAGGAGAGAAACAAGGGAGGAAGGAGGGAAAGAGTAAATAAGGGCCAGGGCCCTGTTTTTCTAACATAGCTTAGCATTGCTAACATGACGTTATCCAGCTAAAATGTCCCTGTTCATTCTCATCCAGATAACCTAGTTCTTTAAATAATGTTGGAGAGTTGATTTGTTTTTGATGAAGGTACAATCCAGATTCCAAAAATTTGTGACGCCAGGAAAAACATAATAAAACACAATGTGATAAGTTGTCAATTCCTTTTTGATACATACTGAAAGCAGTACAAAGACAATGTATTTAACATTTGTTCTCATTAACTTCATTCACTTTTGTAAATATGTCTTTCTTCTGAATTTGAATGCAGCAACACGTTTCTAACAAGTTGGGGATGGAGGGAGGTTCAACACTTGAAAAAATGCATGAACTGTAGAATATCATTCATAAGATTCAGAGAATCCAGAGAAATCACAGCACATAAGGGACAAGGCTAAAAGCCAACACGGAATGGTTGTGACCTTTGATCCCTCAGACACTGCATAAAAAACGACAACATAATTCTATTAATGATTTCACTACATGGGCTCAGGAACACATCGAAAAAACCACTGTTGTGAATCATAGCATCGCTGCATCTACAAATGAAATGAAAAATGTATATATCATACATCAATAACATCCAGGAACACTGCAAAGTGTTGTTACATGTTGCTCTGGACAGACTGACACCATTATTAGGCCTTATTGTTTATTTAATTAATGAACATATTCATTTTAAACTACTGTTCATTAACTTCTTTACATCAGTATCAAAACAAAGACACTAATGTAATATGAGGAACAAAACTAAAACATTGAAAAAGATACTGACTAAGCTATTTAATCTTTCCTTTGTACTTCCATTTGATGTGTCCCTCTCAACGAGGCTCAGCTTTAATCTAAATAAAATCTCCAGCACAATGTGTTGTTGTTCTTAGGTTTTTGTTAAAGTGTCTCCAGATGACAGATGTTGGTCCATTTTGAGAGGAACTAAACAGTTTCCACTTTGCTGTTTTTTTTACAGAAGCTCATCGTGAGTTTCTCCATCAACACTTCTCCATCAATACTTCTGTTTGTTTGCTTTGGTCACATGATCCACACTGACCATTAAGAGCCTCTGATTGGTCACAAGCTGTCACGAATAATCACAGAGAGTGAGTCTGGTACCTGTGCCTTTCTCAGCAGGTCAATGGTGAGAGCCAGCCAGTCGGGACAGCAGGTCTCCAGCTCCAGGGTGATGAGGGCCAAGGCCAGCATGGATCCTCTGAACTACAGGAACACAGGAGGGATAAACTTCAGGCAGGAGACAAGTCCAGAATCATGAAAACCTGAGCCTCAGAGGGTGGTTAGCTTTCCATGTTGTGTTTGAAAACAGAATATGCTTTAAATTGACCACTGTTACATACCTACAGAAGAACAGTGATATCTATGGTGCAGAGTAAAGTGAGAGTGTACGCGTGTGTGTACCTGTATAAGAGTGTGGTCGGCCAGACAGTGGTAGAGTTGGCATGTGAGCAGGGCGAGATGCTGAGAGCGGTTCAGTCCCAACATGGCGTCCAAAAACCCAGAGCGACACGACAACACCATCGCATGGAACTATGTGAGAAGAAGAGGAAGAAAAAGAAGAGGAGGGGGACTTTGAGAAAACTAATCATTATTATGAGTCTCATTCTATTTCAAACTTTTAGCTGGCTAGTAAAGAATTACATTTGAAGTAGTATTTATAATACAATACATGTTTTGGTCCATTATTGGGAAATTTAAAAATCAACACAGAGTAAAACCCTTGACCAAAACAGACAATATCAGACTGAACGCAGCTGATCTGAGTTGTGAAGCTGCAGATGGTTTCTTCTGAACATTTTACTTTTTGTAGGAGACGACTGGAGTCTTTGGAAACTTCTAGTCAGCTGTTATCACAAGTAGCAATAAAAACACAACAAAAAACTATGATTCAAAGTACCTCAACCACAACAGCTACCTGTACAGTATTTTTTACATAATACAGTATTTTATGACATTGCTCATGATCATGGCTCCAGGCCAGATGGCAACAAGGGTTGAAATGCTGAGTGCTGTTAATGTCTACAGATGGCAGGAATGAAAAACAAACAGGATCCATGAAATGGACTGCAGACAGAATGTAACTTTTACAACTGAACTTGTTAACTTATTAAAGTAAAATAAATTGCAGGAGGTGAAGCAAAGAAGGAAGAAAAGCAAATAGAAGGAAGGCAAGCATTAACATCTTTTTGCCAACAGGTGTCACTGTCTGCACTGATTAGATATCTACAGAAACAAACAGGCCACTGAACTGGACTTATCCAATCCACATTACTCAATCACTGATAACAGACTTCAGAATGTGGAAAATGTTCAGTTTTTAACCATTGGCCCTCAGATCATGTCAGACACAGTGTAGGTGTGTGTGTGTGGGTGTGACAAACATACGATGTGCAGGAAGTCCAGTGCTGTGGCAGTGTGCAGATCCCAGTTCAGTTTGTCCAAGATAATCCTCTCCATCCTTAGGATCTCTGATGGAGAACAGCCACAGCTGCTGGAGACAGCCAGCTCCTTCAGAGAGGGCACACGCTGAGGCAGGCACGCACACACACACGCGCACACACACACACACACACACACACACACAGAGTTACCTAAACTGTCCTAATAATAATAAAAACATATCTGACCCTCAGTGCATTCTAATACTTGTTACAATCCTTTAACTTTGCAGGCTCTTTTGTTGCACCTCAGTATCTATTGTCTGATTGTAAGTGTTTGTGCGTATGTGTATTGTGTTGTTTGTGTTCACCTCGTCCTCCTCGCAGGTCTTAGCAGCCAGGAAGAAGCAGGCGATGGCGATGCAGCGCAGGTACTTTGGACGGGCCTGAAGACATACAAACCTATCACTCAGCAAATCCATAAATGTCAGTTTTACAACAGTCTGCTGAAGTCAACCTGACATCAGCTGACAATTCTGTTGGATGACATATAATGTATTAATATGTTGTTTTGTGTCGAACTTCCATTATGGCTGGCAGATGATGCACTCAAGTTGCCACATTAAAGCTCTTCTCAGGACTTTGTGGCCATGTGCAAACTTTTTCATAGCAGACATTACTCATTTTAGGTTAACCATTTCCAGGTTCTTTGTATTGCACATGCTCACAGAGCGACATGGAATAGTGGGACACTTAACCAGGCACTCAGCCATCATTAATGTTATTAGCTACACCTGTCCTTTTCCTGCAATGCTCAGCAAAAACATCTGCTGTGAAAAAGGTTTACTGGCATTATGCATATTTAAGAACCCATTTAGAGGATGCATGTTTTGAAAGGTTTCAGTGGGTAACATTACAAAAGTCAGTCAGTCTTTTGCAAGAAAGTGAGAGAGAGAAAGTTACTGACTTATGTTTTAGAAAAGAGTAAAGTGTTTCATGTGCCACAAGCATCTGAAAACAAAAACCTGCTGTCACTGGCTTCAGAAAAGTAGACATCAATTACACAAAAGTAATTCTAATTAGTTCTTCCACCTTTGCTTGCAGCAAAGAAGTTTGTGTTTGTATCAAAGTATCAAAGCAATGAATATCCATTTCACCAGCACTTCTTATCAATAATGCTTACAATGCATTTTTTTTTCAAACTATTTAAAGAATGAATCAGCATTTTTGTGGTACAATGAGGGGAAGAAAATGAGTCAGCATAAAGCTCTATAATTCAACAGTAGCAGTATTTATTGATGAGGGAGCTGTGATCACAAAAAGAATGAGGTCCTGATAATCCTGGAACATCTTATGCCTCAGCTAAAAACAGTAACTTCCTGTCTGTGGTGTGAAACGCTGCCCTGAGCTGACAGGACATTCAGAACTGACACTTCTTGCTCCTGTGTAAACACAGATTGAATGGCAAAAAAGCCTTATCATCATTGTTGTGCAACAGCGGAAATCAAAAACAAAGCTCTCAAGAATCCCCCATGCATAATGTTTGACCAAACAAGCAGCAAACTAAGGTCTCGTCACAGTGAGCTCAGTGTTAAAGTGGTACTGTTGTATTTTTACCTTGATGGGAGCGAGGAAGCGGTCCAGGATACTAACAGCTAACACCAGGGTCTCTGGGTACAGCTGCAGTTTGCTGTGGAGCTCCATCAGCCAGCGCACGGCCTCGTCCCGCTGGGCCGGGGAGATGTCTGTATCCTACGACAGACAACAAACAACAAGGTTAACAACAACATCAACGGCCTCATCTCACTAGACCTGTGGGATGTTTGTACTGAGCACTGAATCATTTATTCTTTTCCACGTTTCCCCGAGAGGACAGTAACATATGTCATCATACTTATTTATCCTCCTTCTTACTTTGATGGATGTGTTATGAAGGAAAGATATTATAGTGTTTATTGTGATGAACCCTGTTTACAATGAAATTCCGATGGAGCAGATTTTAGCCACAACGCCTTCTTTGAGATGCAGTTGATGATCACAATCTGGCTTTGGCTGTGTTTTGTGATCCTAACATATTAATCTTTGTGATATATTCTGATAAGAAAACAGTTTGGACACTTAGTTGTGGCTAGTTATTAGTTTAGTTAGACAGTTAGTTATGTTATGTTCTATCAGTCTTTACCTTTTGAAGTAGGTAAGAATGTAAGTTAACATACAGCAGCAATTCCTCTCATTTGAGCTGGAATGACTGGCTTTATTTAAATGCTTTTGCTTGAAAATTACTGAAATGATAGATCAATTATGAACAGTTGCAGATTATTTTCTTTATGATTGATCAACAAATAGTTTGCCTTTAAAAAAAATTACATGTATGTGCCTATAGGACGGCACCCATTTGTCACTGAAAGACACTAAATATTATGTGCCTTTGTTAATCTATTCTATTGCCTGAAAATATCACTAAAAATAAAAGCTGCAATAAATGAACAATCTGTCTGAAACTACCTTCTGCCATTTCTAATGATACAAAATGATCCAACAGCAAAACTCGGGTTTACAATGAACAGAAGGGAAACTATTTTTGGACAAACATATGAGGAAACAAAGACAGAGTCCTGAGACTCTTCTCTTTTAAGCAATGCTATTTCAGGGCCACACCTGGCCTGGTTTCCACTACAGGACCAAACATTGCTAGATCCTAGTTTGGGATATTCAGTGAGGACCTAGGGGACGCCTTTGTGACAGACATACTTCCACTAAAAGACAAACAGGGTCTTCTTAAACCAGCTCAACAACCAGACAAAACCTGACCCAAAAACATTCCAGGAATTCCATTTGTTTACCATCTGGCAACTGAAACAATTCACCAGCTGACATTTCCATTTCACAGGTTTCTATGCACTGAAAATAAACTGTATGAAGGATTCTTTAGACATGTACAACCCTTTAGTTTACGTATTTAGCATGCTGAGCTGGGTTTTTAAATGGAAGGACAAGGCAAAAAACCTGCATCTGATTTTGGTCTGAAGGGGTCAACATGGATTTAAGAGGTCGCAGATACAACTGAGTGTTGCTTGAAAATGTACTGAAATGATGAATTGATTACCAAAATAGTTGTTGATTATTTTTCTGTTGAATTAATGGTTGCACCACTCGCAGATATTGAAGACTTCTGTCATCACTCCCAAAAGATGAGTGGGAATTTCATCTGTGGTGCTTAAAGCTCTAACAAATGACATTTAAAAAAACTCAACAGCAGCATGTCTTTCCAGAAATGATGTCCCTGTTACTCATAATCCCCACATGTCACTGTGAACAGATTTCATTACAGCAATCTGGTACAAATGCGTCAACTATGGCTTGAATACATGTTCATTTGAGGGTTAAAGGGATTTAAGATAGACGATAGTTAATATTCCCCAAAGCTGATGTTAACACCAAATTACAAGATGCTTTCACCATTCTACAAACCAACTATAGCGTTACAAAACCACAGACCTTCCATATGATAGTTGGTTCAGAATTTGCGCTGAGGTAGAAAAACTGTTGGCTGATGCTGTCCATTTTCTGGCCACATGTCAAGACTATGTTGAACCAAGACTAAAGGTAATATACCTGTACTTTCTTTAATGTTTACTAGTTTTGTTTTTCTTGTAAACACAAACATAATTAATTGATTATAATAATTGTAAAATGCATCTTTGTAATTAAATAGTAATTTTGTATGTATAGTCACAGAAATTTCCAGAAAAGGATATCTAAAATTCAAGCTTCAACATCAAATCCAAATCACTTCCTAATTTTTGTATTCCTGATTTGCCTCAGAGCTAGACCCACTGGTTCAGTGATTGGAATGTGTAACACTGGACAAGCAGCAGGAGTCAAAGGTCAATCTGCAACTTGACACCGTTCAGCCTCTCAACTCTAGGCTGTCCAAACCAAAAACAACAGGCCTACTTCCAGAAGTTTCTCATGCTGGACAAAAAAGCCAAAATCTGTCAGTAACATCCATTTTCTACTGCTTCTCCAGATCACAGTGGCAGTATGCCAAGAAAGGTACTCCAGACATTTGATAGCGATGATAAACTTTGGGCATCTATTACTCAACATGGATAGCCTATCACAAAGCAGAAAAAAATGCAACAATAGACAATCAGTCTGGATCTTTTGGTTGAGGTATTATGAGGTATTATCAGGATACTTCTCAAACTGGCATTATCAAATTATATATTGTGATAAATATCAATATGGAAAATATCTATTTGATCAGATTTTTTCCCCCATCATCTAGTCCTATCAGCTAGCATCTGATGTCATTTTTTTAATCATTTCTTGGACTATGTACTTATTGAGTAACAAGTGTAGATTGTGTGCAGACTGAAGCTGGTTTATAGTTATAATTCATCAATAATACATTTGGATGCCAGCTCAGCTTTCTAGCTTTCATGCTGGTCAGCTGTCTTTATTTCTTGTCTCTTTGATGAAGAACATAAGTAATATAAGGCAGATGACCACAGAAACATTTAATTCAACCAGGACAAACATTACACCAGCAGGAGTGTATTTTACCCAGCAACACAATCAATGTTTATATGTCTCTGTGGAGACTGAAGGCCTACTTGACCTCACCAGTTTACATGCTGCTAACTTGACACTGATAAGTGGGATAACTGTCTCAGTGCCGTCATTTACTGCCTTTTATTGGCCTCTTCATTATCGACACAGAAGTGTAACTAGGCAGATCCAGAGCCTCAACAAAGAGGCAGTGTTATTCCTCAAACAGAGTCAGGTTTATTTGTATATCTCAATATCATATCCAATGTCTCGTTAGGCTTTATTGGCTCACATCAACAGTGGTTTCTGAACCACTTCAAGCTGTTTTCTTGGTCTTTGTTTATGTTATTCCTGTCTTGTTCCTCCAGGATATGCTTGAATTTGAAGATGTGAGGATTATTTGTGTTATTTTCCCAGAGATTAGCCCTCTGCTAAGTTCATTTAATTTATATATTTAAAATATTGAGACACAGCAAATTAATTAACGCTGGAAAAATAAAAACTCGTGCTTGGATGGGGAACAGAGGTTTTCCTCATTAGCTAATCTGGCTGCACTCTAGGATTCAAAACCAGACAACAGCAGAAAAACAGGAAGTGGACTGTGTTGCTTTGGGCAGATTTAACTAGCAGAGACATGAACGTGCTGCAGTGACTCAGCAGCAGCAGCAGATCTGGATTAACAGTCAGGAATTACCTCTCTGCTAATTCCATTTAATTTGAATAGCACCTGTTTAGATCAGCCATGAAAATAGAAACATTTAACACGCATTCCTTGGTCATACATTAACGTTGTGATGAAAAACTTCCGGTTTATGCATCAAGCAAAAACTTCACTTTGTTTCTAGATATTCTGTGTGCATTACTACAGCACTGCAGATTTCTCATATACAGATTTGGGATGAGGGATACCCCAGCATCAATCCCATTAGATCAATTAGAATGATTAGCTTGATTAGATGAGGCTACAATCGCTGCTTCACGCAACATTGAGGGAACCAATGCAACTATTCCAATGCAGGATACAGGGATTTGCTCCCATTTAGCCACAAGAGCATTAGTGAGGTGCAACATTGATGTAGGTTACGTCTGTGTTTGAGTTTATCCTAAAGGTGTTGGACAGTGTTGAGGTCAGACCAGTCAAGTTCTTCCACACCAAAAAGGGAAAACTGTTTCTTTATGTCAAGGCCATTGCCAGTGGTACTAATATATAGAACAACACCTTATATTTAAAATTTTACAATTTATAATTCAATATGTAATTAAACCAATTAAGTCAAGCAAAAAAGGTCAATAGCACAGAATTTTTTACTAATAAGCTGAAACCTTGAGATAATACGCAGTGCAAAACTAATCAGAATGACTGGGGTTAAAATAACTGATTCAAAGCAAACATGAAGGTTTTAAGTAATTTCACAGGTATATGACATCATGTAAGGACGTACCTGCAAACTGGGTGGGACCAGCTGAAGGTGTGATGTAACAAAACATTTGTGAAATCATGACAGTGTGTCTTGAAATGTGCAAACTGGGTGAGACCAGCTGAGCCTGGTGATGTGATTAAACAAAACGTTTGTGTCAGTGGAGTGTTTGTTCTGTGACTCACTGTGTTTCTGATAAACTGCTGCTTTATGATTATATGTTGTCTGCTGTCATGTGTCTGATGCACCAGAGCTGGGAACAGAATTCTTACTGCAAGTCATTTCATGTATTTTGAGGCTCACCATCTTAATTTCTCTAAAAAATTCAAAGAAAATCTGCCTGTTAGGTAAAACTGCATTTATTATTATTTGCATTTTCTAAACTTTGTATTAATTCCTCAAACAAAGCAAACTGGAATTTACTGCTGAAATGATTAGTTGATTCTAAATTCTACACATAGTACATATAATCAATCATAAATGTTACTTTGTTTTGGCCCAGGTTATTTAAGTGCATGAAAGTGCAGGAGATTTTAAGAGGCACATACACACAACTAGTCAGTCAATATGATCAATAACAACTATAATCATAAATGAATCATTTGAAGTCATTTTTCAAACAAAATGACCAAACATTGTCTGGTTCTAACTTTCAACTTGCAACTTTACAACTTTCTTTGCCATCTTATTTGCTGGTGGCAGCGCTGGTGACAGCCCAGGATTTGAGTTGCTTTCTTCAGTAACAGTTGGATCTTTTTTAATGAGGTACCAGTCTGTTGCAGCAGCCAACTTCACTGCAGGCGCAGGATAGCCTGGCCTCTGCCACAGCGGCGAAGTGTGAACAACAGTGCTGTTTGTGTGAGTATGTGTTAGAGATGGAAGTTGAAATTACATGAACTGAATGGAAATAAAATGATGGATTAATGTGGGCTTAGGATATTGGCCTAAACTGGTAAACAGATTTTTTTGGAAATCTTTTTTTGCTCCTCGATCATGATTTTTAGGGCCATTCTGAGAATTCCTCTGGCATTTTTGCCCTTTGCCCCTATTAATTTCCAGCACTGACTTAAGCTGATAAATTCACTGAATGTGAAATAATTACCCTTTTGTTTTAATTAAATCCTGTCATTTTTGATCACTGAAACCCCTTTTGATGTCAGACTCTGTGGGAGCTGCTGGAAATATCTGGCTCTGACATCACGCCACGGAAAACATTTACCAAACTACTAATATTGAGTGTTATAGTTATCTTGAGAAAAACTTGAGACTGCTGTCTGAGTCAAACAGTATGGATGCAGTTCTGGAAAGGTAGAACAGCAGATCCTCAGTTAAGATGTATTTAGGCAGTGAAGTGTATTAGTTAATGAATGGAGGAATCCAGAGGAAAATCCTCACCTGTAAGGAGGGCTTCTTTGGCACGTAGATCCTCCACATCTTGGCTTCCCTAGACACGGCCTTTTCCAGAAGAAAAGACAGCCTCTGGCGTCCCCAGGGTTCGAAGAACTTCATTCTTTCCTCCCCTGGTTAAGCCTTCCTCCCCACTGGATACAGCTACCTGTACAAGGAGACAGCACAGCAGAATATCAAATAGTGAAACTCAAGTAATGATTTGATTGAAGCAATGATGATTCAATGATGATTGAAGCTTGATTTATACTTAACACAAACAATGTAATGGGACAGTGGTGGCTGACATAACTTTATGACACAAAATTTTCTATCAACTAGTTCAATGCTTGTTCAGAATGAGCCGACTGCTTGGCCTCTAGTATTATTGCTTGCAGCTTTTTCGCAAACTGCTGATCCAAACAACTTCACACTCGACACTACACTTCCTTTAATCCTCAACAATTCACCCGCCAAGTGTGAAGTCGATCAGATGATTGTTGAGAAAATTGAAGGATAGACATACAGTACAAATATATATAGTTCGAAATTAAGATTAAAGATTCTCTTAAATCTTAATGTTTTGAACTAAGAGTTTGGTGACCTAAGGAGGGCAAGGAGGTACGTTCAGTGTTCTCACTTAATGTTGAGCTTGATGACATGAGAAAAAGATAGTATTTTCAAGTTATCAACCAAAATCAAAACCCCAAACAAGCCCGGAAAGAAGTACCGAATGAGGAAACGAATGAAACACTGCTAAATGAAAAGAAGGGCAAAACACTGCGAGGAAAAAAGGATTTCCCTCAGCTAACTTTCACAAAGGAACAGCAGCTCTTGTTGTGTTGCTGTTGCAGGGAGGCTCCAGAAAAGATTCAAGGAGACCCTTGAGGACACTTGTATGATAAGTCCTTTTATTAAGTGATGTCTGTCCACAGACCCTGGTTGTGGCCAATGACTTCTGTTACATTCTGTTAAGGAACAAAAAAATCTTTTGGATACTAGTTTTTAGTTGTAAACCGCTGACCATGTTTGTTTGTGTAAATCACTAATAAGAGAACAAAAACACTTAATAGCTTTAGAATGTATGATTAATATGAATTTGATATAAATGATACTGTATGTATGACATACATTTACTAAGATTTGTACAGCTCATTTGAAGCTTAATATATTTATGTTTTTGTACAGCAAGAAGTGTTATGTAACTGAAAATAACCATTATGGTGAAATAAAGAAAATGCTTGAAAACATTTCTTGTTAAGGTCTGAATGGGGCCCTGTACGAAACATTAATATGCCAGTCAAATGGCTGTTTAAGTGTTGAACTGCACTATTTGTGTGTTGTTTTTTTAGAGACGATAACAGAGGTTTTATACTTGTGCTACAATTTTGTAACCTGTGCTGCAAAATTTCCAACCTTTGTAACACCAGTGCTGTGTGCACAAAAAGTTAATGTACAGCCCTGTTGTGTTGGGTTGTTATGGACAATGTCACAAACACATAAGCTTTACAGCAATGTTGGATTTTAATATGATTTTGGCTTTAAGTTCTTTGATTTGTCTGGTTTTTAATTTGGACAAAGCAAAACCAGACATTCCAGTTTTAGCCATTAGGAGTTCTCATTAAATATGACAGTACATACATTATGTATACTGGGATATAAAATGATATATTGTAGAATACAGAAAATGAATCCCCCATCGCTTGAGCAAAGCATGAAATGAATAAATGAATAAACTGAAGTTTTGTGATGGGCAAATAGATTTTGTTTTCTGCTTCCCTATCCTGTTAATGATGAAACAAACATGCAAAGCTGACTGAAGATCAGAGGAAACTCTGAGGTCATGTTTGTTTATTCAGGGCATTGGAGATGTTAAAGGTTATAACAGTAGAGTTAACAGTTCCCAAAAGGTTCAAAAACAGATCATGGTATCATTATCGTTTCTTCTAGAACAAGCTTTGGGCTTGTTATAACCTTATTTAGCATAAAGTTACGTAGCTAACTAGCATAGCTTACAGACAGCTGTAAGTGTAGCTCACTGTTATCAAACCAGTCACCGTCTAAAGATTGACAGACTGAAATCTAACTCCTTCTTGTTTCGTTGGAAACTACCCTGAACCTCCTCCGGGAGGTCCCGTTGTTTTGGGAAGCACCGGGCCTCCCATCCGAAGCAGGTGCATTACCGAGCGTTTCCTTTCGTTATTACTCTGGATATGACTATTCCTTGGAGCGGAGCTAATTTGACAGCCTGGCGTCGCTAGCATCGCTAGCCGACGCGACGATGGGCACAAACCGATACGTGTCTAACATATGACTAAATGTTGAAAAGGGTGTACAAAACCCTTCCACTGTGTCATGTAAAAGGAGTTAAAGTGCGTTTACCGCGAGGACTGGGTTAACTACAGACATTTAAATGGCTGACTCTGATCCAGGAAGTAGCCGTAGCCCTTACCTCCCCTGCGAAGCAGAGAAAACCACAGTTGGATTTCATCCGGTCCACTCAATTCAAGGATAAAGGGGGTGAAATCGAGGAACCGTTCTTCTGTTTAGTCGTCCATGTTGGTAAGTGTTGGGGGGAAAAGGGGCTGTTGTAAAAAATATATAAAAATAAAAGAACGGAATATAGACAGATCCGTCTACTTCCGAGGAGGGGACTGGGGGAAGAGAGACAGCAGCAGGCTCCGCCCACCTGAAGGCAGCACCGGCAGCTGGAGGCCCGGATCCCAGCGCTCCGGTCAACAAAGAGCCACTTCCAGCATCTCCCAGCTAACACTCATTTATTTTAGTCGGCTCACTTTACAGTATCATGTAGTCAATGGTTGGATCAGTGTTTTACTTTATATGCACTGTATCATTACACATGAGATTTAACCAGGGACAGTAAAAACAGTGTAACCCTTGTTGACTCATAGTCTAAGCTGCATTACTGGATTGATACTACATTATGTCGATTTATATGTTCCAACAATGTTTATATTAGTATGCAGTGTTGTACTATATTGGGTTACATGTAGAAAGAGCATTCTGGGCTGGTGAATAACACAAGATGATAAAGATGCAGTAATGTGTGTCTGTTACTTGGGTTGTGTGGCTGCTTTCTTTGCAGGTGCTGGATGTTGGTGTGGCAGATGGTCATCGGTGACACCAGCCCCCCCTGTGTGTGCCAGTGCTCTTTATAAACCCTCTTGAAGCTCAGTTGCTGGCTGCTCTCTCCCCTGGCTTCCACCCTGTTTGGTTTTGTTGTATTTCCTTTGTGTTTACTGCAATTTCCTTTTTAGTCATGTAAAATATGCTTATTTCAGATTAGAACTCATGCATGTTCTCCCCTCCTTTGTCCAGCCTTGATCCAGGTTGTAGCCGAGACACCTCAGGATGAAGCCAACTGTTCTGTGCCTGATCTGTCCACATAGATCCTTCAAATACAGTGAGCAAGAAAAACACCTGAACGCATTGGGTGTAAATGGAGAGTACTGCCCATTTCCTTGTTGTAACTAGAGCTTTACTTTTTTAAGTGTAACAATGGTAAATATCAAAATTAAAAGAGCATTTCAGCTGCACATTACAGGGGTGAAGACCACAAGGTCAATTGGAGGGGTTTGTGGTTAAGATAAGATAAGATAAACCTTTATTCATGCCTCAGTGGGGAAATTTGCAGTTGGTTGTAAATGAAGAGTCTTGGCCATATCCTTGTTGCAACTGTAACTTTATTTCAACACACTGGCAATAAAATTCAACATTCAAATAAAATCTCTTCGCTGCACATTAGAGTGGAGGGGTAAAGTCCATGAGGTCTTCTGGCGTATCTGGTCCTTCAGATTCGGGGGTGAAGAGAAGCAGGGCAAGTTTGGCCCTGGGCCTGAAAAAATGTGAGTCGATAATCCCTAGTTCACAGTTACTGACAACTACAAATACCATGGTTAACATTTAAAGATATGGGAGCAATGTGCACAAAGACAAGTGGAGACTAGCATGTTAGGTAAGGTAGCGCTTGCCAAAAATAAAATCTGTGTTATAAATAAGTAAGTCGGTTATCGTCCCTCCACATAATGTACTGTGGGCATTGAAATCAACACACCATATTACTTTGTTTCCTTTTTCAAACCTCTCTTATTCTTCAATCCTGATTCTTCGACATGGGTTATATAGATTTATAACAACTATCTTACTTTCATTCAGCCAAATCTCAGCAACTACTACTTCTAAATCAGTATTGTGATTAATTGACAGATCCCTAAAGGTAGCACCCCCCCCTCGCTCACCACCATCTCATTCTTATCTTATTACATTATAACCCCTGATATTAAAGTCCAGGTGTGGTTTCAGCCAGGTCTCTTGGATGCAGATACCTTCTTCTGGTTTATCATTTAACTGTTGTATATATTTCTTAAATTATTGACTATTCTCAATAAGGTACATCATCACATCTATCTACTTTGTTAGCATAATACACAGCATAAAAAAAGATAACGAGACAATGGCAAATTTATTTATATAGCACATTTAATTACAAGCAAACTCAACTCCAGTTTACATCAAAATGCATTTGCGAAGCATCCGACCCAAAGGAACCAATGTTTACTGCATAAACATACACACAGTAATTATAAGCCTGAGGGGAAAAAAGTTTTCGGTTTACTTTCAAGTGTGGACCATAGATGTGGACACACTTGTGACAGATCTTCGATGATGAAGCAGTTTGTCTGGATCTTACTGGGAGCATGTCTGAGGAATGACCTTTGTATGGTTTAAACAAAAAGGCATGTTTGTGTCTTTCTCCCGTAATCTTCTGTAACCAGCTGAGTTATGCTTAGTTTGCAAAACTTTGACTATGATGTAACCCTGGGATCTGTGGTTTGGCTGTGTAGGCTGCTTGTGGATGTGGTGGCTTCTCAGTAAACTCCAAAATAAAGATGTATTTCCTGTATCTCTGACAGTTACTGCTGGAATAAATCACTTTGATGGATTATGACAACAACCACTGTATAAATGGTTTTCTGAGAACATAGGTTGCTTGTTAAATTGGTGGTATAATTGCCTTTTAAGGACTACTGAGTGTGGTTTGTTGTCTAGTCAAACATTTACCATCTATTTGACTGTATATTTCCCTGTTGTTAACACTGCAGCGAGCCCACAGTCAGACTGAGAACCATGTTCAACATTCACAGACAGACAGATATTTTCTGTCATGTCTCACACAGTTTGTCGAAGACAATAAAAGGTAGTCAAAAGACACTACGTAATGCTAAGGTTGCGTCAGGACTCTGTATAGCCGTGAGCCAATGAAAGCGTCCTATTTTGGGCGGACTATTTGAACGTACCAAATTGCGACTCGCTGATTGGCTAATGGAAACATCGATCAGAGGGGGATCGTCTCATGCAATCGATGGACTATATTTCGATTCCAGTGGCATTTATCGGTAAAATGAAGATTGATTATCGATCTCAAGTACAAACTTCTTGATCATAATATTAAAAATAAAGTCATAATGTTACACAAACATTAGGTTTAGGCTTTAATTTGTATCGTTAAGCCCGAAAGGGGGGACTCCTGTTTCTCGAACCCACGTATTTTATTGGTTGCTGCCGTGTGACGTCAACTTGTGGGCGTGAGCGTTGTGAACATCAACAAAAGAGAGAAAAGGAAGAAAGAGGAGCGAAGACGAGAAGCTACAGCCGAAGAGAAGTAGATATGTGGATTTAACTTGCATTAACAGGTAAAGTCAACCTCTAGAAACATATTCAAACGAGTCTCTGTTGCTCAGACGAGGCGTATTTGTTGAGCTACATTCGTCTTACACTTAATTCGAAGAAGGAGAGAAGCTGATGAAAGTGAACGGTCGACAATGGGACGTTTAATGAGCTCTAATCTTAAATAACAAAAGCTGTTGTCTCTTTAAAATGAATAACGTGTCTGTTTTTCATCTGAAAATAATTTTCCATCCATCAATTTCGACAGAACTCGAACAGGACCATTTGAAATGTTATTGAAGGGTATTTTCTTGTGTCAGTTCCTGTAAGGAAATAGTGTCGTATATAGCTGTAGTGTTTCCCTTTTCTCGTCGTGGTTTGAAGATTAAACATTTTACATTAGCTTCATTTGAACGTTTTCCTTCAGCCAAGGCTGTTTTTCTTGTCTGTTGTTATTGGTATCGTTATCTCAAGGATCCGTCTCCTGTTCACATCAGAGCTTTCTTTCTTTTTTAATACCATTATTTTCAGAACGAGATCGGTTTGGTACATTTGTAGTGTTCTGTAATCTATAAAACATTAGTTTTATTTGATTGATAACCGTGTTGTACAGTATAATTTGATGGACCTTTAACGTCTGAGGAATGAAAAAAATCAGCCCCTCCCCCGCTCCTACCACAGAGGATTTAAAATCGTTAGCTAGTTGCGGCTAACGTTAGCATTCTCTGTCCGTCAACGAAAAGGGCTAAAACATGATTTCCAGCCGTGTGGATTGTGTTTTAGTGTGTTTTTAGGTTGTTTATTAACAGACAGAACCTTGGATATGCAGTTTGTTTTTCGGTCAAGAGGACAGAGAAGGCGTCTCCCAGAGGAAAGCTGACACCGGAGCCCAGCTGGGGGAAGTGGGCTGGGCTCCGAGCTGTGAGCTCTGTCAGGGCCCGCAGCGAATGTAGGCCACGGTTATACAGCAGAGCAATCACTCAGCAAACATACCATCATATCAACATATCAAACAGAAACACTCTCAGCAAACATGGATACATAATAACATGACTCCATATTTTCTTAAGGTTTTTTTTTTTTTTTTTACCATACAATTTCCAATCATAGACTGTATTAAACCAAAGCAGGATGCTGTTGTGTTTGATGCTGTTTTCAATGGTGTCTTATTACTTATTATTTTCATTATAGATTGCACACAACCACAGAGATGTCGTCTGGTGTTGTTACATGTTCATTTTACTATGACAATACAATAAAAGTGACAGTTATGGTTGTGATTTCTGTGGTTTGTATTTGTATTGTGGATTGATTTGAGAGTATTCTGACATGAACACTTTGTCATGTTTTGGAGCTGAATCTTGATGCCTTCCTGTTTTGCAGTGAAAATACTGTGGTGAAAACAAGAGATTGCTCGCTCCAGTGCCAGAGACATGGACGCCTTCAAGCTGATGAAAGAGCTGAGGGTGAATTATGAGCAGGAGGTTTATTATCTCCCGAAAGAGACGGGCCTGAGCCTCATCGAATCCACAATGCAGGTGAGCTCGTTATTTTTTACTTTTAATTGGCTTGTTTACTGAAAAAGTCTACAAAATGCAAAAAACATAATAACAAATCTCTTGTTATGTTCCAAGTGTGGCCGGCTTCAGCGCTCTTCTACCAAAATGTAATTAATGATCAGTGTAATTAATGATCAGGTTAATCAATAGCTGTTCTTTGTTTCCCAGGATGACAGTCGGATCTCAGCCAAGTGTAGAGATGCCAAAGTGGAGGACCTGTGGAGTCTGACCAGCTTCTTCGGTTACAGCACACAGACCTTTGTCCTGGCTGTTAACCTGCTGGACAGATTTCTGGCCATGATGAGGGTACGAGATATTCACACCTGATGAGATCAGACACCGGACACTTTAGCCATCTGGTGTCACATTTTGGCTGCTTATGTGTTTTGTAAAAGCCTCTCCAGTGTTATTTTAACAGCAGAGTAGAAGCAAACAAGTTTGAACAAATATGTTGTCTGATTCATTTGGTTAAAGGATTCATTTGAAATCGGAATGATAAATTATGCACATTAAGAAGTTTATAGAACACAAGTACAGGGTTAAAAAAACCGATATGCTTTGTGTGTGAATAATCTTTTCTTAAATCACTTTGTCCACCACAGATCCAGCCGAAGCACCTGTCCTGCGTCAGCCTCAGCTGTCTCCACATGGCGGCTAAAGTGACGGAGGAGGAGTGCAACTTGACGCCCACCGACGAGCTCATCCGCATCGGACAGTGCAGGTTCACTGTGTCCGATCTTGGACGCATGGAGAAGATCGTTGCAGAGAAGCTCAACTTCAAGTCCAAAGCCATCACTGCCTTAACCTTTCTGCACTTGTACCACCAGATCGCACTTTCACACTGCACCGACAGGTGAGACCATCATGTAGAGGAATTATCTGCAACTTCACATCCTGTAAAATTTTTCCCACTGGTTATTCTCCAAATCAGTGGTTTTTCAGATTTGTTAGCTTAAATTCATTTATATGACGATCTTCTAGATTCTGTAAAATTGCTGCAGATAGAAAATCCACCACTCCACAGTTGGTCAACTTTACTTTTTCTTGGTGTCAGCTGTAAACAAAAGTTTCTTCTGAGGTTTGCAGCCCTTGTTGAGGTATTCAGGATTTGTTTCCCATCTCTGAATGTCAACATAAAATACCAGAGTTCAGATCAGTGTGTGAACCCAAAGATTTTCCCATGATTTGATTGGTGGTGCTTTTCCACCCTGCTGCTTGTTTGTCACAGCAGCTCCACTTGAAGTAGGCCAGCAGTCAACTATCAGTTGACTTCAACGTCTGAACGAAGTGTACTGATAAGATTTGTTGTCAGCTGCCACTGGCACCAACATCTCACTCTTACATAACCCTGTAACAGTGTATTGTTACATATGGTTTGGTTCAAAACCCAACACATTTTTTACATCACATTTTTACAGTGTTTCTAGTTTTAACAGCCTCTAAAGGTCTAAACAAAATCCTGTGACGAGTCAGTAGTTACTCTGGGCTTATTTTCTATTCTAACTGTCGGAAAAAGTGTTTACTCTGAGTTAATAGAAGTTGATTCTGTCTTGGAAACATCACTGGCCTGAAAACACGCCTGAACCTGTGTTTGTGTGTGTCTGTAAAACAGGAAGGAGACTCTGAGCCTGGAGAAGCTGGAGGCTCAGCTTAAAGCCTGTCTGTGCCGGATCTCCTTCTCTAAAGCAAAGGTAGGAATTCACTCGTCAAAGGTCAGACTGGATGACAGCAGCTCAGCAGTCTGATGAAACATTCAGGAATTGGTTTTGCTATGTTGCTGTTTGACCACAACACTGAGACTCGTAACATGTAAAACATGTTTCTGTACATTCTTCCCTGTCACTCCTTCACTTCATGTATCTTTCTGTCTGTTTGTGCCTCCAGCCGTCCGTCCTAGCTTTGTCTCTCCTAAGGCAGGAGATTGAAGCTGTTCAGTCGGAAGACATGTTGGAGATCGCCTATCACATCCAGAGACACTTGAAGGTAAACACACATGAATTTATTACACAACAGCTCATTCAGGGAGGGACACCTGTGGAAACCCGACGTAATGAGAAAGCTATCCCAACACCCCTCACAACAGCAGCTCGAAGCAAATTAATTTCAGAGGAAATTAAGAGTCTAAAGATTTAATTTCACAGCACTCGAGTGGTTTCATAAAAGTAAAATTAACAATTTCTTGGATCAGATGCAAGCAGGAAACCCTTTAGAGAGACAGTTACTCAGCAAACATTAGCACGACGAACACAGGGGGGTGTGCGTCTGTTTATTCTTGGCCCAGCTCTGGTCCAAACATTTTTTCTACTGACTTGATGGTTATGTAACCTGGTGTCTTTGGTGTTGTGATGGCTTGACTCCACATATTAAAGGAAACTTTTAAATTAAAGGAGACTTTTCCATCCTTCTTTGCCTGATTATCTGGATGGAAATGTTTTTTCTCAGGAATTCTTCACTTCACATTTCTGTTCTACTTCCCTGCCATATTTATGTATTGCCATGTTAGCTTTTCAAGTAATATTCCACTGTTGCAATTTTTCCTTTTTATTTTAAATCTAAAAAAAAAATACCGTCTTGAGTTTTGAGTTCAATGAGTACAGCAATACTTTTGCACTCCTGCATGTTTGTCATTCCAACCCTCTCACTCCTGTACACTTTAAGGTTTAGGTGTTATGTGACAGTGATCAGGTTTCAGAACAAACCTACAAAAACTGTTTCAACCTGGTTTCTCTTAACCTCCTGACCTAGAAAACGAAACCAGGTTACTGCTTACAGCAACCACTTAGTTACTTACTTACTGTTACCTCTTAAGTAATTGGATTATTTTAAATTTGGTGATGTCAGTCAGTGAGTGGACAGGGCAGAGGGCCAAACCGCTAAACTGAACTGCTGTGTGGTTTGGTTTCAGATTGCAGACAGCGAGCTGCTGCTATGGAGTGAACGGGTGGGTCTGTGTCTGTCGGACTACGCCTCCCCCGAATGCAGCAAACCCAACCACAGGAAGCTGCAGTGGATCGTATCACGGCGGACTGCCCAGAACCTGCACAGCCACCGCAGTGTCCCTGAGCTGCCCACCATCCCAGAGGGCTGCTGGGATGAGAGCGAGAGGTCAGAACCCCAAATCCACTTGATCAAGACACTAACGCAGTCAGATACAAAACACACCTGAATTGGGTACAATAAGTACTTGAAAAATGAAAGAAGTAAATCACACCCATCACAAGATTGAGTGCAAATGATGCAGATATTAATCCAGAGGTTGAGAATCAATATTGAGTCGTTCCAATGGAAAATGCTAAGAATTTGCAATCAAACAAAAAATACTCTGACCAAATCAAATAATGTATAAAAATCATACATTAAATTAGGAGATATCTGACGTAAAATATATGTTTGTAAGATAAAGAATCTGACCAAACATTTACCACTAATGTTGAGAAGCTAATGGTTGTCAGGCACTTCAGGCAGCAGTCACAGTACTGTGCTTCAAACCAAACTTCAACAATCAGACTCTGAGTTGAACGATGGATTGTGTTGCATTCAGTTTTCATTCTGATGCAGATGTCAGACTGACGTCATGTGACAGCTCACAGCAGGTATAATCTGCTGGAAAATGCCAAACACTCCAGACAAAAACGGAGGCATTTAAATTTAAAAGGAACCAGACACTCCCTGTGTGTCACCACACACACCCCAAATGTTTCAGTATGTGTAGCAACGTCACACTCAAACACTGTGAAAAGTCTTGAAGGTTGATTTGGATCAGCTGGAAGATAAAACTTTACTTTTTTCTGAAACAAGGCAGAATAAAGAATCACCTGTAGATTAAATGAGTACTTTTGTAGTTAGAGGTGAACATTTTTTTACTGTGTGCGGTGTGTGTGTTAACACTCCTCTGAGGCAACCAGCTGTGCAGCAACACAGAAGTTTCTGATGTTTTGTAACAACACGTCACACACACAGACCAGCCCCTCTGACTGTCTGAGCTTGTCAGGGCCTCTCATATCTCCGAGCACTGCGTGATGGGATGTGTACGAGTCACTGGTCACGTCTTACTGACACAGACGTTTCCATGATGTCACATGAGGCCACAGAGCCTCACCTTTATGTAACAGGGAACTTCTGGCGAACTCACTTCTATGTGAGTGAGTAAAAGAAGGAGGAAGTAAGCACACAGACTTTTGCCAGCTGACTCCTGTAAACCTTGATCCTTGGCCCACAGAGCAGCTCAGTCAAACTGAAACCAGTAAATCTGCTGATCATCACTCCTTTGTTTAAATACTTTTTTAAATGAAATTAAACTTCACCATCAGCAGATGGTAACACACGGACAGTCAGCTGACTAACACTTCAACTGGCACAAGTCAGACCATGAGATCAGCTGAGGAGAGATGGCAGCAATCTGTTTGTTGGAAATAGAGGTTCTTTTCACTATTGTCATCTTTTTTTCTTGTAACTCCCCTTCTTCTGTCTTAGTGTGACATAAAGTAAAACAAGAAAATAACCATTGCTTTTATTGACAATTGTCTAAAGTAAGACAGTTTTGGTTGTATGAAAGAGTGAAATTATTCATTAAGTTATTTGTGTCCACTAATTGATATGACTGTCAGCACCTTTCAGTGTTGATATAAACATGAATTATTTTGAATGTGACAAAGCAGTTTAAAAGATCATGTCGTGACACAATTTTTCCAAAACTGTACTCAAAAGTCGATGAGATGAAGGAGTCAAGGATCTGTGAAGGATCTGGGTTGTTTTTCACCATGTAGTCAAGTATTAAATGAATGTTAATGGAAACACCAGAAAGGCTATGAAACAGAATCCAGACTTCACATAAAACTGATTTAATCATCTGTGTGTATGTGTATATAAACCTCTGTATGTATAGTGACAGTATCTCCCTGTGTGTGTCTCCACAGTGAGGATTCATGCGAGGACGTGATGAGTTCAGGCGAAGAGTGTCTCAGCAGTTCTCTGGGCAGCGACGCTGAAGGGCCCTACTTCCCTCTGCACCTCCGCCGCTAAAACACCGCCAACACCTCCACACCTGACACCTCCGCCGCCACGTGCCTCGCCGTCTCCACCCTCCCCCTCTAACCTCTTTAATTTATTGTTTAATAAGCTCCGGTGCTGGTGGAGAATCGCACAACAACTGGCAGCTGAGCAGTCCGGACTCTTCCTGGTAGACTTGGTAGATTTTAGTTTGTAGATGTGTTGGTGCATGTTGAGATGTCACATTCCAGGATGCAAGGTTTTAAGGATATACACGTGATGTTCTGAATTAAAATTCAGTCTTTCTGGTGCTGAGCTAGCAAATGCTGTGGTCGGATTAAAAAAAATAATCTGATCACTGAGGTGTCAGTTCAGACCAGAAATGGTTCATCAAGAAGAAAATTAGCTAAAACATGTGGTGTTTATTTAATAGAATGTTTTTTGACTGTTATTAATCTAAGACTGTTATTAACGTGTTTTTAAGGGTAAGGAGGAGCTTTCCTGATGTATAGAAGCTGAGGGCAGCTGCAGGTTTGTAATCTGGAGGTCAAGACTTAATGATCTCAGTATTTTAAGATGACAAATGATGCCATTTTTGGTGCTCATGTATACAGTTATTTAAAGAAAAGCACATTGATGACAAAATATCAAACTGTTATCTTGGGATTTTGTGTTGCAAATCGTAGCATTCATGTTGCAAACTAAATTTGAGCATCATTTGTCATTTCTTCAGATACATGCATTGTCCAAACTGTTAGTGAGCACAGCTGCTCTCATCTTCTGTAGTAAAGTTTAATTTGCACAGTTTTCTTTTGTTTTCATTTCAAGTGTTAAATGGCCAGACTGGAAGTTTGAGTTTGTCTGAAGGGAAACTGCTGCGAAACAGAAACAAAAACTGTTGACTGAGTGTTCAGAGCTTGTGTTTGGACGGTCCCTTGATGTCAGCCAGGTGAAGTGCCTTGCTGAAAGGCAACAGGGAGACAGATCCAAATCAGCTCTCTAACAGTCTGACTTTTCCTTCAGATTCAAACCCTGCTGACACCACAGGGTGCTCAGATAAAAACATTTAACGAGTGTGTGTTTGTGGATGTGTGTACGTATGAGCCTGGTTTAAATTCAAAGTTGCCAATTTTAGGATGTAGCTTAAGAAAGTCTGTGGTGTTTTGAAACTGTTCAGAGAGAATGTTGTATGAAACAAAATGCTGACAGTGTCCAAAAAAAATCTAAAAAATGTCAATACAAAAACATGTAAAACTGTAAATGATGTACAAAAAAATCTGTTAATAGTTCTTTGTAGATATTAAGTTATTTATTCTTTCTGTCACCTGTACTGAAAAAAGAAAATCTTATAAAAATATTATTTTTTATCTGCTGTCTGCCTTGTCTTCCATCATATCTGAAAACAACCAGCTGCTTAGATTCATTTTCTTCAAACTTTGATAATTATTTTAGTGTGTGTTAGAGCCATCACTGGGCAACAAGATCTAAGATTTCCAGGATGCTTTGGTGATATTTTGAGAAAATTCTTGTAATAAGAGAATTAAGTTTTTAAAATGGTTTTAGGTCAAGTGATTTAGCTGCTGATTCAAACCATGAAAGGTCATGACCTCAAACATCATGTAATTAGTATATAGCATTCGTATTCAGATCTCTGTGGTGATGAGGTGTTCATTGGTGAAATATATAAGTTTTGTATTCACAAAGTTCACAATTAAGAGCTGAGAAACACTTAAGATCCGAGAGAACGCCTGCACTCAGAAGGGGTGGGGCTAAACCTACTGCTGCAGGTAGTCAGCTCATCAGCATTTTTCCAGTGTCCAACCATCATCTCCAGTGTTTGGATTGTTTCCATTTGCTGGTGAGCTGATTTGGCTCTTATTAGCTTGGCTTTCATTGAACTGTTTTTAAAAGTTCACTGTGTCTTTCAAAAACCCCAACATGACGAGGAGTATTTTACCAGCAGCGTGTTACTGACTGAACAGGTCTCAGTGACTCAGGGGTCTTCTGGTCAACCTCTGACTTCTCTAAGAGCTACTCTTAGTTAGTCAGGTACTACTTTTATCCTTATGGATGTTTAGTGAATATGACTCGAGGTCAGCCACAGGCCGCATTTGTCATGTAAAACACAGACTTCTCTCACCATTATTGCCAATATCATAACTATACTTTATTTCCTCATTAAATTATGTCTTTATTCAGGAAATATTACAACTTTTATTGTAAAATTAGGAATTGACCGTTATAACATTGACTGACATGTGGCCCTTTATGTCTTTATGTATTTGAGAATACTGACTGAAAAGCTTTACCATGTTCCTCTAGTTTTTCAATGAGAACCCAAGTCTTCTTTGAGTTGTGGTTTTATTGAGAAAATCAGTTTCAGTTTTGTTTTGTAAGGCAGATGTAGAAAATAAAAATACTTTTTCACAGTGAGCAAGGTGCACATCCATTTATCAATAAAAACAAAATCTGAGTGACGTCTGAGAAACAGAACTGGTGAAGCAAATGTCAGGCAGCAGCCAGGCTTCCTGTAAAAATCAGATTTCACTTTCAACAAAACAGAAACACACACACAGGGTCACAATTATTACAAGATACTAGACTGATGCAGATTTTGCAACTCAGGGACCGTCTTATTTTAGTACTTTGAAGTGAAAACTAAAATCAGATTTGGTTTTGGACCCTGGACAGGTAGACAATGAGAATCAACTGGCTCTAACTTCTCCAGTATACCAGCCAATTACAACAGCAGAGACACTGCTCAAGTGAAAAGTGATGTTTTCACATTGCCGAGAACAGGATGAAAGAGTCCTTTCATTTCCAACAAATAAGAGCAGTTTCTGTTTTAATCAATTAATGTGTATCTAATCCTCAATTCTTTTCAGTTTTTATCTCAGACTTTACAGTTGTAACAGTCTCAATGATGCCTGGAGAACAACTTTGTCCTCCTGTGTACAGAATTCATCTATATGACACAAACCAAACCAGTAAAACAGAAATGAGTCAAAACAGAGTGAATCATCAGCCCCAACACCTGCAGTGTGAACGCCTCATGAAAAGCAAAAAATGAACCTAGCAGCCTGAGCGACGGCTCAGATCACGTGACATTCCTTTGTTACGTCCATTACAATGCACGCACGCACGCACACACACGCGCACACACACACACACACACACACACACACACACACACACACACACACAGCACATTACCATCGCAAACAAATGACACACAGCACAAAACAAAGGTAATAAATTCCACTCAGTCCTACCAAAACAGTCTGCAGTCCGTGTTCTTCAGCCTCCAGACGTCTTCAGGGATCACTGACACTGTGATGGATCCTTTCCAGCATGCAGTCAGTTCATCCTCCATGATTAAATCCAGTTTGCATGTTCGTTTTTTGTACGTACAATCGTGCTTTATAATACTATTATAGATCCATTTTACAAATCCTGAGGGAACTGAAAATTCCAAAAATTAGAAAAACATCTTTTTAATTTGAGGCTGGGAGGTCCAGCCCATTGTTAATTTCCTGAGCTGCCACAAAATACAACAGGTATTCCAAACGATGCACTCCGCCTCTGTGTGACAGACAGTCCAACCACTGAATCAAAATCCCATTTGAGACTTCTTCTTCTTGGGTTGCGATGCCTGGGACAGTCGACTCTGTGAACTCTGGGACTGGGACTGGGACAGGGACTGGGACTGGGACTGGGAGAAACTTGACCAGACCGAGGAGTCCTGAGACAGATCCACCCTGAGGCTTCTCCGAGAGTCAGATTGGGAGCTGCGGAGCTGCGAAGACGGCAAGGCCACAGCCGATGATGCAGGGTGGACGGTGCTCTCATCTTCCATGAAGTAACTGTCATGCTGCAAGGGTTCATCCTGGAAACGGAAAGGAAACAGTTGTGAGTATAAAGGCAAGTGGCATTTTTGTGTGGGGTAGTTGCAAGGAGAAATTATTATCAATCCAAAAAGTAAGACTTGTTTCCATGTTTGTGGCCATATTTTGTCACTATTTTTCATGAAGAAAGATGACACCTAACTGTCAGTGAACACATTTGAATTCCTGAGATGGCAATTCAGAGGTTTGACACCAGGCTAGTCTAAACTGCATTTATCTGAGGTTAAATCCAGTTAAGACTGATAAACAAGCAAGCAATATCTAGCATGTAACATTTGTAACATTTAGCTTGTTTTAGTGCTCATGTTCGGTGTTTAACAGTTAGCACGTTGTTAGCATACTTATATTCATTAAGTTAGACATTAAGCTTGCTAACATTTAGCATGGTATGTTAAGCATGTTGGTAACGTGCACAGTTAGAATGCTAACGCTAATGTTTGCATGTTTTGTGACAAGTTTGAAGGTGAGGCTCTCAGCTATTCAGTCATTTTTACAGTCTTATTTTTAGAGGTAACCTTTCACAGACTGGCCTGGTTTTAAAACCCATGACATCACTGCCAACATCTCAGATGTTATTTTCCAGTGTATCAAATGGGTCTCGTGTCTCATTGATGGTTGGCGATTTCACACAATCGACCATTGAGAGCTTTGGGGCAGGATTAAGAATGGTGGCATCATCTCACCTGCCAGAACCACAAAACTATATGCCAAGATGAGATCAATACAGCTGCACAGGTTGTGTACGCCACCTTACAGGAATAACAACTCTTAAATCAACATATTTCATCATGATGATACAAGTTATTTAACTGCTCCTAGCAACTGCCACCATAGCATTTGTGTCACCTGGACAGATATGCTGTTAGAATTTTTAGAGACTGACCTTCATGACATGTTACTGAATGCATCACCTTCCTCTTACCTGTGGTGTAAACAGAGAGCTGAGGTAGTCCTCAGCTGGACGTTTGTTCCTCCTCTGACTGGTCCGTGTGGAGTCAGATTTTGGTGTCTGGGACAGAGAAAGGATGTGGGAGCTTCTGGGAGTCTGCTGCCCACCTAGTTTATCTTTAACGCTCTGAGGTGTGCCAGTTGGCGTGGGAACTGGAGTGTCAGTTTGCACAGTGGAGGGTGTCGCAGCTCTCTGCATCCCATGCTCCCCAAAGCCGTCCAATTGGGACACCATACTTTCGGTGTCTGACCACGCACCCTGGCTCACTGCAGAGGACCAGCCTGTCGAATCAGAGAAATCGTCCAACTCTGACTGGTAGCTGACAGTTGAAGTGAAGCTCCCAGACAACTCCATGCGCCGGCCAGTGGCTCTCTTCGCCTCCTTCTCCCTCCTCCTCTTCCTCCTTAGAGCCTTCACCTTCTCCTCCCTGTTCAGCCCCAGCTGGTCCTCCCACCACGCCCGCCATGCCTCCTCCCCCTGCCAGGAGAGGGTCAGGCGGTGGCTGAGCTGATCTGTCCAGACTTCTGTGTCCACCAGGTTTGGCACCGGGACCACATCTGGAGCCTCGAGGGAGGCAGAGACAGCGCTGTGAACCAGCAGAGAGCCTTTTGACATGCATGCCCTCAGATCCCGCCTCAGGCTCTGTACACGCTCCTCTTCTGTCAAATTCCTCGCTTCATCATCAGACAGGCGGAGGAAGCCTCCAGTGTTGATTGTAAAAAGTTGCAGGGTATGTGGACGGGGCTTCTTTTCACAACTCTTTTTCTTCAGTTTCTGGAGCCAATGTTTCCACGTAACAAGAGTGCTGTTGCTGAGCTTTGCTGGACTCTGCCGCTGAGAGGGACCAACATGACTCAAGCTGCTAGAGCCGCTGACTGTTTCCCCCACTCTGCTGGGTTCTGCAGTATTATCAGCATCCACCATTCCATCATTTACACCTGCATCCAATGGCCTCATTTGATCCAGCTCAGGATCGTTGACAACAACCTGCAGCAACAACCGCTTCAGGTTTCGACCTTTCCCTACTGACTCTGGATCCTCGGATTCAGAGTCAGAGTACATACTTAGTGCTCGTTGTTCCCTCTCTGGTGTTTCAGCCACCAGTCTCTGCGTAGTCTGAGCCTGAGTTGGCTCAATTATGCCCTCATCGCTTGATGTGTCTGATATAATCATCTGAGAGTCTGTTTGAAGCTCTTCTGCAGTTTTTCTCCCTGATGTCGTGGCTTCATTCAGAGTTGCTTGTGGCAATGCATTGACTGCTTGTTGAGCCAGCGGTTCATCCTCTGCTGCTGGAGGTTGAGAGGTGTCCTGCTGCTCAGGCTCGAGGATCTGGTAAAAAATATCTCCAGCCTCTGTCAGCTGCAGAATACAGATACACTCCTCACCACCTGCTTCTCTTCCTCCTTTCTTCTTGATACAAGTCAGACCTGAGAACAAACAAAAAAATTTAGCCACATTATATATGTGCACTGCTCCCAGCATTTGTTTTAAATAGTTTGCAATTGACAGTGTACGGGTTCCCTGATTACCATTACACTGTTCCTTGTTGAATGTTACAACTTTCTGAGTCATGTGGATCACTGTCTGCATCACTCTGAAGGTCTAAAACTGTTATACACAAACACAAGAACTCTCCAGCCCTGTCCCCTTGGCTATTCACACCTGCGGCAGGTGAGGACAATCTGTTGGTTGCAGTTTCCAGGCGGTGAGGGATCTGGACAGGAAGGTGTTTCAGACTGTCTCTGGGAGTAAGCAGAGACAAAGGTGGACCTCGACTGGAACAGGCCTCTGCTCTGCCTCCTGAACACACACACACACACACACACACACACACACACACACACACACACACACACAGAGGGTGTTTTATACAGATGGTTAGTATGGAACATTAATGCCCTTGAGATTTCAAAGGGAGCAATACTGTAAGACATTTATGAGATTTAGCACTAATGGGCAGCAGAAAAAAAAAAAAAAAAAAAAAAAAATCAAAAAATGAACTGCATGATTCCATTTGATTTCCACTCATCATGCCACCTCTGTCAACTGACCTGAGTACTGCAGCAATGTGATTTCCTGAGATCTGTGGGAACCCAACAGGACCTTTGTGGTCCTAGCGCTGGCCACTACTGAGCCAGAGGAGGTGGAGCCAGGAACAACATGGCAAAACATGGGTGGAAACTGCATCATGTGATCCCACCTGAGCATTGGCACACTGGGGAAACGCTCATCCATGATGTAGGCTGAGTACTGATAGGGAGAGAGTGATTAACTTAATAGTTTTGGATGGTGACCTCTAGCATTTGGAGGAAAATTTTGAGAAAATTAGATGCATGAAGTCAGATGGTTGTTTCAATGTGTCAGATACAGATTTAAATCAAACATTTTATATCTTCTGCACCTCATTTTATTTTCAAGTTGGAGCTGCAGGTTGTGAACATGAGTCAGTTATTTGTAATGGAAGTTACTTTCAGAAGTTGAAAGCTAACTTAAAGAGATTTGAGACATTTAACATGATTTAAATTGGCATGATCAAACTGTATTGCTTTTGTTTCACCAATATTAACACAATTTCCAAACTTTTTAGGTTTTAAGGATTCCACACTGAGAAGTCATTTTCTTAACAAATGTGTTTCCACTGCATGGTACGATTCAGCTCAACACAGCGTAATTTTGGTACCAGTTACTTTTCTCATTTTCCATTTGCAGTGGGTACGCCCTCAATCTAGGGGGGATTCTTTAGCTGATTGTCAAGGTGATGCCAGGTGAAACTGCCACAACATCAACTTCAACACAACACACAGGAACAATGGAGGATAGCCTTTCCCTTCTGAAATTGTTTAATGAGCACCCAAACAGAGGAACGTCCGCACTTTCTCCATGGCATGGTTGTGTGGGCTGTCATTTTTTAAAATCTGGGTCAAGTGAATAAAAATGGTGGTCTCAATTTGCTGTCAGCGTGCAGGCTGTCTGTGTTGCAAAAGTGGCAATCCATCCAACCAAATTAGTGGTCTGAAGTGTTTTCATTCCACTGTTTAGTATCGGTTGAGCTCAAAGGGACACAAAAATAAACAAAAAGCAAAAAAACACCAGGTACACTAGGTGTTATCCACAATTTTTGACAATGGAAAACCAAAAAGAGCAGGTTGAGTGGAGCTGTATCATGTAGTGGATACATGGCAAAACATACACTGAAATTGACAACTCTGACATCTAGTGGTACCAAGCAGGTGCTGCAACATTCCATTCGAATGGAAATATTCTACCTGTTTTGGGCAGTTTTTGGCACATTTGCCATCTTTTGAAATTTTGGTATCTGTACTAGAATATAACATTCTGTGGATTTGAACAAACTTTGTGTTTGCTTGTACTTGTGTGTTAATATTAATGTACCTGAGTGGTGATGAGGTGGTGGAAGGGATGGACGTCTCCCAGATATCGGGACAGAATTAGTCTCTCCCCACTGCAACACTCTGAGGTATTGCGGATACGAAAAAGAGTGTGACTGAGGGCAGGATTCGCCTGAAAGGACAGAGCAGATTAAAACTCGACCACTGCTGAGAACATTTGCTGAGAACAACTTGATTTTGAGTCTAAATCAAGGTTATTGCAACACATTACAAGTGTGACCACGAATGAATGTAGTATACGGTTGTGTGATTTAAAACAAATCAAATTCAATCAAATCTCTTTCACGCCTGTAGTTCTGTCCATTTGGTACTGAACACGGGAAAAATGATACATTATTTTTATTTGGTCCATAAACAGGACTACTGTTTGAAAAAAACTTAAATGCCATTAACACTTAGTGAGAATGTCAAAAGCGTGTAAAGGACATGAAAACACAAAGCTATTTATAAACATGAAATATAAGGTGGGTCAATCCATTTCAAAGCTTTAAAGATCTCAAGTATTAAATCTAAAGTCATCTGGAGGCCAACAACATTAAAAAAAACCCAAAACAAAACAACTAAACTATCTTGTTCACACTAAAATGTGAAAAAAAAAACTGAGACAAATACCACATTAGCCTCAGCTCTTGACTCACCCTGATGTCTGTGAGCTCCACCCCTGTCCTGTCTGCGTAAAGCATCACCCTTGGGTGGGCAGAGAACTCACACCATCTCCATGACGACTTGGCATTGAAGTACAGGTTGTGGTCTTCCTCCCGAACAGTCTCCATCCTGGTCGGGCAGAGCGTTACTTCAAATCTATTTTTGACTTCCCAACGGACTTTAAACATAATACTCATAGCTGTAAGAGGAATCAGTAAACAAAGCTAATAAACTTGCTCACCCTCTGCCAACAGTCCACAGCTTTGCTGCTCCGCTCTCACTCGCCAAAAGAATTTCACCTAAAACATGAGGACTGACAACATACAGCACAGAAGACTGAACATATTTTCTTCAGAACTAAGGAACTTTATTAAAGGGTGATGCCATTTCCTCCCAAGTGATCACTCACCTGACGCTGATGCAGGTGGCGACTTCTCTGGTGTTGACAACTTGCAGCAGACGAGGTTCATTTCCTTCACTGAACCTCCAAACTCCACATAGGTGATCTGACCGCACAGCAACACAACCTGCAAACAAACAAACACATAATAAAATGTCTGCACAGCTTGGAGGAAACTATAAAACCACACCACACTCTCGATGACATTTCTTAATATTTTCTTCCTACAATCATTGAACAGGGAGGCAGAGCTGATCTGTCTGATGGGGCCTTTCAGTTGGAACCTGAACGAGTCACTGCTGCTGGCATCCACATAGGAAGAACCTCCTCTGTGGTACTGCAGCTCCACTCTGTGAAAGTCTGAGTTACTGTGTTAAGAATCAGAACAATCTGACAGAGAAAGTATTTTTACTTATGTACTATTCAACCATACAAAAGGAACCATGTCTTACAGACCGTGGCTCTTAATGGTCAATCAAGAGGTTGAACACCACCACAGTGTATTACACAGTCAGTGCTTGATACAAAAGCCACAATTCAACTACAACAAGACTTGCTAACGGGGCAAAATAGGGGGAAGAAATATACAAAATGGGAAAGTGAAAACAGGATTAAAAATGGATAGAATGCGTGCTTGGGATGACACCAAAGGTTTTTGTTGTTACTGAAAATGTGAGACTCACATAACACACAAACCACAACAAAAAGCAGAAACACATTCGAAAGGTTGCTCCCTTCTCTAGATGTGGAATATGTACATTGTGCAATAGTGGCATAACCAGAGTAACAACTGACCACTCTGTCAAGGTAGGTAGATTACCTGGTAGAGCTTCTACAGCTGAAATGACTTTTAATTCATGCATAAAGTGTTGTCAATTAACAGGATAAGATGTATCAGTTGAAATAAGGTAAACAAAAAAGCTAACAACAAATATATCGTCTATTTAGAAATGTATTTAACTATGAATGAATGAAGAATAATTAGGAATTACAGACTGGACAGACTAGGTCTCTTCTAATGGTGACTAAATGAATGCCATTTTGGTTTGAAGCACCAGCATGGATATTACCTCAGCTGACTCTGTGTGTGTGTGTGTGCTTCAATGTGCCATTAACTACAATACATGACAACAAAAAGCATTGATGCATCATGTTGTCTTGACATTTTTGTCTATATACACAATACAGTTTAAAACCGGGTTTAAAATCAGTAACTACCTGATCAAAGAATAAGTGAACAAGATTTTTCAAACATTTGATGCCAACTTTCAGAACGTGAGTTACTTGCTGCTATGGACACATTAGATCAGTAGCAAAAAGCGCCGAGGTTGGATACCTAGCCCTGGTTGGTAAATTTACTGTTAATCAACTAATAAATCAATCAACTGATAATTTCAGCACCAACATGTATAGCGAGCACAGAAGATTGTTGGAGGATTAAAGAAATGGTTGCTAAAACAACTCCAGTATTTCATCTGATCTGCAGGATACTGAGGCAGTCCAGTCCTTGGTTTCTGGGGTAGAGGAGGCATCCATGCTGAGAGCTGCTGCTGTTCTGTGGGAAGGGGACAAAGGCCAGAGCGCCCCCTGTGGCTCCTTCAGCAAAAAGCAGACTGTCCCTCTGCTCTGTCAACTCCTCATACAGCAGGGAACCAAGCAGGTCGGGGGGGACGTCTTGTACGACGTCTGACATCAGGGCGCTGAATGCATTCAGTGATCTGGAGGAATAACTGCGCAGACATCTGGAAAGAAGATACAAAATGAACATGATGAAATAAAACACCAATCAGGCAATCACAGATACTGACAGATCTTTCCACAGACACTCACTTTCACACCAATCAATGAGGCCCACTCACAGTTTACAGTTCAGCATGCTGAGGAAGTATTCCACCCTGTGCATATGGGTTAAATCCTTCTGATGCCTCTGCAAAACAACAAAAACAAAACACAGACACACATTCTGATGACTACAAAATCAACAAATGTTGCCTACACGCAGAAGGTTCACAGAATGTATTCCTTGTTTTCCTGTTCAGTTTTTATAATTTTACATACCTAAAATTATACCTTAAATAAAAGATGTTAATTTTCTATCAATGACTGGTTTACTTTGTCTAACAGCTACATTGTATATATGCCCAGGTCAACACCTGTATTTAATAAAAGCTTTAAATGATTATTTATCAATAACATGCAATGACTGATTAGGGAGATCGCTTAAATCCACCCATAGTTAATATTCACACATAGCCCAGACACAGAATGGACAATGTAAGGGCAACAAAACAACCAGAGATTATAGGGCTGTCAAGCACCTTAACATTTTCATCTTTTCATATTTGTCTGTAAAATCATAAAGCTATCACAGCCCAAACTAATGTCTGTAAATTGTTTACTTTATCTAACAAGGATACAATCAAATGATTAAAACTAAAAAATAAAACACCTTATCATAGAAAGTATCTTCTTGCATAAAGACTCACTTTTCTCCGTCCTTTTTTGAAGTTGAAGTTTTCACCCAGAACTTCACTCATGCACCCGAAGGCATCCTGGCAGTGATCTACGAAGAAGTTCTGCATCTAAATACAAAACCTGTTTATAGACATCAAAACACAAAGCAAAAAGGCAAACAAACAGATCTAAAGCTGCACAGCTTGGTTGCATTCACACCAATTCTGAAATGTTATGAACTACATTGTGCATGAAATGTCATATTGGTCATTTTCCCTGTGAAGATCAAACCATTTTACTCTGTGAAAAAAACCCAACACATATCTTAAATGTGAGACTATCTTAAGGTGTTTTTATGTGTTGACCTGTTGCACTTACATGTTTCGTGAAGTCCAGTGGATCTGGAGGCGCTGAAGGCCAAAGGATGGCTGGGAAAAAAAAAATTTACAAATGAAATATACTCGATATAAAACCGGTGTGTGTGTATATATATATATACAAAAATATAAAAAACAGTGTTACATTCAAAACAAAAGCAAAATATGACTATCTTGACAAATGGATGTATTTAAAATATCAGCTTAACAACAAAGATGAATGAAAAATGTACATGAATTTCAGAATATCTTTCAGAATATCTCTAGTATTTGGTGTGTATGAACTTGAGCTCCTCAGCTTTGTGCAAAACCTGATAACCCAACATGATTTCACAAAGTCTTAAAGAGCTTCTTGAGATGAAGTGCCCCCATAAATGTTCAATATGGGTGGAGGAGGTCAGATGACTTTGGAGGAACATCCATGACAGGACTCCTTGGTCTTCTTTGGTCTTTAAGTAGTTTTTGAATTGTCTTCCCCACAACCCAAAACTGTTTTGGGGTTGTGGGGAGGACGAGACAAAAGTCTGCTCCACAGATGAGAAAAATGAGAACTGTGCTAGTTTTCCTTTTGTAACAAGCAGCAAAAAAATTTGCAGCATGACACATTTGAATTCATTTGCTAATAAATTTTTTGAAATATAAATTAAATAGTAATATAATAAGTGAACAGAAAACAGATGGAAAGACAGTATGGAATAAGACAAACTTGGGATGTCTACATAGAACTTAAACTTAATTGTTTTTTACCGTTCCTCCTAGAAGATGCGATAAAGCAAAAAAAAAAACTGTAGCAAAATTTTGTGTTATCTCGTTGTTTCACTTTACAAGTATTTATAAGCTATTTCCAAGATTTACCTTGTTAATCAACTCTCTGGCCTGATAGACTTCAAAACACTTTTGGAAAGGTTTGCTCAGACATTAAAGTATTTAAAGCCTGATACATTAGCCTACTGTTTATTTGGGACTGATTCCTTTGCATAAAGAGTTCTAGTGCATTTGTTTTTGTTTTTTTTGAACATCTGAATGAGTGAGTGAAAACAGGGACTCCTGTCTGAGACCTGAATGACCTCCAGTAAGATAAAACCAGCGGTTAGGGACTCACAGTTTTTAGGGGACAGGAGGGGGACCGGAACTGGCTCAGTGTGACGCCACGTCTCCCCTTTGACTTGATGTTTGGATGCGAACGTCCAGCTGGAGAGAGGCCCAGAGCTGCCCTGAAACCACAACCGAACAATCAGTGTCTGGCAGTACAGATACTGAACAGATGACATGTTCAATCCCTTGATCCAGTTCTGCTAATGGTCCAAAAACCCAACTGATTACATTCAAAACAGAGAAAGCAACACATCTGCTGGACAATATTGTTGGTGCTTATGACTAAATCTAAATTTGATGACTGATTAATGATTACTGAATAAAAACACATTTTTGTAAATATCATTATGTTTTTTAAATAAATAGTTACCCTATCCGTTTACCCAAGGAAATATGGACGTAATATTCTTTTTTTTTTTACATAAATAAAACATTTCTTACAATGCAGTTAATCTCATATCAGGTTTGGGTTGTCACAGCAAGAAGGTATCACAATTCAATTAGTGGGTAGCATATATATAATATGATATGTGTATGCATAATATGAACAGGTAATTTGCAAAAACAGTTATGACCATTTTGATTTATTTTCCTAAATCATCTATGTTTAAATTTTGTGCACTCCAGTGAACATGAATTAAACTCAAAAGATAATTACTGACATTATGTGTAAAAGTATACCAGAGTGCAGTTCCTTATTGACAGTCTACATGATGCACAAACATAACAGACTTCCTGAAATTCAGAAATGGCTTCTGGTTTTGAAGAGCCACCCCAGGACTATCATCTGGCCCCCTTTCTGTGGTACCACTGATAATACAACCTCTATTTTGTGACCAACACAAACTTACTACCATTATTTACATACAACTGTTTTATAATATAACGTTGCTTCTGTGTCTGTGTAAGATTTGCTTGGACTCGTGTGTGTTCGTGTATTAAAGTCAGCGGGGTTGAACTAACAGCTGACCCACCTGCGGTCTCACTCGGTCGTAGCCGCCCCAGTTTCCAGCTCCGGGTTTCAGGACCGAGTCCGGCGGTCCGCAGTTGTAAAAGGAAGGAAAGAGCTGCTGTGGAAACTGATAATCCATTTTGTTTGATGTTAACGAATTAAAATAACCCTGAGTTCTTCTAATGGCGTAGGTGTCCCTTCCCTTCACTCTCAGTACGCTTGTCTGGGAACAAGTCTGAACATGTTGTTCTCAGCTAACGTTAGCTCTCTTCAGCTAGCAAACACAAACACGTTTCTCCTCTTCTGACCGTCATGACAGGCGGTCAGCAACTCACACTACAAGCCGGGAGCCTAGAAGCAAACACGTTAATCCGAAAAGACTCAAAACGACGCTCAAATTGTCCAAAATCCTCAATTCACCGGCGAACACGTGAAGACTCACGACCAGAAAACGACTGTCAAGCTCGGCGTGGGAGCGCGAGGCAACAACAGTGAGAAGACTTCCGGTATGTCTGAGCATGCTCTTAATTACATCCAATTTCCGGATGTGCGATTTTTTTAAAAAACTTTTTAACAGAAATATTAGCTACAACAAACACGCACAAAGCAAGCAAAACAAAAAATAAACAAGTAAATTAATATATGAAATAGACTAAATAGACAAAATTTACTAAGCTGGGTTTTTTAAGGCCATCGGAAGTTTTATTACAGGCATCTAAGGGAAAACGCTGTTAAATGAGGTTAATATTTATTACTATTATTATTATTATTTTGTTTATTTATTTAGTTTAACCCTTCAAAAACTGCTTTTTATGCATTTCTGAGCCCTGCCTTCGGTTTTTGCATTGCCAATAAGTTCAAAGTTTCTGTAATCAGTGAAGAGTAAAGTCAGACCAAAGCAATGCATTGATGAAAGGTGTCTGTCATTGTGAGGCTGTAGGTCTGTGTTGCATTTTCTGCTCATGCTTCAGAACAGTATTACATATTTGTAGATAGCTGACATAATGACCTGGCTCACAGTGCAGCAACACTACAAGCCATCCACGCTCCAGCCAGCGCCCACTTACTACCTGTAGGAGAAGACATACAACAGGAGAGAACACAAGGTGGGAGCCATGGGGAAGGTCAGGCCCGGCTGTAACAAGTGATCAGGTAAATGGATTTATTTCAAAAAGCAAGGTGTAATTGCCTAACTACAAACTGTAACACATCTTAATACTTTTGCAATGGGCAGGTCATCGTAAGGCAGGGCATGATCAGAAGGTGGGTACAGATGGGATGAGCTAGAACACCAGTGAAGATTGCACTAGAAGGAGATGGATCAGAGTGATGCCAAATGTCAGCTGCATGTGAAGCAATGGCAGCTTGGTTTAACAATTTCTCTCCTGCCAGTTTCATTTTTAAAGCTACCACAAATGGAAAAACTAAATTCAGACACATTTTCAGATTGATTGGAATCATTGAATGATAGGATGATATGCAGATCAGTAGGTAGGTCCAACAAAATAGTTCCCAGTGGCGAATTTGATTTGCAGCAGCTGAGTCTGTGTATCATCTGGCTGAGGAAAGAAAACGTTTGTACAACATTTTTCAAATTGAAAATTAAGGTATATTTTACAGAATTTGAAAAGAAATGTTAGAACATGACTGTTAATCAGAGATAATAACCAGCTTTATCAGTGATGTCAGATTGAATGTAGCCTATTATGAACATACAGTGTGCAAGGTTAAATATCACAGATAAAGTCCTTTCCGTCCTCACCCACATGTTTTTAAACATGGGTGTTTAGACAGTTTTTTTGTGATGCACTATGAATAGTATAAGAGGAGAGAATAACACTCTTGTTCCCCTAATTCAATCTATGATTTGACATGCTCGCATCATACAGTGACATCTAGTGGCCATAGTCATCTTCAACGTTTTTCAGTTCTATTTGTGACCCCCAGAGTTCCTCATTACCACCAAAGCCCCAGTACTGGTCATCCTCACCTTCATCAGTTGGTAGAGGGGTCAAATAGGCAGCATCATGATTGCATACATGCCCACACTAGAATGGACTATGTAAATTACATATGGTAGTAGTTGTTGTATAGGGATTATTTAAGGAAGAACATCTTCTGGAAAAACTGGAAAGCAAATATTGCCAGTTGGTAAATACAAAACTAAATGTCACTACTCTTCAAACAGACATCACACACACAAAGACAGTATGCAAGGAAATATATTGATATGTCCCAGTGAAATATTTCTCTGAACTCAACAATGGAACCACTGGATTCAGGGATGTACCAGTAGTCATGACAGAGCTGTTTCAGTGGTATGACCAGTTCCCACCAGATATGCCACTGATTTGACCTAGATTAACTCAGATACATGTAATCAGTGGTATCTTCCACTGGAACCACCAGAAATACCACAAATGTGCCACTGGTAAACATCAGATACCTGAAGAGGAATCTCACGCTGGAATCATAGGGTTGTTATCATATCCTAAGCATCATGAATCAGCATGAAATCTATGGGATACAGTGGAAACAGAGATTCACTACATTAATGTTTGGCTGAAATCTACAGTGATCACAGGATGCTGTCATGTCTAAACGCTCCATAATGTCATCTGCATGTTTTTGAATTCATGCTATGATGAATCTGATCTGTTCTAACAGCAAATCAGGTCCTATCCAGATGATGGAAATGCATTCTGGGAGATATTTCTGTTTTGTTGCATTTCCGATGATTCCACTTAAACATGCTGCAGCTATTATTGGCTTACAGTGGGTTGAGGAGGTCAGACCTGATAGTGTGGTGATATTCATAGATTCAGTAGTCATCTTGGAAAGCACATTGTTGGAGACGATTTACTCATTGATCTTTGCTATAGTTTGTACAGTACTAGTTCCGCTTGCAAAAGGAAGGAAAAGCAGTGATTAAGAAGAGAAGAATGGAGATATGGCATCACACAATACAGTAGTTCTTTATTATTGTTCACAACAAAGAATTATTTTTTTTAAAACGTTAACCGAAGGAATGAAATAATCAAACAAGATTCAGATTGGATCACACAGGATTAAATGGGACTTGTTCCGGGGAAAAGGAACAGTGACAAGTGTGGAAATTTTCTTAAGTGACAAGATTGGTGAAATTGGTTAAAATGGCATGATGTTATACGCTCTTGTACAATAGGTGGCAGTATGCACATTAAAAGTCTTTCCGAGCTGCCAGTAAATCAAGAGAAGAAGAAGCCGGCTCTCAGGTGTCCTGTGATCAGCTGACTGAACAGATCGGCTCGTCAGCGGGATAAGCGTCTAAAAACAAGCTGAGAAGGAGGATAGTTTCTGTTTTTTTTTGTCCCGGGGGGAAACACTCGTCGATAAGCCTTCCACTAGAAGGAAATGTTCCAGTAGTGCTAATTTTTCTGGTACGTATATACAATTTTCAGTAGTGTGTTTTGGTTCCGTTAGCCGCGTTGCTAACCCGGTAGTCGCGACATTGCAGGTGTAGTTTAGCGTTAGCACGTCATAGATCACTGCCCAGCTAATCTGCCATCTAACGTTAGCATCGACAGATAGCCTTAAGTTAAAATATCAGGATTCTTCATTGCTGCTTTCCTCCCAGATGTCAGTGACTGTCCTACAGCTGACTGTGAGTTAAATATATCTCCCTTTACTCCATAAACCTTGCCAGTCTGTCAACCTGCATGTAACGTTAAAGGTTAATCATTCAAATGATAAAAAACACAAACTGATGTTTTCAGGTGAAAGATGTTTGTGTGTTGTTTTATCTCAGTCAAAGCATCACTGCTGTTTCTGTGCCAGACTTCGTGACTGGACGGTGATTCGTGACTCATAGACGATGTATTTGTGTCTGTGACATGGCTAACATACACATCTGTACACATCTGACAAGTCCAAATGATTGTATATAGATGTTCATGTCGTGTTCATGTTCATGTCTGTACACATGATAACGTGCCAAGATGCTAAACGTTACATATTAGCATGCTAACAGATGTGTTTAGCATCTTTAGCATCAGCCATGTCATGGCTATAAACTACTAGTCTTGGTGGAAAATATATCAACATATAAGACTTATCAAAGAAATATTGATTTGCAAGTTCTGCACATGGAGCAACCTTATGTTTTATCTATCAATCAATCTGTCAATCAATCATACTATATTAGTATAGGACCTTTTACACAGACTGCAGTATAAAGAGTAAAACACTGTTAGACTGATACACAGAAAAAAGATAATAAATCATAAAAGTGACAAGAAGATAAATAAATAACGAAAGGCTATACAAACATTCAAGGAGAAAAATGTAAACCACAAGTCACATAATGACTATAAAACATTCCAACCTAGGCTAGGCTAAAAAGATAGGTGACATTATCACTTTCAGCTCCTCTCAGATTGTTGGGCAGGCTGTTCTTTGTCCCAAACCTGACAGGCTCCCTTCATTTATACAATACAATCATTTTTTTTAATACAAGTAAAATAGCTTAGGTTTTGCACAGATTTGCTTTACGTCATTATTGAATTTGTAAGATGTTTGCATTGATACAAAGAAGATATTCTCATCAGGACATTTTATCTATTAAATTGTCTAGAAAATGTATGACATTATGATACATTTTGACATCATAATATCAAGTGTATTTGCGAACAGAAAATGATATAGAATAAAATAGAATGATAACAAACACTTCATTCACACACAAAATGTAAAAACAAAATTTGCACAGCCATCTTTTACAATGGTGTCTATACTGGTAGTCTTAGATCAGTGCCTCATCATTTTCACTTTGATCTCTCTGTCTCATTTTGTCCCTCTGTGTCTCTCTTTCTATCTGTCACTCTATTCTTCCAGACATATCAGCATAATGTCGGGGAACAACTTGGTTCTACCCATAGTGCTGTGGGGCCGCACGGCTCCCACCCACTGCATCAGCAGTCTGCTGGTTATGGACGACTTCAGCACCATCATCACCGGCTGCCATGATGGACAGATCTGCCTCTGGGACATGACACCTGAACTGGAGGTACAGTTGAGGGTGAAGATGGTGGTTGTGTGGTTTGTCACTTGTCTTTTTACTCCTTTATTCCTTTTTACTCTTCTCATTGTCTTCTTACAACCCCCTCTTCTTCTTTGCTTTTCTTTTTTTTTTCTGCTCAGATTTGTCCCAGGGCCATGTTGTTTGGTCATACAGCCTCCATCACCTGTCTGTCTAAAGCCAGTGCATGCAGTGACAAACAGTACATCGTCAGTGCATCAGAGAGTGGGTGAGTACATTTTTATCACACACCTATCTATAAGAAAGTGATTGCGTTCTCTAAAATGGCACAACAGAATGACTTGTTGAGATGGATTTTTAACCTCAGTGTCTTTTTAAAAACTCATCCAGAATCTTCTTCCTTTGCTTCATTTGCGTTTTTTGTTGCGCAGCAGTCGTCCAGATGTCTTCTACATTTTTTTCTTATTTTCTTATTGTTATCACATTGAACTGTTTGTCAGTTTCTGTCAAAAGAGGTGCTGTAACCAGCTGGTGCTTTCTACATGTTATAGTTTGACTTAAGAAAAAAGACTTAGATTCTTAAGGGGTTTGCTAAGTTGCAGTTAATTTCATGACAGGTGACTCATAGGTTTATGAGTGGTTGCAGCACCACTGAGGTGCACACAGGGTCTGAAACAATATGGAGGGATAGTGAATTTTACTATATTCCTATAAAAATAATCTGTAAAGCAGTTTGACCAACATTTGTTATTTTTGAATGTGCTCTATAAATAAACTGACTTGACCACTGTAACTGTTCTCACTGTCAAAGGGAATAAACTGTCATCTTCCTTTATCAATATTTATATTTATTTAACTACTAAATGTCATTGTCAGTCACCATATATACAAAGAACATTAATCTCAATCAAATGGAAGAGATGACACACGAGTTCTCAATAATAATAATAATAATAAACCCTGAGATGAAGGTTAATTGCAGAAAATGTCGTAGCTACTCATTTATGTCTAACTTCAGTTTGTTCATGTTTCCAGAGAGATGTGTTTATGGGATGTGAATGACGGACGCTGTATTGAGTTCACCAAGCTGGCCTGTGCCCACACTGGCATACAGGTAAGACACACTCACTCACCCTGAATTTTCAAATATAAGCTGCTACTCGTAATCGTAGCTTAATGTCACATTAGCACAATCAAATAAAGTCCAGTTGTTAAAAGAGGATCTGTAAAAACAATGAGGGGTGTACAATTACTGTGATACTGTAGCTATTCCATCAGTACAAGTCATGCCATACTCACCACTCTGCTGCTCTCACATTCTGTTTCAGCACAAATACTCTTTTTGTCCACTAGTTATTTCCAATCACTTCTGCTTTGCTTTTTTTGCAGTTCCTGCAGATTTTCATGTTAAAAGCCTACCTGGAAATGGAAATTTGCCCTTTGAGCTGCTGGAATTCTAAAATGTGTTTCTTTCTCCCCTCCATCTCTTCCTCCAGTTTTATCAGTTCACCATCGGCACTCAGAGGGAGGGACGTCTGCTTTGTAATGGCCATTACCCAGAAATCCTTGTGGTGGACGCCACCAGCCTGGAGGTCCTGTACTCGCTGGTGTCCAAGATCTCTCCTGACTGGATCAGCTCCATGAGCATCATCCGATCCCACCGAACACAAGGTGAGAGACGCAGGTGGAGCTAGGAAAAGAAGAGGAGATTAAACAGGTGGAATTTGTTTCTTTGGGGAGGCTGGGTAACTTTAATATTATATGGCCTGGTCAGTGACTTTAATTGCATTTGGAGCACATATGTCTGTATGCATGGTATCAAATAACAGAGGGAGGCGTGGTTGGCACAGACAAATGATGGCTGTTTGCTAATAAGAACGGGTATAAAACATAGAGGGATGGTTGGAATTACATCTAACCTACAACAGCTCACATGGTCATTTCATACTCACCACTTGGTCCACTGGAATTAAGGTGGAGACTCTCGAGACGTTTTAGTAGTATTTTTACAAGTAGCTACAGTATGTACTTCATGTCCAGTTGGTCTTTCCTCAGTTGGGGGAATAATAACACACTATGATGGCCGCCCGCATTGTTGGTAGCGTTGATGCATGACATCATTTTGTGAAGAAAGCAGTGGGACCATTTCTTCAGAAAAACGCATCAATGTCCTCCTGGTACCTTACCATCTGATAAACATTTCAATGTGATGTGAATCTCTTCCTCTGAAACGGTAGCTTCAAGAACTTTCTTTTCTTGTTTGTTTAATTCTGGCAGAAATGTGATGATGTTGGTGAATGATCTCACTCTGCTTTTCATTTTGCACTTAGATTTGTACAATGATAAGAGAAAATCTGTAAAGGTGGCATTGACAACATCATGATCCCTGATAATGGGGATACAATTTTTAAAGTACTGATTAAGTGCTCATGTTTAGATTGTTTCACTTGACATTTAATAATTTTTTGCCTTTCTTTTCCCCATTTTCATAATGTTTCCTCCTCAGTTTGTATAATTTAAAAGCACACTCACCATTTATCAATTCTTGTACATCTGCCCTTGCCAGAAGTTATTCTTGTTTCAGAAAACTATTATACTACTTATTATACTTTTATACTATTCATATGTTTTACCTCCAGGTCTTAAAGTTTGGATAGCAATTTATCCAACTTATTTCAGTTCTTGTTAGAATTGAATCTTATCTAAAACTGTGCTTGATATATCAACCCAGTATTTAAGACGTTCAATTAAAATCAACTGTATCAAAAGCTGTAAGCTCTAAAAGCAATAAAACAGACGTTTGGTCATTGTCAGCTGTTAAAACCAGATTTGCCAGATATGATTGAGGAACTGATAATGGCTAAATGTCTTGTAGCATATAAAAACACGGTATGTACACATTAACAAGGTTAAAAACTTTTTCATTGGAGGGGGTCTTTAAGGTGATAATGTATCACCCTTTAGTTGTGAGTTATTATAGCATCACTGTTTTGAGTTAGATTCTCTTTTGTAAATGGGGCAAAAGATGAATAGAAGTGAAGCAGGTTACAGAGTAATGAAGCTATGAATAGAGATGCTGCCAGTGCTTTCCACTTCTCACTCTACTTTTAGATTAATGCTAACAGACATGTTAGCATGTCACCATGTGAAATGTAAGCATGTTAATATGCTATCATGCAGAGGTTTGTATAATTAACTGTGAGGCACTAACGGTGGTTCTCTGTCTCTTTGTCTCTATCTAGAGGACACAGTGGTGGCAGTGTCAGTGACAGGGATTTTGAAGGTCTGGATCATCACAGCTGAGGTCAGCAAGATGCAGGTACACCGCCGTGCAGGTGTTTGTTTATTAAAAAATACATCAGTCTTGTGTCCGACCTGTGTATATTACTGGAAAAATTTGTTAAGGTGAGTCAAACTGAACACAGGTCTTTACTGTATTGCTGTGTACATTGCATTGTAATATTTATTTTAGAATTATATGTGAAAATACACTAATGATGAATGATAAATACACCTCAAATTGGTTTTCCCCAATAAAGTCTAAATATCAAGAAACAAATCAAAACAACAGCTCTAATTAATAATTATATGTGTGTGTAATTTCTATGTGTGTGTGTGTTTGTTCAGGACCTCGACCCTGTGTTTGAAGAGGAGTCCAAACCCATCTACTGTCAGGGCTGTCAGAGTATTTCCTTCTGTACCTTCACTCAGAGCAGCCTGCTGGTCGTCTGCTCCAAGTACTGGAGGGTAAGAACCTGCATTACAGCATTTGGCCCTAGTCTGACGGTTCGTGGTTCGAGCTGACGGCTACATTAATGAATATGTGTCTCTTTTTCTCTTTCTTGTGTGTCAGGTGTTTGACGCAGGTGACTACTCACTGCTCTGCTCAGTGCCCAGTGACAACGACCAGGCCTGGACTGGAGGAGAGTTCATTGCTGCAGACAAAGTCATCATCTGGACTGAAGACGGTCGCAGTTACATTTACAAGCTGCCCGCCAGGTAAACCTGCTGCTCCTCTGGCTCTTGCATCACTTAATATACTCTGAGATATTACATGGGTTTTTCTGACCATGTGTAAAATGTCCTTCGCAAATACTGGAAAATTAGACTTAGTGTGTGTTTGCTTATTCCTCAGCTGTCTGTCTGCTAGTGAACATTTCCGCAGTGATGTTGGGAAAACCAAAGAAGGCTCGATCCCACCGCTGATCTACAGTATTGCAGAGCACTCAGACAAACAGGTCAGTCCACCATCCTTCACTCAGTCCAGTTATCAGTTATCATAAACACATGACCTACACTTAAAACTCGGCTGAGAGATTGTAAGCTGAAACAAAGCATTTAAATTTTCACCTCACACATGAATGATGTTTCTTGTTTTATAAAAATGGAGCTAGATAAAGACAGTTCCATACCACATTGGAATATTCAGCCAAAATATTGTAAACTAGCTTTTGTCATTTTTTTTGTTTGGCAAATTATATTAAAAAATAGATTGCTTCGCAGACCCTGAGAACATGGAACAACCCAGAAAAGTGTTTACTGTGCATTCCAGCAATATACCAGAAAAAATCTTTTATGATATGATGTAGTTTTTTGACATTTTTTGATCTGGATTTTGTGCTGTTTTAAATACTTTGAACTTCAACTCAGTTTTTTGTAACCCACTTTTGCCTCTAATAATAGATAGATGCAGTGGCTAATCATTTAGCTGTTTGGGTAACTGTTTCTAGAGGTGTAACACTTGATTAGGGTCCTGTTGTTCAAACATGGCTTAAATAATTCAATAAACATGATGCTAGGCCGTGATCCTTTAAAATTGCTAGCCTGCAATAAGCACTAAATGTGGGACAAAAACGGCTACATCTTTACACGTAGCTGTGTGTCATTGTCCTGTGGTAGTGTGTTGGCAGTCTAACTGTGTTTTGTTTGAATTGATGGTGTTTGATTTGATTTAAGATCATCAGGGCTCATGTCAGACACATGGATTAGACCTAGTCATTGTTTAATGTTGAAAAGGAAAGAGCAGTGAAGTGAAACTGTGCTCCTGTAATTTCCATCCTCTCAGGGGAACTTCATAAACTTTTATTGTTGGACTTTCTATAGAACAGGGGTGTCAAACTCAATTTCATCTTGGGCCACTTCAGCGTTAGGTTTGCCCTCAAAGGGCCAGTTGTAATTGTAAGACAATATAATCGTATCTATATCACATAATTGGCTCTGCATTTGATTAATATTGATTATAATAAGCTCTAATAACAAAAATCTCGCAAGTAGACATCCAATTGTGCAACAATTATGTATTAAAAAATGAAACAAAGTTGTGTCTGTGAACAAACTGTTTAAAATATGAGTATTGTTGCAGTAAGATGATCTGTTGCTCTTTCATTTGAAGAGTGTTGTGGTTGTGGTTGGTGTGGAGGAACAGTGATGCTCCGTGTCACCTGCTCTCACAGTGACATAATGTCTCTGTGGGTCAGACTCGTGGCTCTGGACTCTGCTGTCAGCACGTTTTACAGAAATGATTTGCAGCAGTGTTTCTCATCTTTCATAAAAAACTCCAAACTTATTCTAAACTTGCGCGTTATGAAAGTTTGGTGGTGCGACGCGGTACAATGCCACCTCTGTCGCTGTTTTCATCGCGGCCTGCTCTGATGAAATGACGAGGAGACACAGGAGAGGGAGGAGGGAGCGCTTGTTTTGTGTGAGCGCGGCAGCAGGCGTCCAGGAAGAGCGGTGCGGATAGAGACAGGAGGAGAGAGAAGACGGAGGACATTTACAGTGGCAGCTCCTTGATGCCATAAATGAAACATATGTGCGTCCTAATGAGATGTATCGGATACACCCCTAATGATGCATCTCGCTACTGAATGACTTCAGTGTGCGTGTAAAGGGGATGCATTCTCGAACATGTAGTTATTGGACACCATACTTCTGTAATGCAGTTTAGGCTTGTATGATGCAAATGATATTTTTTGCAACTTTTGGCGGGCCGGATTTGGCCCGCGGGCCTTGAGTTTGACACATGTGCTATAGAAGGTGTTGAGTATGAAACATTCACACATGTTCCCCATGAAGTAACAGAAGTGAAGACGTCACTGAACTGGAGACACACCCTGATGGAAGAAAGGAATTAGAGTAATTCAGAACAGTCAAAATTCATAGGATAAGAGCCTGACGACAACAGACAGACACTGAACAATACTTTGTAGAACAATTTGATGAATCAGTGTGTTGTGGTCACAATGTTCAGAAAGCATTGCCAAAGTAAAATTTAGACAGGGACCACAAAGTTGTGTTTGCTGTTAATGCAACTCAACCCTTCCTCCATGTGTTAAACTGTAGTCTTGATGAATTTGATATAATGTAAATTTCCACAGCACTAATTCCATCGGTACAACAGCAGTCATGTAATGCACATTACTCTGCAGCTTTGAATTCCTCCTTTTAACACACATACTATTCTCAATCACCAATCAAGTGCAGTGCGTTCAACTCAAAGGGCATGGTCCCTCCCATTCCTCATAGGCTTTTAGTTTTAAACATCTGCAGGAAACTATTTAGTTTTATTGATTCATTCATTGTTTTAGCAATTGAAAAACTGTACAAACTAAAAAAAGTACAACCACCCAAAAAGTTGAAACTCTGTAAAGCACAAACAAACCAGAATTATTTTCAATTTTACGCAATTTTTTTATAATCTGCTTATTCTGAAGTTGGGACAGGAGCAACAAAAGACTGTGAAAGTTGTGGGCTGATCCAAAAACACCTGTTTGGATCAGTCCACAGGTAAACAGGTTCATTGGTAACAGGTGATAGGATCATGATTGGGTATGAAAGGTTCATCCTGGAAAGACTCGTCGTTCACAAGTGAGGATGGAGAGAGGTTCAACACTTTGTCAAACACATGATTTTAAATGGATATTCCTACATGGGCTTGGGAACAATTAGCAAAACTGTTGTTGGTAAATGCAGTTCATTTACAAATAATTGCATTGTGTTTTCACTTTTACACAACGTCCCAACTCTTTTGGAATTGGGGTTGTAGATGCTTTTCTAGCACAAATTGTGTTTTTATTCACTAATTATTTGAAATGAAATGGTGACTGCGACATGACTCTTGTTGCACGGTTGTGAATTGTGCGGTGGAAAAACGCTGATTTTACAATGTGAGCCATTAAAGAACATGTAATTCATTAGTGACCAGTTAAGACTCAGAGACTAAGACTATTTGAATACCAGGTTTTGTTTGTGAATTGATTAATAAGAGTGAAGTCTAAAAACTTAACATTTTACTACTGCTACTATAACTACAACTACTGCTTACTAAGCTAAATCATCAGTACATTTTCTTATCTTAAATGAGATGGTGAATGTTCTGGCTTAATCCATGTGTGTGAATCTGAACCTTGCTGTTTTATTTGTTCTGTTATGATTTCCTTTTGGACAATCACTATGTTGTTGTTATGTATGGATTTATAATTTATTGTCTTGTAGATATTTATTTGTTGTCTGTGCATTTTGTTATTTTTGTTGTTCCTTTTATTGTTCTGTCCTCTGATGCTGCCATGCCTTCTCCCTCCTTTGACCTCCTCACTCCTCTTAGAAGGAAGGAGAAGGAGGTGAGGAGGAGGAGATGGTTGTGGAGGTGATGTGCCTCCCTGCCAGCGGGTGCGACTTGGAGCTCTACACCGCAGAGCTGCTATACTGCCATCGGCCTATAGAGGCGCCAGTAAGCCCCAGAAAATGCACACTGAAAACCAAAGGCAGATAGAAGAAGTTTCACCTTCTTGGGCTGAGCTGCAAAAGCTAAAATGGACATAGTTACAGCATGTACACCAGTACCATTTTAGTAGCCTTTAGTTGAAATATAATCTTTAAAAAGAGTCATAAATTCCAAACTCATGCCATTTTGCATGTCCGCATCAAAATCAACACAAATGTTTACATGTGGATATGCAAAATGGTTAAAGTTAGATTTTCTGCACCATTAAATGAAAGTAAAGCATTATGCACTTTGTAAAGGACCATACCAGTGATTGAGCATGTTTTAGCCCATTGACTACAAATTGTTCATTCTTATATTACTGCTTAATACCCATTATTTGAATGTGCCCTGTACTGATGGGGTATATATAAAATTATGCCCAGAAGACAATAAACAAACAGATGCATTATTAAGGATAATTTAAACTTGTTTGGTTGTTATATTTTGTATTAAAAAAGGTTGCTGTTGATGAGCCAAGAGCATCCTTGAATGCACCTTTTTTTTTTTTCCAGAATTTACCCCTGCAAACATTACTGTATGATAACAACATTAACAAAACATTTATCAATTAATATTAATTCTAAATGTCAATTTTATTATTATTTTTTAATAATAGCAAATTGTTTTGTCTATAAAATGTCAGACAGTTGTGTAAAATGCCCCCCTATAGGGCCCTCCTAAAAGACACTTTAAAAAACCCTTTCAATCATCTAATCTAAGATATCTAAATATTGACTGTGATGGATTATCTATCTGTAGCAAGTTCTGATTTTCACAGAAATGAACTAAGACCAATTCCAATGTTAAAGTCAAATATGTGAAAAAACAGTGGTATGGTACTTTATAAGTCAGGTTATGTTGGGTGTATTTAGTCAGATGGAAGTGTTTAGATCAGTGTGAGGTTTTGTACTTCTGAGATGAAGAGGCTGAAAATTTGAAGTAGTTTTCGGATGACAGTCAACTTGTCACGTTCTGAATTGTAACTTTGCAGCTCAGCCAAAAAGTAATGACCAAAGATGAGAGGAGCAAACTGTGAGAACAGCAGTGAAAACACAGACATCCACTCAGTGGCTCACATTCACCCCGCACTGTGATAATAAGCAGGGAAGTCAGTCTCACATTGTTTGTTTTTATCCTTTCTAAACCTCCATACTAACTTGGTGCATTTCAGAAACAAAATTAATGTTTGAATTCTGAATGAAAGAGCACCTAGTGGGTGTAATTTGTGTTTGTACGACTATTTTTCCAGATCGATTAATTAATGTCTGTGGGGCTTTCATTTGAAGATGCGTTAAGTCCTTGTCATGTCTAAATCAGAGTGGCACAAAAGGAATTTGAAAAATATTGTTGAAAGACAAAAATCATCATAAGCACAAAAATGGCATTTGCAAGTGTCAGTGGCATTTATAATGTAAGAACCAAGCAGTAAGTATGTAGAACAATTGGATTTGTGTTAATACTAATAATACAAATAATGATAAGAATTTGAAGAATAATGCCCCTTTTTAAGGTTTGTCCCTCTCATTTATTTTGTTCTTTGTATGCATAAGAAACAGAAAACCCATGATGCAGGCAAAAAGAAAAATTAGGCAAATATATAAGCTCAGTCAAAAGTTGCCAGATTTCAAATCATGTACCTGATTTGAAATCTGGCAACTTTACACATAAACCTCTAATGCACATGACAAAAATAATGGCAATTGCAAAATCATCAGTTATCATTATCTGGCCAGTTTGGCCAACTTTAAATTCACTTCATCTTGAAACTTGTTACTCTTTGGCTAAAATGGGTGCCAGACTGCAGGAGTTGTTTTTTTTTAAAAATTCCCAATATTGTGAGGTGCTGCTTTGATGAATTACTGTGAACATTGCAATCGATCAAACAATCGCCTGTTGAGCTCAAACAGACAGATCCTGATGCATCGCACCTCATTATAAATGTAGTTACTGGATGATCGTTTAAACCGATGATATACACAGAACATATTTTGCTGAACATACTTTATAACCTGACTGAGCATGTATAGAAAGTAAATCGAAAACAACAGTGGGCCAAGAATGCAGCCTTGGGGAACACCATAATAAGTTGAAAAATTAAAAATCGTAATGTCTGAATCAGTAAAAGTAGTTGCATGTAACGCCCTGTGACTTTTGTTAGATTTGTAGAGTTGTTTGTGAATTTACACTGCAGCCTTCAGACTTATGTTCAGTGTGTTAGAATAGAACTGTAAGCCGCTGAGTTGATGACATTGAAAGTGGACTGTCTGTTTTGTTTGCTTCTCTCTTTGGTTTCCCTTCTGCCTGACTGAGAGACTGAACTCATTCTAGTTCACCTGATTTCATGCTCTCTTCCCACTAAAATAATACTCCTCTTCTGAAAGCACCATCACCCTCCTCATCTGTCTTCATACTGATGAAGAAGCATGCAAAGTCCCCAAGCTGCTTTTTAACTAAATAATGACCCGCTGAGTCCCTGACCCCCCTTTATGATAAACCAAAAACACACAACAGGATGTGACAGGAATAAGATAAAGATAAGATAAACCTTTATTCGTCCCACAGTGGGGAAATTCACACAATTTCAATAACATTACTTTGAGTAAATTTGGTTTCTTATTTACTTACACCAGGCCCTTTGATTACGAAGTTTAGACATTTGTCTGTATACAAAAGATAAACACAAAAAGATGCATTGTGTGATCATTGACGCACACTAGACACAAAAGAGTTGAAATACAGAAACCGCCACCGACTGTGGAAATCAGGTTAGGCATCTTGAAATAATAAGCTTAGTATCAAGGATGCAGCTTTTACATATTTTGATATTTGTGTTAGAATATAGTTTCAAATACAGATAGGACAACAGGAAATGGTGTTTCTGTGTGTGGTCATCAGACCTCGTTCAACAACTGATGGCAAGAGGTTTTTTGTGTTTGTTTCATCCCTCTGTGAATACTAGGTGGGTGAGGTTTTTGTGTAGTTGTCTCAACTGTCTATTGGTGCATAGCACTGGATGAACAGTGGCAAACTTCTCAAATGGCAGGTGAATTCACATGAACTGCAAAAAGTACCAGACCTTTATAACAGAGGCAGGTTGTCATATTTTATTAAATAGCCTCCCTGATTTCTGATCTGCTCTATTTTTGATTTGCAGATGATTGTAATTGCTGTTAATTTAAACTAATTCAAATTAATGTTTGTTTCTTATCTTGATAGATTTAGGTTAATGTTCATTTCCACTGACAAATTCCATCACTCGAGCGTTCATTGCATACTCACCAGTCTGCTGGTCTGAATTTGTTTTCTCTAATGAAACTACTGCTTCTAATTGCTTCTACTTCTACTCAGTCAAACTTTCTTCTTGCTTTCAGTCAAAGACTGTTTACACAGATATTTCACATTAAGAAAACCTAATTCATCCCTCTCCTGGTAGGTTTTTAATTAGAAACTTGCAGGAAGTCTTGACCTCCACTGTCAGTAACTTTACACTGATAAATAAGAGGTGGAGTAGAGGTGATAGGAGTTGCTTAGTGAAGGAAAACTGACATGTTGTGGATATGTGCATTATCCTCAGTTTACAACCCCTAGGTTCACACCCAATGTAAGTTTAGATTTTTTGCTAAATGAACTGGTCTGAACCCCACCCATCTCCAGCACAGAGCCAATCACAACAAACCAAAAAACTCTTGCAAGTCACCATGGATTGGTTTTCTTTCTTTCTCTGCCTCTCTAGTGCTGTTTGCTCAAAACATAACGCTCACTGATGTTGAATTTATTTATTCACATCTTATATTGAGATGGTGTGTGTGTGTGTGTGTGTGTGTGTGTGTTATTAAAAACAAACAAACATTTGGTGGCACTTTGCATACCCTCTCTGATCATCCACAGAGTTCAGATGAGCTGAACTAAGGGATTGTGGTGCACGCTGGACAAGTGCACACCCACAGGTTCACTAGCTTTCATCCTGTCAATCATTGTCACTGCGATGGATCATTACAACCCTCCACCTGCCAGCGGCTCCTGGAAATGAACTTATTCATAATGACCCCTTGGTTAAAGATTCAGTTAAAGACACTGTTTTTTTGTGTGTGTTTTTTTAAGGAAATTGGCTCTTATCCTTTTATGTATTCTGATAGAAGAAAGACTACGATTAGCATTATGTAAGCTTAGAGGCTAGATTTGTTTAGTCATCTGCTTATTTAATTCTCTCCTCGCAGTAAGGCTCCAAATCAGGGTACGTGTTCATAACTTTTGGACTGTAGCCACACTACCTACCACAGAGCTGTCAGGACGTTGACTACAGGTTATCAGTCCCTGCCACAGCATGATACTGCCAAACTAACTGACTGCCTCTGCTGAGGTCCAGCTGCTGTTTGTTAATCCAGACCAGCAAAAAAAATTAAAGAGGGAAATCCACCCTGATGCAGAACTGCCATTCATTTGCCTTTAGCGCTTTTCCACTGCAGGAATCAACAATGTGTAACCTGGGGCTTCCTTCCTCTGAGGGCACTGCTTTGGCTGGCGCAAGCTAGTGGGTGGCTCAAAGCAGTGTCGAGTTTTCCAGTTAGATTTTTAACTGCTGAGTCCAGTTCCCTCCAATTGACCTCATCCACCATATAAACAGTGGAAATTGTAGTTGTATTTACAGTTGTAATATCTACTACTGAGACTTTAGTATCTCCTCTGGAGTAGTCCCCAAATTTAGATCCAGGAACAGTGGAAACAATAGCAGAACATGTAATGATGACTACATGGTAGGATTTGTTTAGTTCCTGCAGTGAAAAGGTGCTTTTTGTTCATTATGATCATAGTAATGAACCACCTTCTCCTTTAGTTTTTTGAAGTTTATCCTGCAAGATGGATACTTTAAACACAAATAGAGGTTCCTGTATATTCTTTGTCTTCACATGTCTTCTTGAATGAATTTTTACTTATGGTCTATAAAGCAAAGACAGATCTCAGATTTTTCTTTTTCTGAGTACAGTTTGGGAATAAGTTAGTTCTGTTTTGGGGTGGATTGTCCCTTTTTGTAGGAAAAAAAGCTATGCTGCCCTCCTCCCATCTTCACCATTATTCCCCAGTAACCTCTGGGCTTATCATAGTGTAGTTTAAATTGTGAACAAAATGGATGATGTGTGTTATAATTTCAACAGTAGTTGTTTTTTTCCGGTAGAGGTCAGTTTTATCAAGGTCTAAAATCAATGAGCTGTAGCACATCAGACCTTTGCTTGGGCTCAGAAGGGCATTGGGACTCAGCTGAAGCCAACACCTGCAGCCACTGTGCAGGAAACCGAGTGAGCTTAGCTGGCTTGTAAAAGACTTGCAGTGACACGTGACATCATCCTCACATTGTGTCATTGCTGGTAACAAGACAAAAGTCAGCCCAGGTTTTGGTGATTCTTAACAAAACTGACCTCATTTCACTTGGGTCCTATTTTCACATCGGAGCCCTGGTGAGTTTCCTACCTCATGTTTAAACCCGTCAGGCTCTCATGTATCCAGAGTGATAGATTTGACGCAACCGTCCATGTCTATGGCTCTTGATTTTGTCCATGATTTCCTTCAGTGGACAGACGTTACACCTCACAGTGCTGCTGAACCCGAGCAAACTCACCTATTAATGGACAGTAGGAGTCACTGTAAAAGACACCAGATCCACTCCTCCTGATGACACCAGAAGGACAAATATGATGACGGTCATGTGACTGTGAAGTTTATGTACCGTATAGTTAAGAAAGCTGGTTATGTTTAGGTGTACGCACCGGCTCTAGACCCTTGTGACATAATACATGTACTGTATAATACCACTTACCAATTGATAGCATTATTTTAACTTACTCTGGAAATAACAAGTGGCATGCCTAGCTAGGACATGAAGTGAAATACTATAAACAGCTGAGGGTTCAAGGAGTGAAAATAATTTTAAATATTAGGTCAGCCATGACTAAGTTTAGGTATTAGTTTGTGTGAGCACCTGGGAAGATGGTTAGGGGCCACGTCAGTCACATGACCCTCCTCCTATCTGTACCTGTAGTTTTAACCCCACCAGTCCTTCCACAGTGCTGCATTAGCACATGCTCTGATGGGTGAAACAACAGTTTGGGTGTGATCATTGGACTTCGATTTATTTTGCTTCTACACTTCATGTACCACCGTTTCTATCAGCCCTTACCTGAATGAAAGCCCCAATAAAACCCAAACAGCATGTTAGAGTCAATCGTTATTTACTATGACATGGTTTTTAGAGGAGTAAGATGCCCAGGTGGATCAGAGATGTGTGGTTCTGTTTTCATGCAGTTTGCTGTGTGTTGTTGCTGTTTGAATGAAGGCAACGAGAGAGCAAAACCAAACATTTCAGCTTCACATGGCCCTCAGACAGAAAAATACTCAAACTGTCAAGAAGTATGTGAATGCTCTGAATTTTGGACTGAAATTCGGGTTTTCAAATGTTGACATTTCTTTTTTGCTTTCCCACCGTCCTCCAGCTCCTGATCTGTCCTCCTGTGACTCGGTTCTTCTTCGGCCGTCGGGAACCCTTCCATAAGCTGCTGATCCAGGGAGACTCAGCCGGCAGACTGTCCATGTGGAGCATCCCAGACAGCTCGCCAGTGCAGCCACTATCGACTGCTGCAGGTAAGGACGCTGTGTCTGATGTGTAGTATTCATTTCCCAAGAGAATGGTTACTCTGTTGGTCTTGATGAACCCACATGGGGGGGACAGGGATTCATGTGTATGCATAACATTGTAACTATTTGTATCTATCTATCATTTCTGCAACATATGCTTTACATAGTTGGTAGTAGTGGTCCACAAATCTTTTCAACACTAACTTATTACTAAACACAGTGAGAAGTTAACATCTGTCTTTTCAGATGACTTTTTGTTACTGTGTTGAGTGTTTTTGTGAAGTAGAAGACAGAGGTTTTGGTGAGACATGGGGGCTGAGAGACATCTAGTGGCCAAAATGTGTCAGGCTGCTCGACTGATTCTGCTGTTGACTCAATGTTGTAGTTTTTTAACAGTTTTTTTTTAACATGAATTTAATGTTGTGAAAATGAAATTTAAGAAAACAACCAAAATTTGACTTTTAAAAAACTTTCCTCCTGTGTAAATGAACAAAGCTTCACTTTTATCAGTTTTATTTTTAATAAAATTAATTGACAAAGGATGTTTACATTTATATTTTAATTAATAGGAAAACAATTGATTACCTAAAACAACAACTAAAGATACATTTCAGAGAAGAACAGAGAACTTTGAAATGATAAACACGTGTCTTTAATTGAATTTTAACAACTCATTTCAGTGTTTGCCCCAGGAAATTGTATAGTTACGGAGATAAGCCACTTAGATCTTGATGCATCTTATATCATTTAGTCAGGAGAAGTTGGCCTCCTGCTTTAACACTTTAAAAGTAATGACTTGCTTCCCTCTGGTTTTGACTGTATCTCCGTCTCTGTCTGTCTTGTGCAGAGCTGCAGGTGTCGTCCACCATCAGTCTCCAGGAGGCGTTTGATAAGTTGACCCCCGTGTCTGCAGGTATCATCGACCAGCTGAGTGTCCTGCCTGGAAAAGAAGGACCCATCAAGGTTTGAAGCGAGACAATCTTATGCCTATGTTTTAAGTTCTCGACCAAAATGAAATTTCTTTCAAATTGTTAGGTATCCATAAACATTTAAAAAACTCATTTGTAAAGGTGTTCTCATGCAGACAACAGATGACTTCTTCAGGGGCTACTGTCCTGTAAAACGTACCTTTGTTTAGTTTAGTGTTGAAGTCATACAGGTGGAAAAGACGTTTCTGTTCCTGATTTTCATTTATACTTCCTCCTCATTTGGCTGCTTGTTGCAGCCTGCTAAAGTTTAACTAATTGGATAACTGACTCTGTTTTTTGTTCCCTCAGGTGACAGCCAGCGTGTACATCCCCTCTCAGGGTCGCCTGGTGTGTGGGAGAGAAGATGGCAGCATCATCCTGGTCCCTGCCACTCAGACCGCCATTGTCCAGCTGCTGCAGGGGGAGCACATGCTCAGAAGAGGTGAGGAATGGAGGGAGGGATGTGGGGGACGCATGTCCAGGGTGAAAATATAAGAGCTGGAACAATACTCACCATGTGATTTCTGCATTAACTTAATGAACCTGGGGCCACCAAAACCTCCTCAACTAAAAATGCCCCATTTTTTGTTTGAACCAAACAGGTTAGGTATGGAAGCACCCTGAGTCCAGATGTATCAGTCCCATCGTCCATCCTCACCATCTTGTGTCTTTGTTCATTCTGAGTGTTGTGTCCATCTGTCCTGCAGGCTGGCCACCCCATCGTACCCTGCGAGGTCATAGGAACAAGGTGACGTGCGTCCTGTATCCATACCAGATCTCCCCCCGCTACGACCAGCGCTCACTGGTATCCGGAGGAGTCGACTTCTCCGTCATTGTCTGGGACATTTTCACCGGAGAGATGAAGCACATTTTCTGTGTCCACGGAGGAGAGATCACCCAGCTCATCGTCCCTCCTGAAAATTGCAGTGTAAGACCTCTGACATTGACTTTATGTGTTTTTTTCACCTTTCTTTTTGTCACAAACAGGCCGACCATCTAGGCTCTTTTTCCTTTTCAGTCTTACATTGTTTGTTTTTCTTTGGCTCATTTTTTTTTTGCTCTGTTAGTGGTTTGTTGCATCTTTGTGTGATGAATCTAAGGAAAGGAAAGGGAGTGGTTTGTTATGTTGCTGACATTAGATTAAAATGTTACAGCTAATGTCATTGTTGTTACTATGGAAAAAACTTTAATGACATTGTGTCATGGTCAGATATTGAATGCACAGACACACACACAGTCGCCCATTAAACCAAATGAAAACGTCATATCGTTTAACTGACATTAAGGTGAAATTGTCAGAACTGTGTTGTTGCCATGGAAATCAGATGTCAAATGCTGGACAAGAATGACCTATCACACATGCTTTAATTAAGACATTGGATGTTTTGATTAGTATTATGATACAGCAAACAGCTGGTCTCCTGAGCATCTGCAATTACCTGTGGTCTCAGCACTGAATATGTCTTGAAGCCAAAATATCATGCATGGCTTAGAATAAAGACAAACAACAACTCGTCCATGAGGACTTTTGACATTTTTAGTGTAGTGACACAAGGTGTTTGACTAACCAAGGAAAGTTAAGTAAAAGTTTTCTGATTCATTAGTCAAAACCCTGGTTTCAGGTTTGGATTTGACTCTCATTTGCCAGAAGTTTCAATTACTTGGCCGATTTGGAATTAAATTTGAGGAAAAGTTAGAATTAATGTTACTGCATCATGCTGTTGACACAAACCCAACACTTCCTATATCTGTTTCACATTAAAAGCCCGTTTCAGTGGTCAGAATCCCTTCATTTCTTTTCAAGGCTTTTATTGTGAAATACTTTTTTTGAATACCAGATTTTGTGGTTCTTGACAGCTAAATCTAACAAATATATATTAAAGGGTTCAGATTCAATAAGGAGATTAAACTCAGTCTGGTCCCCCAGTTATCTGTCAATGACCTTCCATCGTGTCCTTTGGCACAGTTCTTTAGATGATCATTGTTTCCTGCTGTGTTTCCTCTGCAGACTCGTGTGCAGCACTGTGTCTGCTCTGTGGCCAGCGACCACTCCGTCGGCCTGCTCAGCCTCAGGGAGAGGAAGTGCATCATGCTGGCGTCACGGCACCTCTTCCCCATCCAGGTCATCAAGTGGCGTCCGGCAGATGACTACCTGGTGGTGGGATGCTCTGATGGCTCAGTCTACGTCTGGCAGATGGATACAGGTGAGAACTGGGTATCCACAGTTGGGTAAATGCTGATCCAAAGGCACAAGTTGAAGCTTGTGATTGCTTTCAGAACTGCAGCTTTAACCTCAGGATGATCGCTGCTTTCAGCTTGACCAGAGGCACAAAAAGTTCCCTGGGTTGTATCTGTAAAAACATTAAACTACATTAAAGTTTGATGGTCTTCAAGCCGTCTCTTAACTCCTGTAACCCACTTACAAACCATAAAACTATGTTTTTCACAACTTTATTTCAATAAATACAGATTTTAGGAACAGCAGGTTCACCACTTCTACCCATAACCAGAATGCCCCAATAGTACTGCTAAGTCTACTAAATCTGTCTCCATAAACTGAGTTGTTTGCAATGGGAGCTCTGCATATTTACACTATACTGCAAACACCAGCAGTGTGACGAGGTGCTGAGGGTCTATTCTGCACTGAGTGCTGCATGTCTGTCATTTTTTTCAGGTCCCCAAATGTTGAAAAATGATCAACTTTGGATAAAATACTGTGCGTGTCACTGTCACTTTTTTATAGCTGTTCAGTCACCATAGAGGAGGGGCGGGCCAGATACCACAAGCAACCTGTCGCATGCTACATTTACAAGTGCTGAACAACAACAACAGTGTTTAATAACACAAACTATCTGGGAAATTAGGTACTAGCAACACATAAACTAACCGTTACTGCCTGAGATATTCTGCAACCACAGTAAAAAAATCTTGCAGCTCCAAAATGCTCTCAAGCGGTTTGGTGGACAAATGTACCACAGCAACGCTATTTTAAAACTGTTTAGAACTACTTCTGAACTCTTGTTATTTTAGAGAGATTGCCAGGTTTGTTACCATTGTGCCTGTTCAGAGATCAAATCTGGGCTCACCAACTGTATAAACAAATCAAAAATAAAAGTTGTAGACTGAAATAAACAAGCTGCCATTACAGTGGTGGCATCTCATTTGTAAATCTGCATAATCATGTACAACCTGCTTGATGTTCATAATGTAGTCTTTGAAATAAAGGTTATCTTTAAAGCTTTAAAAATGAAGGTTAAAAGCATTAAACCTTTTAATGAAATTTAGTTCAGTTGTATTACAACCTTGATTCCAAAATAGTTGGGATGCTGTGTAAAACATCAATAAAACACAATAATTACAATAAAAATAATTTGCTAATCCTTTTAACATATACTTAATTGAAAACAGTACAAAGACAATATATTTAATGTTTGACCTGATCATCTTCCTTGAACACGTTTCAAACAAGTTGGGACAGGAGCAACAAAAGACTGTGAAAGTTGTGGACTGATCCAAAAACACCTGTTTGGATCATTCCACAGGTAAACAGGTTCATTGGTAACAGGTGATAGTATCATGATTGGGCATGAAAGGTTCATCCTGGAAAGACTCAGTTGTTCACAAGCAAGGATGGAGAGAGGTTCACCACTTCATCGACCACGTGATTATATAAAGGAGATTAATACATGGGCTTGGGATCACTTTGTAAAACTGTTGACAGTTTGATTACATGACTGCATTCTGTTTTTATTTACGTTTTATACAGTGCCCAAAATTTTGATCAGGGTTGTAGATGGTCGGATGTCTTTTAACCTGCAAATCACGACAACTTACAGGACTGCTGTAGCACCTGCTCCAAGATTAAAGCAAAATCCACAATCCATGAAATCAATGTCATAATCAAATCAAAATCCCCTCACTGGCTTTGTGAGCAGCATACCAACAAAGGACTGCTGAAGACTGAAATCTTGCATAAACTTTGCTCATTTTTACACTATAGTTCTTGTATGGAGTAAACAAAGGAAATACAGCATGATAATGAGTGAACACTAGAGGTGTTGTCTACTGATGTAGATTTGAACTCTGAGCCAGGCTAGTTGTTTTCCCCCGCTTCCAGTCTTTATGCTAAGCTAGGCTAACCACATCCTGAATCCAGCTCCATAATTAGCACGCATACATGAAATTGATATTGATTGTTTTATATAAACCTTAGAAAAAGTGAATATGTTGAACTACTTCTTTTAAATCTCATCTCCCTCTTTAGTCCTCTCAACCCTCTATCCTCATGTAGTCATTACTATGACAATACAATCTACAGTAAACATGTATGTGGCACATTGCAGAGGTAACATCAGCTTGAATGATGCTTAGCCACTGGAAAAGGTGTGCGCCTGTGTACGTGTGTGTGTGTGTGTGTGTGTGTGTGTGTGTGTGTGTGTGTGTGTGCCTGTCTGTGTGTGTTGGCAACCTGAATGAGCTGTAGTGCTGGGAGATTGCAGGGTAGCTAAGTGTGAAATTAAGGAAGGTGTGTGTGTACTCAGGCGTTGGACATGTAATAGGGCCATGGCTCACAGGCCCTTCATCTCACACACACACACACACACACACACACACACACACACACACACACACACAGGTACAATGGTACCACTTCTCCTCTCACTCAATACCAGAGCCAATACTGATGCCAGCTCTGTCTGCAGCTAATGATGTCTCTCTAAACCTCTCTCTCTTTCTGGAAAGGTAGAGCACTGTTGCAGTCAGAGATGGAGACGACTCTATCTGTGACCTGAATCATTGAGACAATAGATGATGATACTGAGCATCGAGAGTGAGTGGGAGATGGTGTGAGAGACAGATTAGAAGATTGATATAAATAGAAGGAGAATGCAAGGACAAGGAGAGAAAAATTGATAGAAACAGAGAGCACAGACCGAGAGAAGCTGAGATAAAACAAGTCTGCTTAAGCTCTGCTTACCCTTCTACACTACATGGCCAAAAGTATGTAGACACTCGACCATCATAGCCACAGTCTCTATAACAGCCTCCGCTCTCCAGGCTTCAGACTTTCCACCAGAAGCCTTAAATGTTAGAAGCCAAAGACAATTACCCACACTGTAGTCAATAATGCTTCCAACCAACCAACCAACAGTCCTGTTCCGTCTGGTCCAGAATCTTTCGCTAGTCTGACTGTATTTAATCATGACAGCCAGAAATATCAGAAGTGAACCAACACAAGAAAGACGGCATCTCATGTCATTGTTCAATTTATTGTGATTTTTCAGTAGATTTTTGGTGATACTGTTCTGCCGTAATCTGGGTAGTAGATCAGATATGAGATATCATGCACAAAGTTGACATTTTAGTCCGAGGGTGGTGCTGGATGAAAGATGATGGGAGTGTCCAAAATGAAAAGTTTCATCCTCAGGGGAGCGGGAATGATCAAAAAACTTAATCTGAAGTTGCCCAATAGATTTTTTTCTGTGCCTAAGTGGAAATATGTCGTGATGGTGGCACCAGAGAAAAGGTCACGAGATCACCAAAATGATTATGGTTTATCCTCTTGGGGCCAAGAGTGGCTTGGAAAATACCATATTCATCTGGACAGCAGTCGTTTAGATATCGCTCTACCAAATTGCTGAATCCTTGTCCGTAATTGGGCCCAGGTGTCCCTGTATCAAGGATCTGAGACAGGTTTGTTCGCTTGTTTGTCTTTTCAGGAGCCTTGGACCGCTGTGTGATGGGTATAACGGCAGTAGAGATCCTGAACGCCTGTGATGAGCTGGCTCCTGCCACAGTGGACGCTCTGAGCCACTCAGCTGTGAACCTGAAGCAGGCGATGACTCGCCGCAGCCTGGCGGCACTGAAGAACATGGCCCAGCACAAACTGCAGACGCTCGCCACCAACCTGCTGGCTGCGGACAACGCTGACAAGGTACAGACAAACGGCTAATGGTCACTCTGAAACAGAAGGGAAGCTTTGTTTGGTAAATGACTTCAGCTTTCAGGTATGTGCACTAATGCTGGAGGATTAGCCAATTAATGAAGTCAACGAAAAATGAATCACCAATAGTTTTGCTGGCCTCACAGGCTATGTGGGTTGTTGAGATAAGATATACCTTTAATCGTCCCACATTGGGGAAATTCACAGTTGTTAGATACAGCGGCGCTTTGAGCTAAATGCAAACATCAGCATGTTGACATGCTCACAATATTCACCATGTCAGCTGAGGGTGTTGGTTGGTTCATTTCAAATGAACTCTGAACTCTGTTTGTTTGGGCTGGTGTTGAAGTTGTCAGCCTAACTATGGTCCAAAGAACTGGAACGAGAACGCCTGAAAAGGTGGATCTTTGGTTCCAGTTGGAGTCTGATGTGGTTTATTTGTGGAGTGAATGCAAAGCAGTATGTGTGATAGCAGGTTGTGTATTCGATTTTCAGCAAGAATTATAAAATAAACGATTAAATCCATCAGCTGTTTGTGAACTCAAGACAGTGATCTTACAAGCGGGGAGCATAATTATTATTTGGTAAACATGGTGGCAGATATGTGCCTAAGCATGTAGCAGAAAATCAGTGTGTGAGTTTTTTCCTGAACTAATCAAACGAAACATGTTGTGTGTTTTAGCAGTTCCTCATTTAAAAACCTGAGCGAAACATACTGACCAGTAATAAATATCCCCCCATAATATTACAGAACTAGAAGCCTCTTTTTCATCCTGTTTCTCCCAGTTTGTCATTATTCATGCAAGACGTGCTGCATGACTTGATGTCTGTTGACTGAATTGAACTGATTCTCTGTCGGCCCATGCAGCACTGATGATGCTCCATGACATCACCAAAACTGTCCAGTGAATGAGTTACCTGTCAGTTCATGTGACTTCATGTTTGCACGTCTTGATGTGTTTGTAATTAGTCAGTTTGAACATGAACCAGAATAGAAGCGAAAGGCAACATTTTTTTAATTTGTCTGGACCAAAATGAACAGAGCTACAGGTGTGAAAGAGATCAAAGAAGTTTCCATTGTCTTTTTTCCAGCCTCAGTCCCGTGTGATTTTGGTCTGTCCTGACTATAATGATCACATAATGCAAAGTGTAGCCCTATTTAAAAGAACGATTTTCTTTTTTAACCATAGCTTTTGTGCTGTGTTAAAATCTGAATTATAACATTTTTGAACAAACTTGGTCAAAATAAACAAAAAAATGGCTGTGGCTGCTGGCTGAAGAATTGACCAGTTTTGTCAGGATGTCATTACTCTACTGACTTCTAATGTTGAGTTTAAATTGATTCAGATCTGATTTCTGTGAAGTTCTCATAGTCTTTTCTCATTCTCTGGCTCTTTGTGTCCTTCATCAAAAAACAGATACATGCAATACCTTTCACACACACACACACACACACACACACACACACTGGTCATCTTGGTCAGATAGCTGCCTAAAGTCACAGACCAATTAAAACTCTGCTGGAGACAAACCAAAGGTCAACACTACAGCCACTGTGTGTGTGTTTGTGTTTGTGTCTGTGTCTGTGTCTGTGTGTGTGTGTGTGTGTGTGTGTGTGTGTGTGCTTGTGAGTGAAAGAACACTGCTGTCTCCCAGGGTAGGATGAATCTTAAATGTCAAAATGGTATAAAAAAACCAAACAAATGCAGTGTTTCTTTTCTCTGAGCTGGACCCTCTAGAGAGCAGACTTTGTGTTATTACTTTGCTGTAGTCTAGTGTGAACTTTCTCACAGTGGGCCATCTATCTGTCTTTGACCTGCGTACTTAATTGGGCAAAATGAATGAATGACGTCAAGTGGCAAATCAACTCTAAAGTGAGATCTAGTCAGACAGCAACATTTAGCAATGTCTGCTCTCAGATATCAGTTAACCTCTGTCATGAGAAAAGCCCACTCAGAGGCTTGAAGATGATTTCTCCATTCATGTGTCCAAGAACAGCTTAAATCTCTTTTGGAAAGCTTTGGAAAACCATGCCACAGTAACATTTTAGTTTATACCAATAATCACACATTTAAATTTGATAATTCAGTTCATATTTCTAATGTCCAAATTACAGAAGATGGTGATCATTGCACAGAATGCTGGTCCTGGATCGGGGCTAGTTTTCATTTACCTCTACTACCACCGAGTGGCAAATAAATCAACATAGGTCCTGCATGCAGCTTTGTCTTTCCACACTTTACTTTGACTGTGAATGAATTATTTTACACAAACATTTTCAGAAGTGTAGTAATAAGTTGTAAAACCAATCTGACTGCAGTGCTACAAGTTGAATGGTAAGCTCTGTTTTTTTCTGAACAAGTCATCAACCTAATGTAGAATGAATGGCTCAAATCAGTGATTTCAGTTCTATATTATAAACGGAATAAATGTTGAATCATGACTGATGCATTTCTGGAGACCTGCCAGTGGTTTATTCTCAGTTTTATGTGTGAGCAACATTCCATTCATAAAGTGAAAGCAGTCAAACAAATGCAAGTTGTCAAAATTCCTGTCATCGTGACAATAAAGCTTATTGTGTTTTTCTCAGCCACTGTTCAAATAAATCACTGTTCAGATTACTGTTCAAACTGCAGTTTCTTAAAGTGAAGCAGGTCGTGTGTTGACCCCATAGAGGACCAGTGGTTCACTTGTCAGACTCAGAAGATCTGATCTGCCCTGACGGAGTAAACCCCGCCCACCTGAGCCTCCCAGCACAGAAAACAAATGCTCTGAATTATTTATCGTCTGAACAGCGTTTAGTTCAGCTGCTGGTACAGTTTGACTTTTACAGTTTCACTTGGAAGCCATTCAGCTCAGCATTCCGTCTCCTCTTCTGCTGGGTTTGTCCTTTCTCTTCTCTTCGCTTCCAGCAGATAACCTTTGGGTTGTTTCTTTTTCTCCTCTGTGTGCTGGTTTTATTGTAGGTGTCTCCCGGGTTTTTCCTGCCATAACTGCCCGTAATCACAGCTCTTTTCTGAAAATGTCAACACAACAGCTGCAATCTTTTCTCCCTGTTCTATCAGAAATACATCACAGTTGTTCCCTTTTCTGCCTCCCACCTCTGTGTCATTTCTCTCTCATATCCACTCAAATTATGGGTCAAAACCACCCACTATCCCCGGTGTGTGTGAGAGTGTGTACTCCCCTGATGTGTGTAATGACAGATAATGACCATGAAATGTCAGACTATCAACCCAGACATTACACCCAGCCAAGCCTTCATCTGTGTGTGTTTACAGCTGATGTTTGTTGCTGTTCAGATTTCTGTTTGTGTGTGAGGAGGTCGATGTGTGACTTTCAGTTTGTCCTGTGGCAGGTTTGCTGATCCTGCTGATCTGTGAATGTGTTTGTGGTGCGAATAGAAAAAATAAAACTGTGTAGATAAAATGGCAAACTGTGAAATTAGGGCTAAAAGGTTATTTTTAAAAAAAACTGGAGACAGACAGCTTAACTGAGCTTAATATAAATGTTAAATATTTATTTCAGTTCACACTGCCACAGGCCTGTGTCCTTAAGGCGCAGCTCCAGTCTTAAAATCGGCAAATGAATGCTTTATATTTGCAACATTAACAAACCACTTATGAAACATCTTCACATAAAGGCCCCTCCAACCTCAGGACTCAGTGCTGAGTATCTTAAATTTTTTACAACAGTGTCAACAATACTGGGTTCAGTATTTAAACCAAAATTCTGTTCGCTTCTATGGGGTGGATTGTTGCAATTCCTTACAGACATTCATGGCCTGGCTAGCGTGGCAGTAGATTCTTAAGTCTTGTTTTGTACTGAAGATTTCTCTATGAAAAGGATAAGGATTTTTTTTTCTTATCATCAACAAATCCCATGAAAGGACAAAACCAATGTCTTAATTCACCTCTGACTTGTCTACCCTGTCTGCAGCTCTTAACCCCAAGGCCATTGGTTTCTGCTGAAGATATAAATCTTTACCATTAACATTCATAAAAGGCCTCAGTAATTTCTTAAAACAGCTGGTCACTGTAGTCTATATCAAATGTTATTCAAACAGGACTCTTTTCAGTGATGGATCGATCCACATTTTGGTCTCTGGTGAGGATTTGGGGCAGGAGGACAATTTATGTTAGGTTGAGTCAGAACAAACTGTGTGTGTGTGTGTGTGTGTGTGTGTGTGTGTGTGTGTGTTCATGGTGATGAAGGAACATGTTACCCAGTGCAACAGTGTGGCCCATTGGTTTGTTTTTAATAGTTTTTGGACAACAGTTGAACTATATGGCACAGAGGAAGAAGTAAAGGCTTATGAATCACACTTTGACATTTTGGATATTTGGTGACAGAGAAACATATGATTTGATAATCAAAAAGCATCATTTATCTGCTACTTACTCTCATTCAGTTTTATGGAAGTTCACTTTTGTGAAATTCTTTAATGATTGTGTTCTTCACTGCTTCCTAGCATCTACCAACAATGAGAAATAAAAACATGCTAACAGCTTTAAGATTATTTAAACGTAAATATGACATGACAAGGCCAGACAACAATGTAATCATGTTTATAAAAGCTTAGATTTTTTATTTCAAGTTTTTATTTTTTTGTAAAATTAAAATTAAGTCTAACTTCTTTTGCATGACTTCATGTCCCAGGCTACAAGGTGTGTTTAAAGACAATATTAAATTTCAGTTAAATGGGTGAAATGTGTATATAAGAATTTTCTTATTTGTGTTCAGTGTTTGTGCATCTGATGTCTCCATAGTGTGTGTGTCTGTGTGTGTGTGTGTGTGCGTGTATGTGTATCTGTGTGCATGTGCATGTGCATGTGCATGTGTGTGCGTGTGCGTGTGGGTGTGTGTGTGTTTTGGACTCCAGTGGTGTTTGCCAGAAGGGCCCTGCAGGACAATGATCTTTAGACCTACTGCCCAGGAGCTATAGGACACTGTGTGTGCGTGTGTGTGTATGTGAGTGTGCAGATAAGAAATTGAAATGTCAGTTTTTCTATGACAGAATAGACACAGAACGAGACCAAGTCTGTCAGAAATCGCTCTCTGTTTACTGACTGCTTCACTGAGGAGAACTCACAAAAAACTTCAAAATCTTAGAATTGATTTAGTCAGAAAATTCAGATTGATATCAAAACCAAAACATGGCCAGTTCTAATGTCTGTATCTGTGTGTGTTCTTTCAGCCTCAGGAAACATTTGATATCAGGTCAATCACAAAACCCTCCAGTAAGTGTGTGTGTAATGTGGCCGTTTGCCTTTAGATGGCAGTGTTCATCCACCAAAACAACACACACTGACACTGAAATATGGGGATGGGGGCGCAACTGTCCTGCTTTTGCCAGGTAAAAATCCAAAACATCTCAGAAAACAAAAACTATGTCCGCTGTGTTCAGTGAGGTTGACAGTTTTCACAGATAATGGTCAGCTAGTTTTCACTAACTATATTTAGTGCAGGCACAGTGTTTTATAACTGCTGTTGGAATGAATTAATACATGAACTTTCTGTGCAGGATCCAAAGCAACAGTATGTGCTGGCATACGCTTGAATGTGCATGCACCTCTACACACACACACACACACACACACACACACACACACACACACACACACACACACACACACATCAACCCACACCATCAACCCTCAGGGAAGACTGTCCTGTCAAAGCTGTGATACTGCTTCTCTATGTCGCTCTGTGTGTGTGTGTGTGTGTGTGTGTGTGTGTGTGTGTGTGTGTGTGTGTGTGTGTGTGTGTGTGTGTGTGTGTGTGTGTGTGTCCGTCCCAGCTGCAGGTGTATTGTGTCTCTCGGTCAGTCAGGAGCCTCCACAGCTAATTATTGTTCTCTCTCTGTCTCTGTCGCACAGTCACAACCAGTTCAATTCAGTGAGCTTTAATGGCATGAAAGGTTACAAACAGCGTTTCCAAAGCCACAAGGTACAACACAGAGAAATATTAATTATTTGGTGAACAACAATATTAGTAACAATATGGAGAAAACACCTACAGTACCAGTCAAACATTTGGACACACACATCAAAACCATAAAATAACACCTATGTCATTATAAACCAAAGAATGTAAACAAAGCTAAATAGGTTTAAATTTTAGATTTCTCAAACTAGTCTCCATTTGCTTTGATGACAGCTTTGCACACCCTCAGCAGTCTCTCAACCAGCTTCATGAGGTAGTTGTCTGGAATGGTTTTCAATTAACTGATGTGTGTTATCCAAAAGGTCATTTGTGGACTTTCTTGCCTTCTGAATGTATTCGACACAGTCAGCTGTGTTGTGCAGGGGTAGTGTTGGTTTACAATAAGTTGCCTTATTCAGCTATTGCAGTGATCCATATCAGGCCAAGAGCCGCTCAACTAAGTAAAGCGAAACAGTGGTCTATCATTACTTAAGACATGAAGGTCAGTCAATCCGAGAAATTTCAAACTTTGAATGTATCTTCAGGAGCATTTGCAAAAACCATCAAAAGCTCCGATGAGAGGCTGTCATGAAGACTGACCCAGGAAAGGAAGACCAAGAGTTATCTCTGCTGCAGAAGATAAGTTCATTACAGTTACCAGCCTCAGAAATCACCACCTCAGATTGAAGCTGACATAAAGGTTTCACAGAGTTGAAGTAGCAGACACATCTCAACATCAAGTGTTCAGAGGAGACTGTGAATCAGGCCTTCATGATTGAATTGCTGCAAATGAACCACTACTGAGGAAAAACAACAAGAAATTGCTTGAGCAAAGAAACACAAGGTATGAACATTAGACGAGTGGAAATCTGTACTTTGGTCTGATGAGTCCAAATTTCAGATTTTTGGTTCCAACTACCGTGTCTTTGTGAGACACAGAGAAGATGAGTGAATGATATCTGAATGCGTGGTTCCCACGGTGAAGCAGGGAGGAGGAGGTGTGATGGTGTCGAGGCTCACTTAACCAGCATGGCTGCCACAGCATTCTGCAGCGACATGCCATCCCATTTGGTTTGTGCTTCGTGAGACCATTCTTTGCCTCAATTGACCAAAATGTGAGCAGCAGTGAACAGGTTTCAAAGGTGTCTGCTGGAAGACATTGTTTACAATATGGTGTCTGTTCTGCAGTGAAGTTCAGTTTGATTTCACAACAGTCTCTCAAGACTACAGTTTTAGCCACGACATGTAAAATACTACTCCAATAATATTAAAACAAGCTCACTACAATTTGTAAGAGATCTTTCGACAGCAGCCATGAAGGAAAGGACAGCCGACCAAAATCTCAGACCTGACAGAAATTCAACTTTTTGTCCCAGCGTCCAATGATTGCTCGCTCTACCAATTAATCAGCTGTTGTGACCCCCCTCAAATTGCTTTTCAAACAACGAATGATCGAGCTGAAAATGTGGTCAGATTCTAAAATTAGTTGCAGGCAACCAGTTCAGGGTTAAAATCCGATCGGTGTCTGTCCGACTTAACTGAACTCATCACTTCTCATGTAGAAGGCAACGGTTGTGAGGGTTTACATTCCCATTAAAGCACACTTTGCCATTTTTTTCATTATTTTCTCACTTCATTCTTCATGTAATCACTCTTCCCTCCCTCCCTCTTCCCTCAGAGTCAACCTCTAACAGGATCACAGTTGTGTGATTGCAGTCATCAGGTCATTAACATGTAAACAAACAGCACTGTTCTACATACAGCTCCACGCAGGTGTCTCTGCTAATACAATTAAAATTGAGCAGTGTCTTAGTATTGGTGGCAATTACAGCTAATGGTGTGTGTGTGTGTGTGTGTGTGTGTGTGTGTGTGTGTGTGTGTGTGTACACGTAACTGTGTGTCTGAATGATAGTTGGTGTTTAAAGGGATGATGGATTGAAATCATTATTCTCTGAAGTCGTTTTGTTCTCTAAAGTGTTTAATAAAGTATCCAAAATGTTTGTCAAGTTGGATTTATGATGAATGTGGTTATTAAAGCTCCACTAGTCAGTATTATTTTATCAATGATAATAATGGATAACGTAACTGTTTTATGTCAAAGGTGGAAGAAGGTACCCCTTCAAAGAAAAGCACACTGTTGAGTCCTTTCCTAGAGCGGGCTTTACCTCAGGCCAGATATTCCATTTCAGAATGAGTACACATGTCTCTAACTAGCCACAATGTATAGGACATTTTAGGATTTTATTTCCGAGCCATCTGGAGCACACTTGATGAAGTTGACCAATCATTGGGGTTGTTTCATTTTTCTTCAAAGAAAAAGTTATGCCATCAGAATAATGATCATCATAATCCTGAAGGATGCTCAAAAGAATTCTACACACAGTGACTTTAATATGTGGCTAGTCTTAAGGTGACAGATTGAATATGTCCCCAGAGGGAGCTCTGCGATCAGATTCTCATGAATCTTGAATTTTCATTTTTCTACAGTAACAAAACACACTGTAGGCACAAAGTTGAAAGCACCAACTGACATTCATCATGTGTCTTATTGTTGAAAATTCTCTTCTCCAGGGAAACCTGCCAAAATACTCCCATAACGCCCTGGTGGTCCAAGCGATGAAGACCAACCTGACGGACCCCGACATGCATGTGCTGTTCTTTGACGTGGAGGCGGTGATCATCCAGCTGCTGACAGAGGAAGCCCAGAGACCAAACCCCACACTGGTGTCTCCGGAGACGCTGCAGAAGAGCCAGGCCGGGGCCGACAAAGGGGGGTCCTTCTTGGCCAACAAGATCTTCAAACAGGTCAGTAAACACAAAGGAAAATCTGTCACATTTTAACGTTTTAAATAAAGATTGTTTTGTCCTGATATTTTAGGGAATTTTTCTTTATTATTTACTTTAATTTTTTATCTTATACTACCAGGTGAAGGAGACAATGAAGGAGACCATCAAGGAGCACCTGTTGGATGAAGATGAGGAGGAGGAGGAGGAGATGAGGAGGCGAGAGGAGAAGTCCAAGTCTCTGAGTCTGCTGGAGTACAATCTGACGATGGACACGGCCAAACTTTTCATGTCCTGCCTCCACGCCTGGGGTCTCAACGAACAGTTGGACGGCATCTGTCTGGACCGACTGGGCATGCTCAGACCACACTGCCCCATTTCCTTTGGCCTGATCTCGAGAGGAGGTCACATGTCCCTCATGCTTCCTACCTTCAAGGTACTTGTCTGTCTCATGTCACTTGTGTACTAGGTAGTTATCATACTGACCTCTGACTTCTGAAAAGCTAAACAATGCTGTATCAACCTCTGAGCTGCTTTGGGCTAAAACAGTGGTTCTCAGTCTTTTTTGGGCCAGTGCCCCCTATTCATTATCCAGGTTCCTTAATGCTCACCATCAGATAAAATCAAGGCTAACTGTCTTCCCTGAAGATTAATGTTGATTATTGTTCTGTGTTATATAATTAAAAAGCATGTCATTTAATTCAAAATCACAGATTTGAATTAACTGGACAGTTGGAATATCATTATCATTAGTTTTGCAGGGAGCAAAAAAACCATATGAATAAAAATTATATTTAGTATTTCACAAATTCAACTGTTAGAAATTTGACATAAAAAATGTAATTTGGTCTTGTTATTGATCACAAACAGCAGCCAATAAGAAATGCCAAACAAGAAGTATTCTTATTAATTGTTCCAACGGAAACAAGAGCAGACAACCAAAGAAAAAGCTTGAGGTTATTTGGAAAAAAAAGGATATCCAGGTTTATCCAGGTTTATCCTGACTTTTGATGGAAATTAGTTAAATTTCTTTTAAAGCTAGCCTTGCCCTTGGTGGATTTCCACCAGTTTCTTCACTGCAGGTTGTAGTGAAGTTAGTTTCAGCTGTAATGCGCCCGAGGCCATCCAGTCCAAGCAATTGCAGTACTTGGATGGCATGTAGACCTGGCTGAATCCCTGCTCAACAATATATGTTGTTGGGAAAGCAAGAAGAAGCAGCCTGGCCTTTTCCCAGAGAGCCAGGTAATGCTGGGGCATATTTGACCCACATGCTGCCCTAGCCAGGGCTGAATAAAGTAGCCTGGACCTCATTGTCGTTCTGAATGTTGACAAGGTGCTCCTGGATCTTGTTGCATTGCTACAGTGGTATATGAAGTTATCACAAACTAACTTTAATTGTACTATCTTACAATTAATGAATAGCAAATATAAGTTAAAGCGCGTTGCTGATGAAACCAGTTAGGATTCGATAGAGGCGATGAGGCCTTAAAATGTAGCGGACTTAGGCCATCAGGTGAGTGTTGTTGCTGGAGGTGGTTGTTTCATCTAGCTGAAGAATGAATGCAGAGTCTAGCAGGATGGTGCAAAGCTGCTCCTGTATCGCCATAAATTTAATTTATGCTGTGTTCTGCTGGGTCATTGCTGAGTGGAATGGATTTCACCACCTGTGTTGGATCGCACTCCCATCACGGTAGAGATGAACTCTTTGACGGCAGGAAGCACCAGCTTCTCTCCAGCTGTGAACAACTGTCCACATTTGCCTATCAGCAACGAGATGTTATATGACTCTACTAGGCCACTATCATTCTGGCTTTTCTTAGTGAAGAGACTGCTGATGGTGCTCCTACCATGCTTCTCTTTGAGGGCCTGGAAGAATGAACACTCTTTGCCTGCCTTCTTCATGTGGAACTTTGTAAAGTTCTCCTTGAGATGTGAGGGTTTCTTCGCTTCATTTGAAAACACTTGTTCACACAGTAAAAACCTATTGGAGGTTATGCATTGGTGGGAGAAGGTATGAATCCATAGCTAAGGCATTCAGTAGAATACTGGTTGCGCCATTTTGCTGATATGTTGCTTGTGATTGTCCAGTGTACTCCATGCAAAATTAAATAAGCGCTGCTCAAGAACACCTCATTGACCCCCTTTCAAAAATATTGCTCCCAGCAACCCCCAATGTTCTCTGATTGCCCTCTGTAGGATGGGAACGCCCTCGTGGAGAAACACTAGCCTTTGGTACAATATTTCAAATTGTTGATTGAAATCTCAAAAGAAGAATCAAATCACTTTCTTCTCATTTTAAAAAACATAAACGATAGATTAAGAGAAAATTAACCATGTCAATTTTGATAGTTGATTAGTTTTGCATTACTTTTTTATGACTTGAGTTTCTCATATGTGAGGATTTCGTGCTAAGACGAAATAATTATTTGATTAATTGAAAAAAATATTCAATAGACTAATTGATAATGAAATAATAAAATAAAATGATAATCAGTTATTTGTGTCTGCGCTAAATAATAAATGCCACCAGGTAACTAAACTAATGACGCATAGCACAAAAATAGCTATTTAAGATGTATATTCCATACATTCATATACATTGATATATTCCATCATCTTCTCCCAAAGTTTTATTATTATTGCTAGTGTTTGTATTATTTTATCCATATAACACTTAGCAAAACAAAGGTACAAAGTACAATAGTACAAAAGTACAATAAGAAAAAAGGAGGAATGAAAGGCATTGACAGCTGCTTCTTTCTCTGAAGGATCACAGAGCAACTCCAGACATTACAGTAATAACAGCATCATAGAGTTCTGTACTTCACCAGTCAATAAAAACAACAGAACAGCAACAAATAAGGGGGCAATACAGAGAGCATCAGGTCTGTCTGTAGAAAAAGCCTTTCAGATACTGTTTAAAATCTTCACACTGCAGCTGGAATTTTCTAATATCAGTGAAGTGGGAGCTGACAGCAAACACATGACACAGTGTTTAGCGTCTGAGCTGAGTAAAACGCAGATCAAACACACGGTGGGTCACTCATATCGACCCATTTACACTACACACCAGTATAGTTCCCTGCTTCACTTGTCTACCTCTGTTTCCCAGGAGTCCTTGCTGCGGCAGTTGTCCCTGGCGACGGGTCTGAAGTTGACTCTGACGGACATCGTGGGGAAGGGGACGTACGGCGTCTCAAGGGCCGTCACCACACAGCACCTCCTGTCTGTGATTTCACTGGCCAACACTCTGATGGGCATGACCAATGCCACCTTTGTGGGAGAACACATGAAGAAAGCGCCAGCCAGGTAGAAAACAAACACACATGGAAAGACATTTGAATATGCTATTCTATCTTTTTTAGAATTGAATCACTGAGAAAAGTCACATTTTCTCAGGAGCTGGTAGAGACCGAAACACAACCTCAATGGGTGGAGCCCAAAAAACCCATCTATTTACCATTTCATCTAAATCTCTGTCAGGAATTACCTCAGAAAAAGTGAAATTAGCTTCCACTCTCGTAGTTCTTCTTCTTTATTCAAAAAGGTATTCCTTTTCCCTTCAATACAATTTTCTTTGAGGAGCATCTGATGGCCACCAGCAGAACTGCAGTTGAACACATTTCTGCTGGAGATTTCAGTGACAACTCTGAGCTCATATGCACGGTGTAAAAACTTAACATCAATTTTAAGACTAGTGGACATCAGTCAATGGAATTAGTTCACATATCCTCAGAATCTTTGGAGTACTGCCTGTAAAAACAGAACCGTGCATTTGGTTTAAACACAGATATGTGTTTAAACACCACAGTGGGACACATCTAGCTGCCCCAGAAATTTTAACTGTTTCATTCAAATATTAGCGGATGCTTTATTCACAGCATCTAAAAGATATCCAACATAAAATCTAAACCCAAGCTCCACATATCTGGATTCTCCAGGCAGAAAAACACACCCCTGATCTGTCATCTGTGATTCCAGATGAAAAACAAAATAACAACCCAAGCAAGCGAGAACAGTAACTGAATTCAAAGCACAGAAACACAGGCACTGTTCACACACACAAAGATACCAGCAGCAGCCTAAATTCAACTCCTGTCAAGTCTGTGTGTGTGTGTATGAAGCTGATTGTTTAGTCTGTCTGACCTCTCATTGTGCTGTGAAAGATTTAACACGAAGGTCGAGGTCCTGCTGTTGTAATACCAACACAACATGTCATCATTTCGTCAGCCCTGCACAGAATAACCCTGCAGGGAGAGAGTGAGGGAGAGAGAGAGCAAGAGAGAGAGCAAGAGAGAGAGCAAGAGAGAGAGCAAGAGGGAGAGGCAAAGTAAAGTAGAGAGTAGTGTGTATGTGTAAGGTAGAGATGTAGTGATTTGTCTTTTTTTTTTTATCAGCTTCCTCTGATTTGAATTTAACCTGGTTTCAGTCGTTAAGTTGTGTTTAATCATTCTAAAAATTGGTCAACATAAAAACCAAATCTGTAATAACTGGCTTAGTAGTTAGCCTCTGTACTGGTTTAACCTTTCAGTGCTCTCAAATTAGTTTTATACAGACGCTTAAAAGCCACTGTAACATCTCTTAAGAGACATTATGATTAAATGAGTACAGGTTGGACACACTTCAGTTCCTCAGTGGAGTCTTGCATTGTCTTACATTAGTGATTAACAGGACCCAAAGTCCATAATAAGAGTTGTGTTGTTGGAGCCAGAGATGGTTAAAACGATCCTCCACCGTGATCTTACAAGAGCAGAGCTGTTTTTAAAGAGGAGTCCACACTAAAGTATTTTTGTTCTGTACACATAATCAAATAGATAATTGCTACTTTATGATGTTAATACAGTGATTTTTCCAACTACACACATAATGTGTGTAAAAAAAAAAGTTGTGCTCAAAATGAACATGTCTGCTAATGTCATCTGAATGCTCTCGCCCTTCCCTAACCATGGTGAATTAGGCAAGACTCTGTGTCGCACATTGACTTCCACAGCATATATATATATATATGTATATAAATAACCATGGCTTTAGTTTGTGCCTCTCATATGTAGCTGTTGTTAGCATTAGCAATCCTGATCAGTGTTGGTGGACAGAAGATGTCATTTATGAGCAAGATTTAATCCTCTCCTGTGGCAGTAACCACAACACATGGACCTGCCTTAACTGTGCCATAGTTTAACAAGATATTTGGGGCTGACAAACACTAACGTTAACTGTGACTAACAGCAGGGCTACAGCTATGTACTGACACTCCCTCACAGACACATGCACTGGGAGAGCATCATGTAGTAGAGCTGTTAGCTCAGCTACCCACACAGTGACTCTCTCAAAGGGCTATAAACGTGTTTCGAATGACTGTCAAAGCTCCACCACACTCCCTGTCTTTCCAGCAGAGAGACTGACAGTATCTGTTCATTAGCTCTGACTACCAGTTCTACATCGCTGTCCACGCTACACTGAGTTGGGGTCAGTTGGTCTCCACCGTGTCCCCTGACCTCCCACATCACATACTGCTTTGCCCCAAGGCCATGCCCCCCTCCTCTGTTGCATTTTGTAAATATGCTCCAAATTTCTTGACTGCAGATCCACTTAACATCTCAAGTCAGGTCTCAAGTCAAGTTTGAATATCTTCCCTTACACGATAAGGATGATAAACCTGAAATGTTTCGCCGATTAGACCCCATCATGACACCCCTTATAATTGTGCTTCAGTTAACACCAACTCTCTGAAGGCGCTGATAATTTTTTACTCTAACTGCATATGGCTATTAGCGCTGGGGTTTGTGAATTGGATTGTTTTTGTAATGAGGCTCATTTGCAAAGCAAGGGGTCAATTTTGTGCCAAATGTATGCAGAGTAAAGTATGAATAACACAGAAGCACCAAGATGCTATTTGCTTGGCAGCATATTAAATTATATTATTATTAGAATTTCAGGTTTTCTTTTTGTCTTAACTGTGCAAATTTAGCAGCTACATAAGCTGCACAGTCCTTTGGCCAATTTTGGCCAATGACTTTATAGAGTCAGTTGGAAAAAAAATTCCAGAAATGAACACATTACTCACATTAACAAAAAACAACAATCCAACACTTTTCACTTATTTTCCAACATAATTCAGTTGAATTGACAACATGCTGACATCAGATGCATCCCTGTTTTGCAAACCAATCAATATAGTATTGGAGATGCAACGCACATAGGCAACGCACATAGGTACTGAATGTCTTAAGATTGACTTGAACTTGTCTCAACTGACTTCTTTTCAAATCAAGCCTCAAGTAAAATCTGAGGTCCTTGAAAGAAAGTCCACATGAAGTCTCAAGTCCTTGAGAGCAAGTCCAATCAACTTTAATCCAATCCCTCGGTGTTGGAACGTAATCAAAATATAGTTGTCGTAACAGAGACAGAACTGATAAACATGAAAACGGCTAGACATCAGAAACAAAGAGCAACACAGAGCGGAGGACACCGCACAGCCGGAAAAAACTTTTCAAAGCTGATTATTACTTTCTTACCAAGAACTTCTCTTCTGTTGTATGTCCAGATCGGAGAAGGTGATTGTGCAGCTACACATGGAAACTGAAGATAAACTTTATAAAACTCAAACAAGGTGTTTCTCTCTAGTTTTCTCCACTTCCACACTCCAAACCAGCAGTTGTGAATATTTGAACGTGTTTGGATTTTTGGCTTTTTCATGTTCCCCATCTTACATTTATGACCATAGAAAAGCTTCCTCGCTGTGTGCTGGAGTTTCAAAAGAAGTGCTCCCGAACTCTTAGTTTTTTAGTATTTCATCACAACAACCACAACAGCACTCCCTTCACCAACTCTGGCTGAGGGCTTGAGCTTGTCTGTAAAACAAGTACTGGAAGTCCTCCCTTTGGGAAACTGACTGAGACAAAAATAAACATGAAAAACATGAAAACCTACATTGGCCTGGCTCTTGTTTCCTGTCCAAACTCCAGTCTACAAAAATAGCTACTCAATAGATTAGTCAAATAGAGCACCTTCTTCACAAGACTTTATTAAGAGTATGTCCACAATGAGCTGGATTAATTAGAAGCAACCCATCTTTTTCTCTTCTGTTCTCTTCTGTGGTCAGAGGTCATGTTCATTGTTCACTTCATTGAAGATGACGGACTTGTTGGAATTTTTTTTCCTTCTTCATAGAATTACATATAAATGGCATTTACACTAGCTGCACCGTGTTCTTGCAGAGCAGGTGAGGACAGTTTCAGATTAACGATAAACTGAAGGTAGCACAGAAGGGCACATTTAAAGACCCATAATCTACACACGTCCATATGGATTGATTTCCACTTTCCAATAAATACATACACCACCTGTCGGCATCTCACAATTCCATATTAATGCATTAAGTTTGACTAGAAAAAAGATTTTGCAGCTCTTGCAGCTGAATGTCCAATCACACGTGAGGCACATTTAAACTCAGAATTTTGAAGTGCGAGTTTTTACTTTGGTTTGAATTGAATCTGCTAAAATGGTTGGATTTGGATGGATTTAGATCTTATTTAGATAAAACCCCATTTCCCAGCTTGTACACACATTACACATGCAGATACAAAAAGCAGCATTCTGATAACATCGTGAGTTAAACTGTTAAACCCACACACTAAATTTATTTATCCTGATAAAGTCTGATAGCAAATATAATTCACATGAGCACATCAAGTCTGAGGAGTAGAATTAGGTTTGGTGTCCAAAAACCAAATGGCGTTTTAGGACTGTGCAGGGACAAGTAGCAGCAGAGTGAACTGGCCTCTCTCTGCTTGACAGCCAGTCTGCTTGTAGCAAAGTGAGCCCGTCATAGTAGTTACAAACTGTCAGCTGGTCAAAATGAAGGAAAGAAAGGATAACCTCATTAGTTTGTTTGAGGAACAACTGTGTCTGGATGACACAAAGTTTCAAATGTACTCAAATAAGATCAGCATTTCATCATTAATAGAAATGTAGCTATCACTATCACTATCTACTATATTCATATTTTAAGATGAACTCATATTCAGCTACAAAACAAAGCCTGAAAAGCCGACAGAACCGAAGCTATGGAATTTATAAGCCATCTTGTCTAGTCACATTGTTATAAACTGGTAGTTTTTCAGACCGTTGCAGACCGGTGCATTGCAAGTAGTTGCAAGTTTCAACTTGGTTTGTTGCAAAATTTTTGTCTGAACTTAGCATTAGTGAGACTGTGTGCGTTTTTGTGTGTGTGAGTCAAAGAGATTGTCAGTGTGTTTTTTTGTCTGTGCGCAATAGTGAAAGGCAGTGAGAGCAGGAGTCGGGTGGGGGGTGTGGGGGACAGGTGCACATGTTCTTATGCTCTGTTGTTCTGAATGGTTTTCACTGGATGTTCTCTGTAGAATAAGATAATTCAATTTGTGTGTGTGTTGGCACTTTATAAAGAAAAACACAAGATTTTTTAAGGTGGATTACCGTTTTCCCTGTTCCCTACAAAGTTATAAACAAATACAAAGTAATAACAGTACCTATATAACAGTACTTTCGAGTAATTCCCAGTACATTTATGGAAACACTTGCAACACTGTCAAATGATTACTTTTTCTTATCTATTTCTCATTCATATTACCCAAACTAAAGTTAATGGCTTACATGCTAAATTCAGCACAGCACAAATTCCATCATTACAGCAACAGTCATACTCACGACTCTGCTGCTCTCAGATAAGATAAGTTTGAAAGTAATGTAGTGTGACCATGGCATAAATCCACCAAATAGTTCAATATTGAGCACTTCAGTAAAAAGGATGAAAGATAAAAACAATAAAAGCCTGTGAGGAAAATGTGGAGTTATCTGTGTAGACAGTGTTGAGTTTCATTGCTGGTAGCTTAACAGCGATCAAAGACATGTCAAAGTGGAAGCGACTGTAAAGGATTGGCTAATGAAAGCTGTGTTTGTGTCAGAGCAGAGAAACGAGCAGCCGAGTGGTGAAAATGACGTGAGTGTTGTTGTATTTATAGAAGAATGATGTAGAATGTGCATTATACTGAATTTATCAGGACAACAGGAGGAAGAAGCAACTTAAAACAGACAGGTGAGAAAATGTGGTGAGAAATGGACAGGCTTTTTTCTGATATAAGCCTGTTTCAAATAGAAGTTCTCTCTGTGCCTCCTTCTGTCAACTATTTGAGAGTTTATGGTAAAGAGCTCATTAAACCTCAGATTTATTTTGTGACCCATTGTAGCTGTCCTAATATAGACAAAATAGTGTTTCTACTCTGTGTGTAATAACAATCCCAAGAATGATGAAAGTCATCCATGCTAACACTTTGTAACCACCCTGTTGTCGCTTTTCAAAATTTCCTTACAGTAGTTTTTTTTTAACTGTAAATTCTAGAGCTTCCTGGTACTGATTAGTTGCCTGGCAACTGTTATTGATTACTCCATTGATTGTTGTATTGGAAGTATTGGTGTGTCTCTGAAAGTTAGACGCCTCCAGTCTGTTCAGACTCAGGATTGTGTCCTCCACCCAAAATTCAATAGGCTGGAGCCTGAGGTGTGTGTGTGTGTGTGTGTGTGTGTGTGTGTGTGTGTGTGTGTGTGTGTGTGTGTGTGTGTGTGTGTGTGTGTGTGTGTGTGTGTGTGCGTGCGTGTGCGTGCGTGCGCACGTGTGTGAGAGAGAGAAATTCAAGTGGTTGGTTTCAGGAAACCAAATAATAAAAAAAATGTGGACACCTGTTTTTATGTATGTATGTGTTTCTTTGTAATTCTTTTTTTGTCTATGTGTGCGTGTATGTGTGTCTGTGTGTGTGTGTGTGTGTTTTTGGCTCTCCTCTCTCCTCCTTGCTCCTTAATATTTCATGCCTCCTCTTTGTGATCCTCCTCCAGGCCTCCCAGACCAGGAGGAACCCCGGAGACACCTCGCAGGACACTGGCTGCCCCCCCTCAGCCTTCCAACCCGGCGCTACAGGCCCAGATCAAACAAGGTAACTACAAAAGGAGGGGGCACTTGCTTCACACACCCCCAGGGCCCTGTGGGGAGGGTGGGAGGGAGGAGAGGCGGGGGTTTGATAATGCAGCCCACCGGCAATAAAACCCACAGAGAGTTCTAGAAAAAAAACAGAAATATCACAGGAGGAAGCTGCTGCTGTTTCCCCGGTCAGCAGGTCTTTAAAGGGATGTTCTGCTGTTTTTGACATGAGGCTGGAGTTCAAACCTTTGACTGGAGCTTTGCATCTGGTCTCTTCTCTGTCAAATTATTTTTATTCATGAAAGACTGACTGACGGAGCATTGAAATTGTTAATTCAGGAAAACAAAGAAACCGTTTCACATGTTAATGCTGGGGAAGACAGAGTTCAACCTCAGTCTGTACTCACATGGCGGCTGATCCGAAAACAGTCATATGAATACAGTCATTGGTGACACTTTTAGAAGCCAGTGATAAAGCGGTCCTGTTGACAGGGCCACCGGATCAGAAAACACTCATATTGGAAGGCAGTGACTTGTTTTGTCCTCAAAGTCAGCAGTACTTATTATGGTCTGAATATTTCCAGTATGAATCACAGGAAAGAGATTTAATTTTATCATCAGCATGGTCAGACATTTCAAGAATCAAGGAAACGAATTGAGGCCTCCATATGGTATCTCCATAGCCACTATAGCCCTGACTTGTACAATTTTGAGGAAGCATATGTCATTCACCCTAGGTATGGCGTAAACCCTTAACTCACAACTATGAATAAAGCTTTGATAAGCTTTTATAAAAACGAGAGCGGTGGATGAAGCAAACATCTGTGTAGACTGAAAGATACAAATAATACAAATAAAGGCACAGGAGAGTTTCACTCAGTAAGGGTGAAAAAAAAGTAGTGAGTCATTCTTTGCAGAGGAAAACTGCTCCGGTTCACTGTAGGGGATGTTTTAACCAGCCGTCGCCATCTGCCTACCACACACACATGCACACAGCTACCTACCACACTACAACAAGCTCGATACCTACAAATACACACACCAAAAATCAAGTCTATGTGAGTACAGACAACACACACGTGCGCACACACACATATGTCATGGGTGGCACCCTCGGGTGTTAGGTGGAGGCGGGGTTTTGGTGCTATTGTCACGCCTTAATGGAGGCCAAGCGTGACAAGCGTGTGGACTTATTCACGCCACACGCCTATTCACCACCATTCAGGGGGAAGGCTCGGCCGTGACCTCTGCTCAGCCAGCTACTCCAACCTGGTGTGTGTGTGTGTGTGTGTGTGTGTGTGTGTGTGTGTGTGTGTGTGTGCCAGAGGCTTTGTGAAGGAGAGGGCTCTTAACCCAGCTCACGATCTCTTTTCACATGGAAATAAATGAGGAGGCCCCTCTAATATACAGCAGCATTTACAGTGAGATGAACAGAGAGCAGCTTGTCTGCATACAACATAACACACATAAAACATCTTACAGTTACTGCTGCGTTTTTTCAAGATACTTCCCCAAGTGGATGTGGGAAAAGGCTTATTCTGTGGGTCTTATTTCTGTAGTGGACATTCAGATCTGGCGCAGAAATGATGGACCAAATGATGAAAGTAAGCCAAGTTGTGAAAAAAAAAAAAATCTTTTAATATTCTAGGGATGGTCAGACCCACATGGACAAATGACCACGCTACAAAAAAAGTCAAGCAACCACCATATGGGATGATGGTGGCAAATGTATATGCATGTCATGTAGATGTTTCGACATATGTCTTATTAAATGGTCATGATATATACACTGACCATGCTATGTTGTGTCATAAGGCACCATTTTGTTGTTGCTGAAGCCAACTTTTATTAAAGTAAACCATATTTGAGTGGCATTTCAATATCATTTATGTGTATTGGTGTGAACGTGATCAGGATTTGAGGCCTCAAGAAGTTACTTTTAAATTTTAATGTACCAATAACTGTTTCCACATGTTAGATGTGAATATTAAAGTATCATCTGCATATTGGGTTGTTTTATAGTGTTACAACCAGCACATTTTTTCATTGGCCTAGCAGCTAATGCAGCTAATCTAGCTAATCTCCAGATGGATTTTCTGATCTCACTCCATTAGTAGCACTGAAACCATAGGGTCTTTAAAACCCTGTCATCACTGTAGAAGATTTTCTCTAAAGCCAACATTTTGTGAGTCAGAACATGTTCTACTGTGACTGTTCTTGATGTCTACAGAGAGCAGCAGACCGTTCACACAGCGCTGCTGCTAAGACGAATGAATCACATGAAAAAATACATTTCAAATATTACTTTCATATTTTGATAAAGCCAGTTTGGCCTCTTTTATTGGTCAAAATGCTAAAAAGAGTTCAAAACAGCTTATAAAGGGCTGCATGCATAAAGCTACACCTAAGATTCACTTGATGAGTAATTCTCACTTAAAAAGTAAAAACAATCATTAATAAAAAAAGATCATACATTTCTTTACAGTTTAACAAATTGTTCATATTTTAATTATTTGTTTCAGGCACACTGCTGTTTTTTTTTCAGAGTTAAAAGTTTTGAGTTTGAATCTGGACCTGGGACTAAACTGGGCCCAAAAATGTTAGTGAGAAATTGTTTACAGAGGAAAAGCATTAGATGGGAAAGACTGAATGTACTCTTAGTACATGTTGGAGGTTTTGGACATTTTTTAGTATACTAATGATTTTTGAATCTCCCTTGGGTTGTCATGGTTCATGGTTTAATATTTAAAAGTTAAAATAAAAGTTTTTTTTAAAGTTAAAGTAGAACTAAGAATAATTTTGTAATGAGTTTTTATTTACCTACAGTAACATTATTACATTATATTTATAATTCCTTAGTTTTCCAACTTGTCAGGCACTGAATTCTCCAGATAGAAATGAGCATTGAAGTATCATTTGCATATATAATGATTTTGTGATGTTACAGCCAACGTCCAAACCTTTCTCAGAGGGCACTGTTCTGCAAAGCTCAGCCATTGGCCGAGCACTTAAAGTAGATGATGCATACTATAAGATAATTATATTTAACCTCCTCATACAGCAGATTTTCTTTTGAAATTTTTGTTTTTTCCACTCCAAAGTTGGCAAACTGCTGTTGACTTCCCTCGACCATCTTCTCTGTCTTTCTAATTTCTCTCACCCTCTCTCTGTTTCTCTTTCTCTTTCTGTCTCTCTTCATCTTTACACTGTTGTTCGCTGCATGGCTTCAGCCTGCTGCCTGTTCTCTAGTAAAAAAAAACCCTTCCACAAACACACTCTCTCTTCAGTGTCATTCAGTCTCTCTTTTGTATTTGTGCACATTTTTCTTTCATGATCTCTCTCTTTTTTTCTTGCTTTCTGCCTTTGTTCACCACAAACCAATATAATGTTGCTGTACCTGTTTTCTCTGTTTTGTCTGTGCTACATGTTTTCTCTGTGGTAATTGGACTATTGACAGTTTTTAAATTTGTACCTGTTGCATTTAGCTGCTTCGCTGTTTTTGTGTGAACAGTAAGATTATGTTCTGTCTATGATTATATTGAAATGTAAAAAAACGACAGTCATTAGTTATTGCACGTTATTGTATATTATATATGTTTACATTTGTGAGAAAAGCTGGGTTTTTTCTTTCTTTGTCAAATACTGTATTCTGATTCTAAATCTGAAACAACATACTTTATCAATTGATCTCCACAACATAAAGGTTTCAGGTTTCTGGCCCAAGCATAAACATAAACTCTATATTCTGATTACAATTTGAATCAGTGCATAATATTTTTAACTGCAGGTAGATTGTTTTTACAGACATGTTGGCCATCCTTTTTTGAAACAAGGTTTATGTTCTTTTTAAAACTGTTCATTGAGAACACAGGTTAATAACATGCAATTGCCACAGTCTGAAACCTTTGTGCCTAGTTTGGGCGTGGTTGGTCTTCAAACTAACAGCTGCTTTTTCATCTCTTTATCAAGTGCGTGCTGGGGTATGGAAAGTGTCATCTTTGTTTTATTTTGACATTAATGTGCCTTTATTAAAATAAGGATGCCGATGTCAGGATGGCGGACGTTTTTGTAGTGCATCTGACTGTCATCTTGGACGCTGCAGATCATGTCCTGGCACAGACCTGCAATTTTTCCCCCCCTAATCTTATCCTTATTAGCTTATTAACCATAACCACCTGTTTTCCCTAACTTTCACCATACAGGTTTGCCCTGTGCAGATGTTGAAGGAATTTTAGAAGCTCTGTTGAATGTTCTAAACTTTGCCATTGAATGTAGCCCAGGGTTTGGCAGAATCGGCCAATGGCAAAGCTGTTCATTTTGAGTACAGGGCTTGTTTTGCCTTAGTTTTTGTTACTTTTTCCCAATCACAATTTAAATGTGAATATTTACGAGTTGGGCTTATAAAGCACATTTTTATGCATTCTTGTTTTAACTTCTTTCCCTGTGATAACTATTTCCTTTCATTTCTATATGTGTTTTTATTTTCTGTTCTTGTGTGTTGTGAATATATTTTCTTCTTCCCTGCTTCCTCACTGCTTGTCTCCTCTCTCTTTTTGCTATTATATGTATTTATATCTTCCTAACCTGTTCTTTCCTTCTTGACTTTCTCTCCTTCTCTCCCTTTACAAGCTGCTGTAGCTGCCACAGCCAACACCAGTACTGTTACTACTGCTACTGCTGGGGCTCCAGGGGCCCCTGGGGGCCATCCTCAGGGGGCCCCTGGCTCCCCCAGCCCTGGCCCTGCTTCTCATAACATCCCCTCAGTCAACGAAGGTACAGACTGAACTGATGGGTACCACTTAGGGAGCAGCCATTCTCTTTTTTCAGTTACTTATCTTTGTCTTTGGAGATCTTCTGCTTCCTAGATCTTCTTTCGTACCTTCCTTCCTCTGTCTTTCCTTCGTTTTCCTTTCCTCCGTCCCATCTGGATTTTTTTATGTTTATTTTTCCCTTTACATTCCTATTTCTGTTTTTCCTTCGTTCTCTTGACTTCTCTCTCTCTCTATGCCATCACAATTCTTCTCCACCCCTCTCTTCACTCCATCAGTTATTTATTCCCCCCCGTTTCTGTCCTTCTTCGGTCTCACCACCTCATTTCTCTTTCCTTGCATCAGTCTTGTTTTTTTCCCGTAGTCAATGTTAGGTTTTCATCTCAGGTGCCTAGCTCCAGTTTTTTGCAATGTCTTTGTCCTTGTTTTGGTCTACAGCTCTGTCTGTTTATCTGCCTGTCTGTCATGGCTGAGTTCAGTCCACTTTCAAACCAGTCAGGTGATGAAATTAATAGTTTTGAGTCTCCAAATTTGAATGCACAGGAGCTATCATCATAATTTGTCATGAGAAATTAAACCAGTTCTGCAATATTTGCAGGATCTAGCAGTTTTGCTTAGTCCCTGATACATTTCTAAAATATGGAAAATGTGACATAATCTAGCACAAAAACACTAGTGCAAACTCAAGTAAAACATCAGTCCTCAATCTCGAACTATTCCTCCCAAGATTTTATACCTAATTTTTTCCTCATCCTTGCAATTTGCAGTTTAGTGGGAAGCGTGCAAAGTGCATTTTTTTAGCCAATCTGCTACAAATTAAAACATGTCTCACCACATTAATCATAACAACTACTTCAAAAGAGGCTGTTGGTATTATCTAAAATGTCCAAGTCAAATCCAAGTTAATTAAACTTGCAGGCACCCAGGATGAGTTTCCTAGTGCAGCTAAGTTTCATGAGGCAAAGAGCTGTGTCATCAGCAAACAAGTGGACTTTACTGATGTTTGCATCTGATGTATTTGAGAGTGCATTGACCACAGTCCTTATGCCCTGGTCTTTTGTCTTTTTTCAGTTGTTGGCAGTAGTGTATGGTCCTACCCTGTTTTTTCTGTCTCTAAGTCTACCTGTCTGTCTGAATGTGTCCATGTGTCCGGATGTTTCAGTGTCCCTGTGCTCACTGTTTGCATGCTTGCTATTTCCACCTGATGGAATGGGGAGTGTGGGGAGTGTAACCGGAGAAAAATCACAGGCCAACAAAACAATTTAAATGGATTTTAAAAAAACAAAACAAAACTGAATTTGAAAACTGAATTTCTGATTAGCAACAATTGAAATTTTCTCTTGTTTGACATTTAGCCGTCCCTGTTTTCACTTGAAGCACATCTGTCTGACACTACTTACAAATTTTTAAGAGGAATGCATAAGAAGACTGAATGTTAACTAATTTTTTTGTAACTGAACAAAATTGTAATCATTGTAACTTATACTTGGAGTCTTTCTGGTGTCCTTTGCAGAGACTACTGCTGCTTTTTTCTTTTTAAACGACTTTTTTTATTTTCATTTTTTTTTATTAACATGATGTTGCACCATTCACCCATACAATGAATGTGCTCTCAAATTATTTAAAATGTCCCACATTTGTGGTTTCAATAGGGACATCAAGTGCCTTTCAAAGCTGATGACCTTTAGTTTCCAATTTTCAGAGACGAAAACTAAGTTGGTTAGATATATTTTTAAATTTGTTCAATACCAGAAAAGTGCAAGCATGCAGACAGAGGCTCATTCTTCCCAGTACATGTAGGAATATTTAGGAGATAAACAGCAACTGTAGGAAATATGTCAAGTTTTTGTATTATGTATATTCCCAAAACACTGCCGTGCAGAAACCTTATTATCAATGACATTATTATTATTATTTTTAGTAGTAGTTGTAGCAGTAGTAGCAGTAGTGGTAGTAGTGGTCTAAAAGGAATACTTAACTTCATGTTGAAAGACTTAAAGTTTTTATGTTTTTACTCTCTGAAGTAACTTGGATCTAAGTTACCAGATAAATGTCATTCAGCTCAAATTACAATCTTTCTCTAAGTTAGTGCAATAGAAGGATAAAGTAGCATGAAATGGAAATACTAAAGTACAAGTACCTCATATTTCTACTTAAGTACTTGCGTAAATGTACTTAGTTACTTACCACCACTGCTTTTATCCTTCTTTTTGTTACATTTTCTGGTTTAGATATTATTTTATCAATTTCCTGACTTTGTATTGTTTTGTTTGCAACATTGTATGCTTAATAAATAATTAATTAAATGTGAATAATTAGCACTAACAGCAGCAGTTGTAAAGCACTTTGTTAGCAGTAACAGTGCTACGTAATCATTAGCAGCAATAGTAATCGTAGAACCAGAATTCTACTAGTAGTTATTAGTGGTTAGCAGCAACAACAGCGTTAGTGATAGCAGTAATGTTAAGAGCGCCAGCAGTAGTGGTAGCACCAGCAGGAATAGTTGTCTTAGCTGTAGTTACAGGCATCTACTACACCGGTCACTGTCAACCATACTTTTTGGGAACAGCAACTAAAAGTATGATTTTTGAAATGGCATCAGTCCTTCAACTGGCATACAGTAAAGATCATACCCAGTGAAATCACACACCCAAGTTTATGGTACGGGAAGAAATCAGAATACCAGAAGCACGGCTCTGAGGAAATGCTATCTGTGTAACATCAACTTTATCTTAACACTTTCACAGATGTACCTTGTGGAGTCTGGTAAAATGGTCAGGGAAAAATTTTGAGAGCAGTCAAAACAAAGAAGAAGTATTAATAGTGGTGGTGGAAGGTAACTCATGTAATGTAATGATTTCAGTTTTGTTTGTTAACGTTTGAGCTTTCTGCAAAGCAGTGTTACAAATGTTGCAGCTAGAGGTTGACTGATTTTTCTTTTCTTAAGGGCCAGTACTGAGACAATTTGGTTATTACGGTACAGGACATCAAATATTTGGCAAAATATTTGATTTTGTGATATTGATAATAACAAATCTGTCAACCTCTTAATAGAATATTCCTGAATAGAGTATGTTTGTAATACACCTAACGGTTTGAGTTTTTCCTGTATATTTCGATGGCGGAGGTAAGTTTCACATGGTGCCCTCGGCAAAGAAATTTGTGTGGAATTTCTTTCCTGCTCAAAAGCAATTCAGTGTCCATTCAGGTGTCTTTCACATATGTGCATCTTCTCTGGAAACCATATATTGAACCAATATATGTGAATAAGGTCCTTGGTTTATGTTTAGTATCGGCGAATAAACATTTCAGTCCATTTTTTGTCACGGGTATGTAAAAGCTGGTGTACATTTCTCTTGTGTTTGTTGTAAAATATAAATATATGCCATTAATTTGACTCAGACTGATACAGCCGGATTTGCACCCTATTGAAGCGATACCAAGACATTTTGAATGTTACTTTTCTCCATCCGTCACTCAGGATAATGCAACAGAGAAAAAAAGTTATGTACTTGTAGCATCTATGCCATTTATTCTAAAAACCTGCAAGGTTTTTTTTTAAAAAAACTTTTCCTTTATTGTCAACTAAAATATTTCACACATTATAGTGTTCCTAAATGAAATGAAACACACTTAAGTTCATCATGCCAAGGTATCGTTATGAGGCTTCTGTCGATCCAACTGGCAGTGCTGTATATCTGCTGTTTACCTGTTAAATGCCATCAAGCATACTCAGGCTCTGGTTAGCAGAAAAAATAACTTTGCTCTAACCAAGACTGCAAAAAACAGCCAATAATATTCCCATCCTGTATTCAACTGTTGTTAGTGTGTGAGGATTGTATAAGTACAAAGTCATAGTGTGTGTTTAAGGATGTGAGAAACTCACTGCTGTCATATGGAAATATAGTTTTTTCAGTCTGAATGGGAAACTTTAAAAAGAAATCTGACAAAAATGGTAAACCTTTAAGAACAAATTTAGGATGATGCAAAGGGTTTGATCAGTCAGCTTTTGGCAATCATTTTTTCAATTTCCATCATGATTGCAGTATCCGGTGGTTTACCTAACATCACGGTCCAGCAAGATATCTTCATAAACACTCACCAAAATTCCAGTGAAACTGACTGTGGATATTCTTTGTCCCGAGAGGATGAACCGTAGTTATTTTGGTGCCCCTTGACATTTCCTCTAGTACCATCATCAGAACAAAATTGTGACTTGTGCACTCAAAAACACCCATCAGAAAACACTACCTGTAAGGCTTTAATCATCATCAGCAGCATGTTGTTTGTTCTGTCCCAATACAAAAAAGTGTTTTCATGTGACAGCAGTGAGGTTTGTGTAGGAGCACGTGAGAGGCTTTGAAATAAAGAATTACCCACTGGCCCTCCCTGTAGTCTTTTCTGACTGTGTGCATGTGTTTGTGTGTGTGTGTGTGTATGTGTGTGTGTGCAGGATGGAGCCAGCTGGCAGCCATGCACTGCGTGATGCTCCCCGACCTCCTCGGCCTGGACAAGTTCAGACCTCCTCTGTTGGAGATGTTGGCGAGGAGATGGCAGGACCGCTGTCTGGAGGTAACACACCTTGTATGCACAGGACCAAGCAAAGCCTGATGGGCCGACTCTGTCTCCTAAACATCATGTTCATATAATCTGAAATTATCAAAACAAAACAAAATTTGTTTCCCCTGCTATGAACCATTCAACCAATGAACCATGTCTGTTCATTTGTGTTGAAGTGGAAATGATGGACATTAGAAATAGTCACAGTCATAACTTAACTCTTTGTGGTTTTAGGTGCGAGAAGCAGCGCAAGCGCTCCTATTGGCTGAATTAAGAAGGATTGGCCAATCAGGACGTAAGGACACCATCGACCTGTGGGCTCCCTACCTGCCTCAGTATGTGGACACCGTCAGCTCCCGTAAGTACCTCACACTGCTTCATATCCAAGAGAAAGAAAGAGAGAAATCTGTTGTTCTGTTAGCTGTTGTTGGTTTTTATCAGACTTGTGTAGCTCACTCTTCATCTCTGCTTGAGGTCAGCGGCTCAAGGCTACATTAGCTGCCACAGTCGTAACACTCCCAAATCTCCAGCCGAATTGTTGTGAGTCGACTCGAATTAGATTGTGGGTAATGTGGGTGTCAGGTTTTGACAAGGAAGAAGAATGCATGGAATACAACGCATGATAACTCTGGTTCTGCTGCATCACTCATTTTCTGAAAGATATTTTTTTCAGTATTTCTGCTTTATTGGATAGTGACAGCTAGAGAGAGACAGGAAAGGCAGAAGAGAAAGAAAGGGATTGACGAGTAGCAAAGGGCTGGAATCAAACCTGGCCGCCCCTGCTGCGTCAATTTTTTTTTGGATCCTTTTCTTTAAGCGTTCCTTCCTGAGTTTGACAACATTATAGAAGTTGAATGCTAATTTGGTGGAGTTTGTACATTTCTCCACTGTGGGACGAATGAAGGTATATCTTATCTTATCTTATCTTACCCTTTCAACATGCTACACATAACATCCAATAGTTGATAGCCATTTTGTTTTGCCCTCATTCACCGTGACCGATGTATTTGCCATCGTAGGATTTTCTAGGATCAGTTAGCTTTTTACTTCCATAGAAGAAATAAAATATCAATTTAAGGTTTAAAATGGAATGATTTCTGTAATTTGACAGATGTACAGAACATGTATGGTTGCATCCATCTCATGCGCAGTTGTTTCTGTTTGTGTGGCTGTTTTTCATGCGTGTAGTGAGGTAGCTAGCTCGCTCTGTGGGACAATGATGTACCCATTCTTACTCCCACCTGCTGTGATTGGTCAGTTGTTGCCTTAATTGGGAGAAATGGCTGTGAATGATCACAACACAAGAACTACTTGAACAAATCTGTGATATTTATCTCTCTATCCATTGGTTTGTCTCTGTCTTCGCTTCGCTGTCCTTTTTCTTTCTGTCTGTCTTCTGCATATTCCCTGGTCTCTCTCTCTGTCTATAGATAGACCTGCTGATGGGAAGAAAGGTGAATCTCCACCTTCTTTTACTAGAAACGGCCTTCTAAAATGCTGTGTGTGTGTCTGTGTGTGTGTGTTCTGGAGTCGCCCTGTGGTTGCGGAGGATGCTGGGGGTTTCTCAGGGGAGCAGTTGCCATGGAAACGGGCACCGGTCAGTGTTGTGTTACCACAGCAGTACCGCAGGCGGGGGAGGGGGGGGAGTGATGGGCTGATGACCTCGGGGGACAGGGGAGGATGGAGGGGGGGAGGGAACAGAGAGAGAGCGAGATAGAGCGAGGTTAAAGGGTCATTGAATTTGATCTGTGTGCTGCACAGCAGGACTGGAACAGACAGTAAGATGACTCCTGCTGGTCCTGGAAATCCTGGAATATCATGGGAAAGTCGGGAATGTGTTGAATTCTCTAGAGAAGTCCTTTTGAACTTGAAACTGTTCTTGGGTGTGTCTATTGTGAAACACCCAAACTCCAACCTTTTTTCTTCTTGTGAAAAACGGGATGCGTTAACTTTTCTGGTCCGTGAACCAATGTTTGGGTGCCAAAATTCTCCTGACCCCCTACCAACATCAAACTGCAAGTCTACTTTTGCCCTGAAGCTAACCAGCAGCAGTAACATGGCTCAGAGCTTTGGATTTGAAGGTTAAAAGTGTCCACAAGGCTCCCACGAATCTATTATGAGAATGGTGACAAATATTGTCCTCTAACATTAAGACCATGTCCACAGCAAATGCTAATAAACACAAGTCCATCAACACTCAGGTTTTTAGCTTGTTCTCTATCTGTGAATTCACTTCAGAAGTTCAGGGTCAGTGTTGTGTAAGTTCTACTGAAGCATCCATCCATTCAATCCACACCAACTCTGACCTCCATTACAGCTTCATTGTTCTCGCAGGCAGCTGTCCTGCTAGTCGCGCAGCACCTGAAAAGCTGGGAGGACAGCAGCACAATTGCTGTCACCAGGCTGAGTAGCATTAGAAATTTACTGAAAAAAAAGAAAATAGTTCGCAAGTAGTCTCCAAGCATTGATCAATCTCTAGAGATATACAGTCTTTAATAAGTTCATAACACTTAGGTAGACAGCAGGGCATTTGTACAATTGAACAACAGCATGTGAAGGATCCATAGGTACAGGAGCATAAAGAATCACAAGGGTTGCATCTCAACACATGTTGGTTAACACAAGTCTGTGTCTGTTACATATATTTTCTATAATGAAAAACAAGTGTCTTACGTCAAACACGCTTGATAAAATGCGGCCAGTTTGGGATCACCTGGCTTTTTTTTGTCTTGTTTTTTTTTTAATTTGCCGTAAAATGTTGCATTGGTGCAGTGGTCTCTAAACTTTGAATGAATGGTTTTGTACAATAGCAAAGCATGGAGAAAACTGTGAAACAACTCTCAAGTTAACATTAACAGCAGATGTTGAACCAACCTCACACAAAATCAGCTGGCGCAAAACAGAAAATAGAATGAGGCTCGATGCAGACTCGGTTGGGTAAACTGTGTGTCCAGCTGGAAGTGATCAATCTGATGCCTCTCTTCCATGAGGATGCTCGTGCCAAACTGAGGCGTGAGCAACCGCAGCCATTCAAACCATGCTGCCATGATCTGCAGTGTTCTTTCATAGCAAGGGATAGTAAGGTAAAAGTCTTTGTTTAGCTTGGTGACGTGCTGGACGTGTGCGAGTTTGATTAGACAGTAAGAGCCTGTCATCTGCAGGTCTTCATCTATCAGCTCACTGTGGCTGCTCCTGCTTCTACTGGCCAGGATGTGTCTTGTTGTGTAGAACTGTTTTTTAAAGAATAGCTCCATCAACGGAGCTCTTCTGAGTCACACATCACATTACCTGCAGCTACTTCACAGGCCTCTCACACTCTCTGTTGTCCTTCATGTGGAATGGTGAGTGTAACATAAGTGGAGTGATAGGACTTATTCCACACTGTTGACACTGTCATCAAATAGTCTCTCTCTCGCTCTCGCTCTCTCTCTAGCAGCAGAGTGGTTGATGTTTGAAGGAGGACACCTGTATTTATCCATTAGCTTTCAGTGCTGAGGAAATGTCACTGAGTCAGTTAAGGGTTCCCACTGTCGCAGCATGGGATTGACCAGACAACACACCCACACAAGCACCAGTGGTGGCTGGTGGCTTAAAATAAAATTGTTGAGGACGGGAGGAAAACCAACCCATGAGTATTTTGTTAAGCCAAAAGGAGGCATCCCATAACCTGTTCAAACTGTCGTTAGTTTGCTTTAACCAATTACCCTCAATGGCAATGTTGACTTCTTGGATGAAAGGCTGCAGTTTCATGATCAGTATGGCTGCACGTGTGCTTCTCTGGCACGTCCTTCTGACGCCCCCCAGTCCAAATCCATTCCTGTTGTTAACTCAACAATCCTTCAGGGCTGCTGAAGTACGGAGCTAGAGTAAGGACATGGCTAGCCGAAGCGGGGGGCACGGCTCACATAGCTCAGTCCAAAGTTTAAAAATCAACTACCAACACTGCCAAAGCCCACAATGGAACACCAAAATATCTCTTAGCTGACAACAGCCTGCGCAGAAGTAGGAACAAACAAGCTTTAATGGTTGGGGTGGAAGACGTCCAGAGCTGGACGGGGGACAAAAGGGAGCAGTGGAGGCGAGGGAGAGAGCCTGCGAGGCGAGGGAGAATGAGTGAACCGGGGGGGGGGGGGTTGTGTGGACAGAGAGGGGCTCTACACACACTTTACACTCTGATATTCACACACACTTGATTAAACAAAGTCCCCAGCATTGTTCGCCCCTCACACACGCATGAACACACACAGTTTTAAGGGTCAAACTGTGTGCGTGTGTGAAGCAGCTGTTTCTTTGATCACTGAACAGCAGTCACCATTTCCTCTCTCTCTCCTGTTTTTGGTTTAATATCTGCCTCGATTGCCCAATCCTGTCTGTCTTTTTTTTTTTTTTCAAATCAATGACCTGCTGTTGTTAAAGATCCGCCTCCTCCTCTCTCTTGCTTTTTTGTCGTCCTCTCATCTCCACCTCCTCACCTTTTTCTTTTCTTTTTGCTTGTGTCTTTATCACCTCTCCTCCTCTTCCTCCTTCTTTCTTTTCCACTTCTTTTCCAGCAGCTCCTTTTCCTCACCTCCTGCTCAGCTCTCTACCACTCCTGCTGCTTCCACATCTTCTCATCCTTCCTTTTACTTTCTTTCCTTTCCAACTGTCCTACCCTTTCCTTCCTTCCTTTCCTCTTTTCCTCTACTCTGTATACTTATATAATAGATATCATATATTTTAGTTTTTGTTAAATTTGTAATGCAAACTAAAGAAGAAATGTAAAAAAATAAGTAATGAAAATAAAAAATAAAAAGAACCGTGACACAAATAGACACTGAACAGGTGGTAGGTCAGGTGGTAGGTCTTCTTCGCCATGATACATATCTGAAACATTTGTGTAAACGGTGAGAAGCTTTAAACAGTAATTCAAGAATAAATTATAATACAAATGCTAAAAAAAGAAACTGACCTGCCAAATCTTGAAAAACCATGACATAAAAATTCATCATTTAATCAGTAGTTCTTAAAATTCACAATATAATCAAATACTAATCATAAAAATACAGAAAAGAAACAAATGATCAAAATGAAAAAGAAATCGAAGCTGAAAGAGAGGAGAGCCCACTGTGATTTAAAGATCAGTAAGTGCGTGTTTTAAACAGGAGGAGAGAGAGTAGCAGACAGAAGAGAGGAGCACGAGATCCTGGAGGTTAACAAGGCATGCTGGGAGCTATGTGTCATGGCTGACATGACAAGCTTGACCTTGGAGCAGGGCAGAATGCCTCCTCCTCCTCCTCCTCCCTCTACTCCCCCCTGTCATCCACCCCTCCTCCACCTCCCTCTCTCCTTTTTCTCCCTCAGCTCCTGCATCTCTCTTTCTCATTCCCTCACCCAGAACAGTTGAGTTATAGGCCCAGCCTGTGCATGCGTGCTTGTGTGCGTTATGATGAACCACCTCAAATAACAGATGCAGACCAGAATTAGCCAAATCTGCACAGTGGTTTATTATGAGACACAATTTTATAAGTCTGTAAAATTATTACAGTGTCATAATTTCGGCCATACAAAGTAAGTTATCAGAAATGTGTGTAATATTGGACCATCTGCACCTCATGATTTACATCAAGTGCCAGTGCAGGAGGCAGAGTGTGTCCTTTAGTGAGGGGAAAACAGGAGGGAATAGAGGTCCCACTTAAATGCAGGAAAATTGAGTTTGCATCCTTTCACAGACCTGCAATTAATGTTTGCTTGTTTTTTTAATCAACAACCACAATCTTTCCTTCGTGTTATGTGTTTGCATAACCCTCACCATACCTTAACCATTTACATAGTTTTCCGTAATCTAAAGCATGCCTTAGTTCCTATGCACAGATATTGTGGCAAGACAAAAATCAGAATAATTTTTGACCATAATCCTGAGTAATTCATCTCTCAATCAGGTTTAGACGACTAAAACATTTTGGTTCAGCAAAGATCATGAATTGAGTGAATATCTAAATGGTTCTCATGGTGATGATATTAAACCAAGGCCACTATAATCATCAACCTTTCCTAAGTGCTTTGAGTTGTCTAAACATAACCATAAAAACATCCATCATGCTTTAGTTGCCAGGAGTGTACACTGTGGGAAGACTTTTAAAATGTTTTTTTATTTTGCACATTTCCTACAATGTAAGCTCAATGTGCTTCACACACAAAAAATATGAAGAAAAATAAAATAGACCATGAATACATATTTAAATGCAAATAAGAAGGACAAAAAGATCATAAAAATGATTCATCCCCTGCCCACCCACAAACATACCCGCCAACACATACCCAAAGAGTGAGAGAGCGACAGAGAGACAAACAGGCAGACAGAGAGATGGAGGCACTAGCTAGTCGTAGGCCATTTAGAAGATGGCACAGTTGTGGTACATCTTCGATCATCAGGCAGTTTGTTCCAGATAATGACTGAATGCGCCTTCACCAGATTTACTGCTCATCATGGGTACAATGTTTCCCTATCAGGATGTCGTATGACGCACAGATTGTAAAGTCCCCTGAGGCAAACTTGTTTATGGACAGTACAAACAAATCGAACCTGACAAGATCATCCACTGTGAACGCGGACACACCTGCCAGCCAATCAGAAAGTATCATTCATCACATGTATCTTTACTGTAACTGGCTCTGCATTTCTATTCTTGTGTTTTGCTTTGGCACTGAACGCTGTCGTGCGTCACGTCAGTAAAGCTCATGTGGACTGAAACTGAACCGAGAGCGAGGGGGAGCCCCGTTTATGTAGAAACATCGGTCAGTCCTTTTTGTCCAATCGCAGCGAAGCATCAATTATTTTTTAATTAAGTTCAATTAAGTTTTTATCACTTTAACGTTTGAGACGGATAATCAACAAGCAGGCAGTGTATCGGCCTTCTGTCAGTGTGAGTGTGTGCATGTGTGGGATATAAAGCCGTACAGAGTCATTATGTTGAGCTGTCAGCAGTGTGTGTGAGCAGGTTAATTGGAACATGAAGCACGATGTTAACCAGGATTAATCAATGTAATTACACACAATGTAATTACAGGGGGTTTTTTTTTATTGGTGCTCTCATGGTCTCCTCATGAACCCATGTGTGATGGCTGTATTATTGTCTTTGTTAGCTTTTTTTTTTTTAAATCCAAATTATATAATTTCTGAAAATAGCTGTTTTTGGCTGATGTTTTGTTGCAAAGGGAAACACTGTGATGAGGGATTGCGGGCGTATGTGTGTACGCATGTGTGTAATTCATTAATTAGGCTGTTTTCCCAGAGATTAACCCAGTGTAGGCTCTGTTACCTTTAGTCGCTTCATTCATTAGTGCAGCATCATTCATTAACCCAGCCGCTAATGAAAAGCCACTCTTAATTGGCAACGGAGAGATAAGGGCTAAATGAAAACACTAAATATAGAGGGGGCAAGAGAGAGAGAGTGTGTGTGTGTGTGTGTGTGTGTGTGTGTGTGTGTGTGTGTGTGTGTGTGTGTGTGTGTCCATCCATTAATTCTGTAGATAACGAGGAGGCCCAATAAGCCTTTATTAGCTACTTAACCAGGACAGTTAGCCTGATAATAGGGATCAACACAGAAACCTGGTGTGATGAGCTAACTAACACACACACACACACACACACACACGGCAGTGCTACTTGAATGTCTCTATCACACCATGCATATGTATGTCAGTCTTTATCTTTTTGATCAGCACATGGACAAACATGTAACCCTTCCAACATTTTACACACACACACACATACATATGCACTGTTAAATAGCCTATAGTTGCATCAAACATAAAAAATCCAAATCATTACTCTAGTGGTCTGTCCTTCTGTGACAATGTGACAATACATGCTGATATTTAATATTAATTGGACTGTTTGTCTCTTTCTCATCTCAGCTGGGACGACCACCGAGCCTTCCCCTCCAGCCCCGCCTCCTGCTGAGGCTCAGCCAATAGAAACCAAGGCTCCTGAGGAGGAAATGGACGTCACGGATGATGACATCACAGCAGGTAGGGTGATGAAATACAATGTTTTTAAAAAGTTGCATTCATTTACCAGATTTTGTGTTAAGATGTAGTGGGTCTAATATTTTATATGAGTACACTCATTTAGAAACTATATGTATAAAGCTAATCCTTGAGATAAGACATGTGACGATTGTCTGTTTAGGAAGTCCACTTACAGCACAGAGTCATCACACTCATGACATGACCACACTTTTTAAGTGGTGCTGTTAGTTGAAAACTGCATTTGAACTTTCTTTTGTTCATGCTGACGAGTCTGGCTGCAGTCGACATATTAGACTCCTATTGGATACTGAGCAAAATATCATAAGAAATCAGGAAAGCTTACACTGCTCACGATAATTAAAACAAAACGTATAAAACTAAGGGATCATTTTCCCCAGTGACCTGTGGATTCTCATCTGAGCCTCATCTGGTTGGATATAAGAAACATTAAAAACTCATTTATCATTTATGTGCCACTGAATTTAGAAGTCTTGCTCTGGTGACTCTGAATGTAGGTTAATCATAGTGTGTGTGTGTGCGCGCGTGCCTTCATGCGTGTGTGTGTGTGTGTTTCTAATCAGTGTCACACAGCCCATGTGTAACGCCAGTGTACTGTGACCTGCGAAGTGTTAAAAGCAGTTTGGTGTTTAGTGTGCACACATGCTCTCTCATTCTCTCTCCCTCTATGGCTCTGTTGCTCGCTCGCTCTGTAACTGTCACTCATACTCTCAGACACACACACACACACACACACACACACACACAGGTGTGTGATAAGGTGAGAAACATTTCTCCCCATGAAACAACAGACACCTGCAGTATAGGTAGAAAACACACATACACACACACACTTTTCCAGTCCATTTATCTTTTGTCACATTTCCTTGAAAGTTTAACTGTGGCAGACACAGACAGACACACACAGACAGACGCACAAACAGACAGAAAGACAGACATACACAGACACCACAGACAGGTCTGGTGGTTAGGGGTTCTTTTGAGGTTCGTTTTTCCTTTTGTTCTTACGGCTCTGTGCCTGTAAACTTCTTTATCGTCTCATTAACTAAAATGGAGTCTAAAGGGAAATTTACATTCTCCCACCAATGCTATGTTTTCAAAAAACTGCAACAACACTGTCTCACTGTCACACACCCTCTGTCCTTCATCCTCCCTCCATCCTTCTCTTAGACCAGTCAATATCGCAGATGTGTCTGACAATTTATCATTTCTCACAGCTCATTTTTCTCCTATTGACAGCAGTGTTTTTTCATTCAGTCTCTGCAGTATTAAATCTGTTAGCAGGCGCCTCAAACACAGAGTCTGAATCTTCTCTGCTGTGGAGGAAAAAACTCATTGAGTTTTCTAACTTTTCTGGTCTTCCTCTTTGTTTAAGTCATCCTCTGCCATCCTTCCTTCCTTTCCTTCTTCCTTCCTCTGTCCATTTTTCGAACTTTCCTTTGGTTAAATCCATTTTAAAAAATCTTGAATGAGGGTGTACTGTTTTGGGAAACCTATTTGTATTTCGGGTGATGGAGAAGCAGCTGCACGTGCATGTGTAGTTTGTGATAGGACTAAACAGTTAAAGATCTGCCGTCTGAAATTATAATGTTTTGATAAAATCAAATCACAATTTTGATTTTGCACCATTCATTGTATTTTGTCTTTATTGGTCCTGGCGGCCATTTCTACGCTGGGTTCAGATTGCCCACCTAAACTTAAGGAATTCAACGGTAAATGATGCATGCATGTAATCCAGCACACTTTTCACGCATATATATCCACCTCAAAGTTGGAGCTGGATTAAGATACTGCTAAGGCAAATGAAACATTCCTGCTGTCGCTGCTTCATATTGAAACTGGCAAAACAAGGGGAAGCTTTTATTCTGGAGCAGCCTTAGTAGAAATAGTCTCTATTTAATATGATAATTGACTAATAAAAAAGGCATCTGCAGAATAATTTGAGACAGGCAGAGGAGCTCAGTTAAAGGATAGGTTCAGATTTTACCATAATAAAACTCATATGCTTTGCGTTTTGTATGTTGGTGGATGTAATCATTCCTCCTTGTAATACCAAAAGAAAAGAGGGGATGTAAGAGGAGAAGAGATATGGGGAAAATAGAGGAAAACAGCAAAAAATAGAGGGGAGTAAAGGAAAAGGAAGGGAAAGAAAAAAATGAGAGGCAAATAGAAGAGAATTAAGTAGGAGATGGGAAGAGAGAATGAGAAAGAGGAGACAAGAGGAAACAAAAGAGGAGATGAGAAGAGGAGACAAAGGAAAAAAGAGAATCACAGAATCACTTGGCTGCAGGCTGTTACCACGGCAATAGACTCATCACCTCAGTCTACTGTCTCCCCTGTCACACACACACACACACACACACACACACACACACACACACACACACACACAGAGTTCAGGATGCGCAGGTGACAACAGTTGCTGCTCTGTGCCACAGCTGCAAAACCTCCCAGACCAGAGCTTGACATGTGCGCACACACACACACTTAGTTATACTTCTATACTTGTGAGAACCTCACCAACATAATGCATTCCCTAGCCCCTTACCCTAACCTGTGTGTGCTTGTGTGCGTGTGGGTGTTTATGTGTGTGTTTGTGTGTGTGCTGCTGTAATTATGTCCCTAACAGTGTCAGGGGATGTCATTAGGATCTGCAGCACTGGCCTCCTCACTCTCTCTCTCTCCCTCTTTCTCCCTCTTTCTCCCTCTCACACACACACACACACAATTTAGTTAATTGAATCTCTATTGGCATGACATTTTGATGGAATAACATGTTGCCAAAGCATGTACACAAATGAAAAAATAAATAATACATACAATGAAAACATGAAAAACACAAATGGTGTATCGTGGAAAGCTGATTTATAAGACTTGAATTATGATGAGTTGGGCTGTAATGCCAGGAGAAGTCCACGGTTTGGTATATTTTCAGCGCAGCGGGCAAAACAAAATAAACACATTTTGTCATTTTTAAGAAATTCATAAAGATTTGATAGCATCGTTGCTTTATTTTAAAGTTGTATACAGTAAAGTTACTCTCTGTAGCCTATCTACAGAGGGATAGTCAGGTCCATCTATGGGTGGTGAGAGAAACTGGGCTGTGGATCGAGCAGTTCTACATTCTCCTGTCAGTCCAGCCACATGAACAGTTTCACCAAAGACAATCAGCTCATTTAGCTGTTATTTTGGAAGAGAAGTAGATGTAGAAGACATTTTGAGGTAAATTTTGGGAAAAAGAAAAATCTATTTGTTTCAAATATTGGGCATTCTATTAGAAAATAAACTTTGGTCTCTCTCTTTAGACAGAGAAAATATTGTCCAACAGCAGAAAACTGATGATCGTTAACTCTGTATGAAGCTGAAATCTGCTGATATAAGCTGATATCTCTTCATCATAAGCAACTATCAGAGATTTTTATGAAGAGTTAAAGCTGCATTAATTTACTTTTACTAGTGCTGAAACAATTAGATGATTAGTCTATTAGCAGAAAACAGACAACAAATCATTAATAATTTGAGTCATTCATGAAGTGAAAATGTCATATATTCTTTGATTTCAGCTTAGTTTAGTTTAGTCTGTTCTATATCATTGTCAGTTGAATATCTTTGGGTTTTGTTTTATTCTCTTAAATAACATTAGCAACAGTGTACTTCCCAATTCAACACAAAATGTCTGCAGCTGCATTACAACCTGAACATATCCATGTGGGACAGTAATTTGGTCCCACAATACAGGGAAAACTGAGAGAGTGTCTCATCTTTGCCTCTGATGGAGGATCTGACCCCAGGGAGGTCAAAGGTCCCTGCTGGACACCCCCTCGCTCACACACTGAAACACACACACATATACACATTTTCTCTGTGCTTGCAGGCATTTTGTCTCCTTCAGGATTCAGAGCCCTGCAGACATTATCAGCTTATTCATTCCAGCCAAGAACATTTAAAATGAAACTATAGATGGGTAATTGCAATAGTAATATTTTCTGTTCAACAGCAGTTCCTCATCCTGTTTGCAGGTTGGAAGGAAGAGAAGTATTACCCTTGTGAGGGGTCCACAACAGCACAGACAGAGATCAGGGGTCAAAGGTCGGGCTGACCCTCACATCTTGGTGTCATTAGCCCGGTTGTGATTTGGTTAGCTGAAACGCTAGCCTCCCCAACTAATCTAATATCAGAGCCTGGAGGTCGTTTGGGTCAGATCACATTTCTCCTCACAACAGATTGAACTTATGGAGAGATAAATGGTCAGAGCTGCGACTCTAAACGCTCTGATTGTTTCTGATGATTGTGTCTCTTCTGTTTGACACAGTGAGGGACACAGCTGGTGTATAGGAATATTATTATATTACAGAAAGAAGAGTGAAGTTATTGTCCAGATATTATTGATGTACAGGAATGTATTCTGGTACAGAAACGGCAATAAGTAAGATAGTAGTACAGGACAGTACAGTAAGATATAACATAGTGTACTATGGTACATTTTAGTATGGGATAATACAATATGTTATTTTGTGGTGTAGTATGATAAGGTATGGTATAGCATGTTACAGTATAGTAGTTTGATTATCCTGCGGCAGTATGAATCCTTCTCCACAATGATGAGTTTACGTAATTAATTTGTATCTATATATACTGTATATATAATCTCTGATGACAATCACAAATCCATAAATCCACTTTGAAATCATAGAATCAAAGATTGTCCTTAACTCCATCCACTGAGAGTTCTTTGTTCATCCATGGGTCCACTGCTGACACGAACTTCTAAAAGCTTGTTCAGCATACTTTTAATGGTGTAAATTTGCAAACAAATATCTGCTAAAAAAGAACTGTTGTTGTAGCCCATAGTGTAACTCACTGAATCCATGGCTACATAGTACTTCCTGTTTGCACCCCCTGGAAGAGTAGGAGTTACAAAATCCATTAATATGACCTTATTTCATGTTGCACTATCAACATATATTTTTCTAAATTACTGAGGCTCAGAATGTCCCATCAGGATCTTTTTAAATCCTGGATCATGGACACTCTCATGTATTCATTCATATACAGATTGTTTGCGTTGAAAATCTCTGGACATACAAACAGTGTGGTCCAGTATGAGCACAATGTTCTGAACGACAGAAAAAAGACGTGTATTCTCTCCCTGCTTTAGTAGCTACTCTTGCCTCCTCTCCTCTAACCTAAACATTTGGTAACAACATGACTCTCACATTCTCTCTCTCACACACATATACTTACGCTTACTCACACACACATACACACACCTGTCTTATGGTTGAGTGGACAGTGTGATAATGTACACATGAAGGGGGGATGGGCAGAGTGCGTGATTGTGTGTATGTGTGTGTCAGGGTTTATGAATGTGTCACAAAGATAAAGCACTGGCCTTGGGCTTGTGTGTGTGTATGCGTGTGTGTGTGTGTGTGTGTGTGGCAGCCTGCTCATGGTCTGAACACAGATGTAGATGGAGAGTCATGGTGACAGATGGAAATGACTGGTTTACTGACTGGATTTCTGGATCACTGTCTGAATGCCTGATTAGCTGTTTGATTACTGACTTACTTATTTGCAATCTGGTTGGTTGGTTGACTGACTGACCGAAAGCGTTGACTTACTGACTGACATTTTTGCTAACTTTTAAAAAACAAGCTGATCATTCATTCATTCATTCATGGAAGCATATTTCAGACGATTCACAGCGTGAAGGTTTGACTGTATTAATTTATAATATTTGTATGGTTACATTTTTCAGGGGTGTCAGCAAGGTACTGTACCTGGCAAAAGTTATGTTAAGTAAAGGTTAAATCATTTAGGTCTGACAGGAGTCAACAGCTCAAAGGGTACATGCATTATACTCCTCATACATCCTCAGATTTACTTTAACTTCCAAGAATATGTAGGCAAGTATCTCTAGGAGCTTGAGCATCTTGGGTGAAGTTTTTACATTTGTGCGGGTTGTTGTTGTGCAACAGCAATAGCGCACACTGAAGGGCATCACATGGTAAGCTGGATGGTGTTAAGCTGCAATATCAGTGATGGAAAATTAAGGTACATGTAAATGCAGGATTTAGAATATTATTCATGCAGCCGATTGTTTGAGTCATCACATGTTTAGACACAGACAGAGAGACAGACAGTGTTTCTGTGGACAGGTTCAGATGTTAATACTGGTCACATCGAAGCTCAGTTTACACCTCAGAGACTCAGATCCTCTACTCATCACACACTCCGAGGGCTCTGCAGTGTGTGTGTTTAACCTGAATTTGACCCTAAAATAGTTATGTGCGAACTGGAAAAATAATTCACGAGAACAGTGTGCGAGTAAAGATTACAACCCACCATAACCCACATCCCACTCCACTCCTGGCTCTGGGCTGGGCACCAAAGCACCACACAAATGAACAAATTTCAAGGTCAGTAAAATACCCAGCTGTCAGAGAGCTGCTTGCTCTGGTCACTGTGCTGCCATGAAAGAACAGCCTTTAAAGTTTGTGTAAAATGTTCTTGTTTAAAGTTAATTACCAACTTCTTTCAATGTTTCTGTCCGTTTTTCACATTTGGATTTTTCTGTTATATTTAGATTATCTCTGTTCTCCTCCACCTCCTTTCTGTCTCTTCTGCTGTACTGTCAGCAGTGATTCAGTTCAGGAAAATGGTGAGCTCTGATGTTCTCAGATAATTTGTCTTTTCACCACAGAGATCTGTTTGTTCTGTCAGATCTGGTGGGATTAACTGTCAGATATCTTGAATTGATCCAATACTTCAAACCAGACACAATAAACTATGAATCTGTTAGCAAGCTGTTTTCTTCTTTCTCCTCCATTTCTCAGTAGTCCAACAGAGAGACAACTCTGTTTTAAAGTTATGTTTCATGGCATTTTTATATTGTAGCGGTATTACTACTCTTACAGCCAGTATAGCGCTCTCGTTCAGGACCAGCGGCAGAGGCTTTGACTGCTACTTTGGTGGCTCTGTTCTCAGAAGAGGTCAGCGCTGGGTCGTTAAAACAGCTCCAGTTGAGTCCTCGTGATGTTATAGCTGAATGTCAGTTAAAATTATTCTGCCTTCTTTGGCTGTATTGGGCGATTACGTTGGCCTGATAAAACTTACGAATGAATGGCGAAAAGAAGAAAAATACAAACAGTAGTAAGACAGAATACATTTTATACATTAAAGACATTTTTAAGGAAAAGAAATCTGGAACTCACTTGCTCATTCTGCATAATCCAACCTGAAGGCTTTGATTTACTTTGAAGGATTAAAATGTTGGCTGCAGATTGTAATTAGTGTACTGATGCATTGATATCATAGAGTCAGCTTTGAAATATCTCTAAAATTAAGAATCATCTCTCACTTAAGTCTTTCATTCCCCTGATAACTCGGCACTGTTGGATTTTATATAAACATGTTAATGGTTCTATAAGATGTTCTCACCACCCGTCTGTGTGATGGGAAGATCATTTTCTGCTCCCTCTCCCTCTGAAGTTGTGATTCTTTTCATTTGGCGGAGTTGAAATCTAATTCTGTCAGATGGCTTTGATTCATCTGTGAGCGAGAGGAGAGTGTGACTAAGCTGCGGTGACTTTAATAAAAATAATTCCTTCTTTATGAAGAAGTGGTGTGATGGAGGCCCTCCACTGTCCCTGCATTAGGGAAATTAACATCCAGAGCCATTTTTCAGACCACTCCATTAACGGCACGAATCTGACAGCCACAGAGTGCCGAAAATATTGGTTGTATTAAAAACCTGTCGGATCGTAAATTAAACTGCAAAACAAACACTTAATAGATAATGGAGGATAGAAAAATAAGACCTCAGGCTTTCAATATTACCAATCTGTGTCCTCATACAGTTGTACTGAGTGGAAGAAAGTTAATGTCATTGGGGGTAGATGTCACTGTCGAAAAATCCTCCCACGTTTTTATTGCATCTGTCCTGCATCACAACTGTACTGAAGCCTATTAGGAAAGGCGAGGGATCAAAATTATGGCTCTCAGTTAAAAATGATGAAAATGAAAAATGTTATATTACTACTCTTTATTCAGTATTGATCAATATGTGGTATTGTAATCAGAAGAAAGTCTAATTTATAAGGTGTCCACCATAGTGCTAAAATTAGTTCCTGCCAGTTCATATTATAGGAATGGGAAGTGCTGCCAAATTTCTACAAGACAACATAGTAGTCCACACCCCCAAGAGCTGGGACAGCCAGAAAGCAGGACTGCAGCAGGTGTGGTTGGAGGTGCACGCGATAGTGACCGGAGAGGTTGGATAAACAAATACATGAATGAAGAAAATGAAGGAACAAAGCAAGTGTTGGTGACAAGACAATGAATAAAAGTAACTAGTGCAGACCTCTAAAAAGATCTCATATGTGTGATATAGTTTTGGAAGTATTTGTCATGTTGTTTATCAAAGAAAAACCATGTTAGAAATGCCAATCACTCAAACTTGTACGGATTATAAATATGGGTTAGTTAATATAGAATATTTTAAAGGACTTAAACTCAATAGTGCAACATAGCTAATAAGCTACGATAGCGTCCTCCATTTTGGACTTTGCGGTTCTGTGTTCAACTAAAGGTCAACGCCGTCAGATGGCCTGCTGTTGGTCAAGGAGAATGTCGTCATCTAAAAACTGATGGATGAGTAAAATCAACAGGAATTGGAGTTAAAGGACTAATAAAAACCTGCAGTTTAATTTTGTCTGGTCTCCGTCTCGTACAAACCTTGTATCCAGTTTGTTGGCGGTTTCTCATTCGGACGCCCCCTGACCCCCGCCCCCCCTCCCGTACCATCTAATTGAAGCGTTGTGTTTCCAGTGAGCGCAGATAGCTCTCCTGTCTCTGTCTTAAGATGGTAAAATACACTTAACCTTCAGATGGACTGGCCGGTTGGAAGGGCAGCCACCGTTTCGGGACTCAAATCTTTTTTCTCTATCAACTTAATTGTGTTTTTCAATTATTTCCCCAGATTTTCTGTCTCCTGACATTTGCTGTAAGGACAGTGTTTACCCCCTCCTCCCCTCTCCTCCTGCAGCACCAGCACTCTTTTGTTTTATACAACTTTTTGGGGTTCCAGAGAAATGTAAAGGCTTGTCTCAGGCTTGAGGCTGAGTTCAGAGTTAAATTTCTGTTTGTCTGCTTGCTTTTGAGTTCTTATGTATTCATTTCTACCTTTTTGACTAAATCTTTTCTCACAGCATTTTACAGTCTGTCATTCACTTTTTCTTCCTCCCTGCCTTGTTCTCACATCAGTTTCCTGCTGGTATTGATCCTCTCCCTCAGTCCCTGGTGATCAGGTTTTACCTGTCTCCCATTGATTACCAATGGAGGCAGAGTTGAGGTGCATCATGGGAAGATGGTGGGGCTGCAGCTCAAGAGGGGAGGGATGGGAAGGTTGTTGGTTTGATTTTTGACACACGATGCATTCAGTGACCCCATCTTAAAAAATTTTCTTAAAAAAGTTGTTTTCTCACTTAAACTCACTTGCAAACTCGAACGAAGTTGAATTTAACTTCAAAATCTAACAATACAAATTTACTTTGAAAGAAAGAAAGGAAAATAAGTTATGATTCAAGAGCACTAGAAATTACATCCTCCAAAATGACTATAAAATTGAATGACCTTTCTAAAGTTTCACCAGAAACGAAACATAATAATCTTCATGAAGAGAGAATTTATTACAGGACTGTTATTTAACTAGTTTTAGCTGAACTGGCGACTGAGTGTACATTATTTGTATAAGCTGGTAGCCATTTTATATGTATAGTATATACAGTATACACATTTTTTTGTTTTACCTTATAAGACAACACTACTTAACGTCCCCATATTTACATTTCATAAGCAGGATACAAAAAAATTAAAAGCTCTTATTAATACATTATAATGTAATTGTAAGCAAACAGAACTCATACTGTGAATAAAGGCTTTTCTCAGGTAATAATTTACTGTTGACAAATACTGTACGTTAATAAAAACTTAAACACTGCATTTACATTATGATATAGTCTGGTGCTTCACAAAGGAAGGAGTAAGCCTCCTGGAGCTCTTTAGTAAAGACCGACTGTGTCTTGACAGCTAACTGACAGGCTCTGTCAGAAGGGATCATAGGCTATGACAAGCATCAATAAACTTTCAGTTCCATCACAATATGGATAAACTGTATAAATCCAAAATGAAATAAATTCTCTATTTGTACAGAAAATAAAACACTGAAGATAAATGATCAGCTTTTATTATCTGGATGACAAATTAATTAGTAGAGAGTATATATATGCATATACATAACTACATACCTTTACTTATATACCTTTATTTTTACGTAAAGGTGACGGACTCCTGTTTTTCTTCTGCTCAGTAACATTTCAGTTTTTTCTCCTTTTTATGACACATCCATATTTTTACAGTGATTGCATGGACTCCACAGGTTGTTGCATTACACCATCCTGCCCTTTTTTAATAGATTCCTTCCCTTATGGATAATGTCATTTCAGCCAGAAAGCCTTTTTATCCTGATCCATCCATGGTTTTTATGAAGATTTAGCCGAGCTGAGGCGAGCGGAGAGGGGAGCTCGTCCATCCCCCTCTTTAGTTTATTGGGTTATGTTTGGGAGCAGGTTGGCCAACAAATAGGATTTAGATACAATGTCATTATAATAGATCTGCCGGTCGTGAAGGAAGCAGATCGATAGGCTTCAAAAATCAATCAGCCAGTCCACACGGGTCGAGAGGCAGCAGGTACACACAGGCAGGAAGTGATGCTACCTGACGACTGCCCAAAGAAAACCTCACGTCTCACAAAAGATGGAAGTTCAGGGCATCTGCAAGTCCTGTCTTATATGGTACCTCTGGAAAACTCCAAAGGTACCATATACGTCTGAATCTGTGAAAACATTTAGTTTCTAACAACTATGACCAGCTATGTTCAGCAGGTGGGGTTTGTCATCTTTGTTTCTTTATTTTGCTTGTAAAGGAAAATTCTGGTGACAGTAGTTTCTTTCATTCCCAAAGAGTTTCTTCAGGTCTTCCTCCACCAAACTTTACATATGTAGCTTGGTGGACAAAGCCCAGGGAAATTCCATGAGAACTCGCTGTTCATAGAGCTAACTTCTGTGAACCCACCTCCTCTCTTCTTTTGTCTGGTTTGTGACAGCTGGACAGTCAGAGGACAGTGTTCTATACTATAAAAAAGATGAAAAAAGTGTGGGACCAAAATGGAATTTTGAAAAGTGAGGGGAACATGATATGAGTGGGTCGACAGAAAGTTTTCTGTCAGTCGTGTTCAGACTTAAGTTCATAAAATCAGTGCAGGAGTGCAGGACTTGAAAGGAAATCTTACCTGCTGCTTTCAACACACTTTGTTGGTTTTAGTGACTTAGTAAATTTAGATAAATGCACTAACTTTGCAGTTTTTCTTGAGAATGATCTGAAGATACTGTAGGTCTGTTTATTTCCTTCTGTGGGGCAATTTCTTTCATTTTCAGTTCTTTCTTTTTCTTTTGATTGACCTTGACAGATTGGACCAGTCGCTCATTGCTTACTTGACACTACCTCAATCTCCTGAAATTCATCAAATACTTTTACTACTTTACTACTAGAGATATAAAAGCAAATATCTTTCTGCAGCTGCACCGCCTGTTTCTCCCCTCAACTCTCCCCTCAAATCTCACAATGTTCCCAGAAGAGCGGTCATGTTCATTAAATTTTGAATATCAGAAGTGAACATCAGTGACAGTGCAGCAAGGGGTGTCCATCCAATCAGGCATCAGAAGGGTGTGACGAAACTGTTTGACTGTGGTGAACACTAATGCATATACACTTTCACACCACAGATTGCACACTCCACTCTCCTGTGTAAGTACGCTAAGAAATGAATCCCCATCATCCATCCTTTTTAATTGTTTAGAAGGGACCTCCAAGGGTCCACACATATTAGTTGTTCTGGTCTCCCCTTTATGTAAAAACTAGGTTCACGTATACAACTGAATGTCTTGATTTCTGTCTTTGAACCCTTCATCTGTCTGAATCAGTCTCTCTCCCTCTCTCTCTCTCTCCCTCTCTCTCTTTCTCTTACTCTCTAAACCTCAACTTTTTAGTGATTCTGGTTGGGAGTCTATCTCTAATTCTGTTATCTACTGGCCCAGTCTGGCCCGAGGATGGATGCCATCTATAATCCATTTATCAGAGCCGACCGCTGGGCCTTCGTCCAAATGACAGCTGGCCTTAAGCAATCTCATTATAAAAAGCACCAGGATATAGTATGGAAATATTGGGGGAGGGGGTTCATGGGGTCTGAAAAATGAACTGAGGGAAAAACACCAATGGACAAAATATTAGAACAGAATCTTTTTTTAAGTATATTAATATACTGTGTTTTTAAATCACACTGTTGATCACACAATGTTTTCTGAAACACAGTAATGGTTATACTACTGCATAACACCAGGTGTTCATGCCACTGGCTTCATAAATGTACAAAGAGGAGAGTGCACTCCTTGTGCAGCAAGTAACAAACAAGTATCAAGGAAACTTTTGCTCTCACTCTTATTGTTGTTTTCTCCGCTCTTTCTAAGCCGTCTGCCCTGACCGTAGTCTATAGGAAATGACCCATAGTGCATAGGTTTATGTTTTATCTTGACACTATGTTGTTACCAATTTGTTTGACACCTTTGTTTAAACTTAGCCACATAATGTATATGCATCTCCATTGGCCAGACAACTAATTTGATTGTAATCTAGTATCTCCCAAAAACTGTGCAATAAGAATCACCTGTGCCCTTTAGCTGTTTAGTTACAGCAGTTAAAAAGTAGCAGTAACAGCTAACACAAATGCATGGATGAACTGTATTTATAAAAGGAAGCAAGACCAAAATTTTGTATCTTTACGTGCTCTCACTCACTCTCTCTCACCCGAGCCCAGCCCAGCTGAGCTGTTCAGAGATCAGTAGATGCTCCAGCAGCTCAGTGTGACTTCAGCTCCATGACTGGGGGCAGACCAGCGAGTGGCTTTCTCCCCAGCCCACTCACTGGCACAGTTACACCTGGGAGGAATAAAGGTTACAGATGTGTCTTGGAGAGGCAGATGCAGTTACACCTTTTCAGCATGCGGCCGGCAGCAAGTTCATCTCCAGTGCTTCTGGATGGATTTAGCTGTTTTGAGGACAGATAGCTGTCTGATCTGTCAAAGATACTTAAAGTGACTGAGTGCAATTGAGTTCTAAGTGTAAATAGGGTCTAAGGTATCGTGTCATTCCACTGCATTCAAACTAAGCTCTGTTTGAATTTACCACTGTATGAACTTCTTGTTATCTTTCATTAGACTGTAATATTTTCTTTTGATGTCAGAGGAGGTTTTATTTATTTCAGAGGCGGTGTGCATTCACAACTACACTCTGTAGGAACTCCTGCTGAAATAATGCTCATACTTAATAGGATTTTTCTTTATCACCTGTTTACAGGAGTTTTTAACAACTCGACAAACATCAGTACAGACTATGTTCTGTAACTTTTCACAAGCCATTATCATGGTCTCCCTTTATCCTGAGTTGTCTTTCTTTAGTTTTCAGTTATCGTTCCCATCATTTAGGTTCCTGTTACATTAACAAATGTAAATGTAAAATGTGTGTGTGTGTGTGTGTGTGTGTGTGTGTGTGTGTGTGCGTGTGTGTGTGCGTGTGCGCGTGCGCGTGTGTGTCTTTTTGTTTTTATATCCTGGTGGGACCTAACCTGACTGAACATCAACCCATGGGGACTTCCTGTCACTGCGGGGACAATATTCAGCTCCCCACAGGTTCAGACTGCTTTTTGGGGGTTAAGACTTGGTTTTAGGGGCAGAGGTAGAATCAGGTTAAGGGTTAAGGTTAGGCATTCAGTTGTGATGGTTTATGTTCGGGCAAGGGGCTGGGGAATGTATTATGTCAATGGAGTGTCCCCACGGGGATAGTGATACAAAGGTGTGTGTGTGTGTGTGTGTGTGTGTGTGTGTGTGTGTGGTGAGCGAATGCTTGATTCCCTGCAATACAAATCCATAATAATGCTGTGCCCGCTCATCCAGAGAGAGAGAAAATAAGAAATAGAAATCAGAGGGTGGAAGTGGTGGGATGGTGTGTGTGTGTGTGTGTGTATGTGTGCGCGTGTGTATGTAACACACATACACACACACACACAGTTTTTATGTAGTTCTTATTGGGCCTTTGATCCAAGGTGTGTAAGGAGCTCTCATCTCCCACTGTGATACTCATACAGACACACACACACACGCACACACACACTCTTGTATTCCTCTTAGGGCTGCAGAAGCACCCCACTATGTAGACCATGTTACACACACACACACAAAAGAGGTTATTTTGGGGTCGTCTTGGTGAACACAATGGACGGACACGCCCACACACGCACACACACACACACACGCACACACACACACACACACACACACACACACACACACACACGCACACACACACACACACACACACACACTAACAAAAGGGTTTCCAGTTGCACGTGTCCAAAATCCTTTCAGAGGTCTGTGAACATGACCGTCTGTATGTGTGTGTGTTTGCACTGTGACTAAAGGCTTTCAGCAGGACAATGAGACGTGTGCCTGCGTGTGTGTGTGTGTGTAAGTAATGGCTAATACCAGGACAATAGAAGTGTGCCTGTTCAGTTGTTATCGGCTCACTGGAGACTCACAGGCCTGCTGTTTTTTTTAACCACCTTTCACCACGAAAAGGAAGAAAAAGAAAGAAATGAAAATGAAAAAAATGGCCCCCACAGAAGATGGAAATAAACAGATTTATAGTATCTTCAGATCTTTCAAAATGAACTGCAATGTTCAAAATGTATCTGAATTTAGTAAGTCACTAAAGTGCGTTGAAAGCAGCAGGTCAGATTTCTTTTCAAGTCCTGCAGGTTTGTGTTTTGATGATGTTTCTTCTGTCATGTGGCTGACATTAGATGGAGCTGTTGGCAGCTTTTCATTTTTTACACTCATGATGTTTAAAATTTGCAAGAGGCAGATCTGATTTAAGCTGATTTGCTTTTAAAATGTTATGACTTTTGTTGTTCGAAAATACGTGAATTGGTTATTTTTTTTCTTTTTTTTTTAAATTTATGACTGGGCCTCAATTAGTCATGTTATATAGTTAACTATTGTGTATGTTTTTGTACTCTGTAATACTCAGCTTTTGGTTTTAAAGCACTTCAAACATGATGGTTGTGGGCAATTTACATGTGATTTTTAAAATTTGTTTTTATTTAACATAAATATATTAATCGTAATTGTATTGTTGTTACTATTATATGACTTATTGCATTGTTTGATAATTGTGTAACTGCTGGGTATTTTTGTGAGATAAAAAGGCCAGAAAAGACTTCGAATCCCTGCTATAAATTGTATTGTGTTGTGTTACAGTGTGTACTGTATTATGCTCCATTATATTTAATGTTAATGCCAGTGCGCTGTTTGGGTGAAGGTGATCAATGCTGACAAAGTAATCACCTGTGTCAAAAACCACAGGTTCACTGGACGTCACTTGGTTTTTAGTCATTTGCAGGGTAGGTCTGTGTCAAAATTGTTTTTTACAGTCTGTGGTCAAAATGTAGTTTTAAGACCTTATTATTTTAGTTTAGATTGTTCTCACATAGTGCATATTAATAAAAATGAATAAATAATAAATCCGTTTGTGGGAGTGCAATAGCAGCGGCCTAACAGCACATTGTTTGGGATTTGAAAGTGCTGTGTGATACTGAAGATGCTTATGGGGTCTTAAAAATTTAAAAACACTGCTTAATCAACAAGAACCACCTCAAGACACTTATGTTCTTTTCTCTGTGTCTCTACCAGGATGTCTGTCCAACCTACCACCAAACGCCAAGAAGATATCCAACTCATACGAAGAGCGCCGCAAACAGGCCACCGCCATCGTGCTGCTGGGGGTCATCGGGGCTGAGTTCGGTGCTGAGATCGAACCTCCAAAGGGTTCAGCACGGGCTCGAGCCGGCGGACAGGCACCTGAGGGCTTCGGGCTGACAAGCGGAGGGTCATCCAACTACTCACTGGCCAGACACACATGTAAGTACAGACATGACACACCCATTGCCGTATTTAAATTCTGGATATCCACAAATATCTTTTGACCAGTTGTAATTACAACGTGACCAGTCAGACCAGAATACATGATATCTGAATTTACAATCTGACAAGTAAGAGTGATAATTCAAGATACTGTAACTCCAAAAATTTTTTCAACTCATCAGAATTCTTTTTAAGATATCTCTGGCAATTTCACTGACATCATCGAGCTGATTTCATGTAATAGTGTTACCTGATTCACGTTAAACACTGAAAAAGAATTCTGACAGTCAAAAAATTCTTAATTAATTTTTGTAGAGTTTGACCAAAGTCTTAATTAATTGTATTTTGTGGTTATTGCCAGACACAGTTAAACCTTCTTGTCCACCTTTTGGTTTCTAACCACTGACTCTACCTCCCTTTGAATGGCCCCCTCTCCCTAAACAGTAATGAGGGCCCGGACACCTTCGCTAGTCCAACAAGTATTCCCTGTTGTTCTATGTTAGCCACCATGCCAGTGTAGCTCCAGGGATGGCAGCGTCAGTCAGTCCATCACTTTGGTCTCGACTGAAATACCTCAACAACTGTAGGATGGATTGCCAGTCATGGTCTCCACGAGATCTGATCCTACTGACTTCTGACATCAGCTGACCTTTCCTCCAGGTTGACAGTTTGGGCTTTGAGTTAAATACCTCAACCACTTTTGGATGGATTGCCTTGAATTGTGGTACAGACATTCAATCCCCTGACCCCTTGACCCACCTTGTCCAGTCTAATGTTTCTTATCCAAATACCTGCAAAAGTAATAAATGATTTCCCATCAGTCTGAGCTGTACGCAGTGTTTAGCATGCTAACATGCTAAACTCAGATGCAAAACATCTTAAATGTTATCTTCTTACATTAACATGTTAGCATTGTCATTGTGAGCATGCTGATGTTAGCGTTTGATTTAAAACTGCTCTTCCTAAGTTACAGTCTCACAGATCTGCTTACACAGATGTAGACTCTCAATTTTGTTAAAGTAGTGGGTGTAAAATGGTCGTTACTGTTCTTGTGTTTGTTGTAGTCGTGTTGTCGTGATGGGAGGTCACACCGATTCAACCAACCACGATAGACAACCTCTCACCTCCAGACAGATACTGAAATGTTCAGTGGTTCCAATTTTGGTCCAGAATCATGTTTTTTTCCAAACTCAGAGCTACACAACTGACAAAGTAGAAACTTCAGTGCTGGATTAGAGGTGAGGAGAGAGATGGGATTGATTTTTACCCACCAAGCTTGACACCTTAAGGAGCTTGGCACTGACTTCCACACACACACACTCTCACTGAGCCCAGCCTGTGCCACGCTGTGCCTGCAGCGCTGGACCTTGGTGGGCATCAAACCTGCACTAAGCAGAGCTGCTCTTCCATCCCGCTGCTCCTGAGCTCTGATTGGCTGCCTCTGGGGGCGTCCGCCCAGCGACAGGGCCTGTACTCTCGCTGATAGGCTGTGGTGCGTGATGCTGCTTAGTTGGACCTGTGCACAGTGGTCAGCTCACCTGTGTGGACTCACTGGACACACACACACACACACGCACAGAAACCCCAGAAAGCCCAAGCCCATGTCATCAGATGAAAACAAGTCAAGATTTAATTGATCCCCTTGAGGTTCCACTCTCTTACTGACCTCTCAGACTGGGTGTCATTTGGACACTGTGATACTTCAAAATACATTTTTCACTCAACTGAATAAATCAAACTTCTCAAACTCATCAGTGTTTAATGTTGTCTTAATATCAAGCAGCCTTACTAGAGCTTTTCCCAGATAAAATAGGATATCAAATTAGAACATTTCTTAAATCAGAAATCAAAGTTATCTTGACTAAGATCCACTGAACATTGGACTAATTCACCATAGTTTCTCACCCAAGAACAGTGGCATTTTTTATTCTTATCCTAAGCCCTTTGCTATTTAGCCTGAGGCTTGTACGTACCAGTGTTCCCAGTCTGCTCCATAAAATTCTCCTCCTGCTCATGAGTAAGTCTGAGTTTGTGAAATTTGATCATTTTTTATGTAAGGCTACCTTTTGCGCTCTGTTTATTGGGCAAGATTCAGTCAGAAAAATGTCACCCCAGAGTACGAAGAACTTCACACTTCGAAGCTTGAAATCATGCGGTCAGAAGCAAGTGCACAGCATGAAAACATAGCAGCGGCAGCAGTGTCAGGATCTTAAGGGGATTTGAAAGAAAGGGAAAATCTTATTACAGCTGTCAACATGGCGTCATCACAGAGTCGTACAGTGACAGAAATAAAGAGGGAATGGTGTGACATGAGATGCCAAAAAGAGCCTTTTCTTGAGCAAAGTGGTCTGGGACTGAATTGTGAGGCCGTCAAGAGGATGTGACGGTCTCAGAGATGAAGGAGAATACATTCACTTGAGGTGTCAGGTGTTATCATAGAGGATGCTCACCTGGACAGTGACCTGTATTAAAAACCCAAACTGACAATTCTCTTACTAACGACTGAATTGTATAAATTATCATACCAAAATATCCATAGTAGAAAAAAAAAATCTGAGAAAGATAGGGTCCATTTGCCAGATGAAGGACCCCCTGCCATGTGAATCCATGTATGCCTGTTGACATGGTTGAGGCTGATTTTCACTGTGGTTATACTGTCATCTAAGGAAACTAAAAGCTAAATGCAACGGCACATTATCCCATGGATTATTACGAGGACGAATGCAAGTCATTTCACTTTTGATGGTCTGCTGCATAGAGTGTGCAGACCAGGGGCTAAATCAATCATAATTCACATGGCCACTAGAGGTCCTTGTCACTTTGACCTAAACATAGGTCGTATTTAGGCATTTGAACAAACGACCGATGCTGTTTTTCCTGGACGACTGACTCCACATAGCGACCTGCTCCTTTAGTTAACCCCACGGAGAGACTGAACCCTTTAAAACATGTTATTGCTTAATAAAAAGCTCAAGCAGACAATTACAGATGACTGTAAAAAGCGTGTGGTGGGGAACACTTTTAATGCTTTCTCTCCTCTGTTTCTTTCTCATGTGTTATGATGCTTTCATTTCTGCCTTTTCCTCCATTTTATCCTTCTCTTCTCTTCTCTGTTCATTTTCCAGCTCTCATTCAGCCTGTTGTTTTTCTCCCTCCTTCCACTCTCCATCTCCCCCTTCACCGCTCTCTGTTATGAAATTGAAAGATGGATTGGTGTTGTTGGCATACAGCGCTGTGTGTGATGAATGAGAGCTGTCCACCGGAGAGAGGGAGGGTACAGTAGTCTATACAGCAGAGTATAGATTGATGTTTTCATATGGTGAGGGGGGAAATGTAGGAAAGCTGGAGGGGGAGATTGAGCTAAAGGATGGATGGAAGGAAGGAAGGGTGGAAGGAAGGAGGGACAGATGATAACAGAGGGAAGGGAGCATTTGGTCGGACAGGATAAAAGAGACAAACTGTACATCAGTGTACCATCTCTGGACAATAACCCTCACAGTAAATGTCAAAATACCTCCAGCCCCTTCTGAGGCCCCTTCCCTGTGAATGGCGGCATTTTAAAACATTCATGAGAGCTGATTGGAAATTCAGCTTTATTTTGTATTATAGAAAATTAAACAGGGACAAGCAGGTGATGGAAACTGTGAATTTAATTTACAGTATCTCATTGTGTCCTCATTGTGTTCTTCTGCAATGATTTAATGTCAATGTTAGTGCCACCAAATGCTTATCTTGAAAAGCTTATCTTGAGTGAAGAAAAAACTTCATTTGCTTTTGTTTTCATTGTCATTCACGACAGTACAGTGCAGAGAAAAACACATTCATTTGTTAGGTAACCAAATAGGCTAAAAAAAAAAAAAAAAAAGTAGGTTAGATACATCATCATGCAGAAACCTGTCAGGTCACCTCGGAAAAATTATTTTAATGATTAGTAACTTCTTACATTTTAGTAACATTTTAGTATCGGCCACATACTTGGACTTCACATTGACTGGTCAGACCAGAGATTAGTACAGTGAAAGTAATGTCCACTTGTCCACTCAAGGATGATCTGATAAGAAATTTGATGATCAAAGGTCAAATTCACTGTGACCTCACAAAGCAAGTTTTTGGCCATAACTTAAGAATTCATATGCTAATTATGATAAGAATTTCACGCAAATGTCTAATAGAACAAAATCGTGATGTGATGACGGTTTTTATCCAAAAGGTCAAAGGTCAACTTCACTGTGACATCATAAAGTTCTGCAAAACCACTTTTTAAGAATGAAAATCCACCACAAGCTCATTGGTTTCACTGTTATTGAGCTTCAGGTGATTGTCATGCCACCATGTGACAAAGCTCTCTGTCAGTCCTCTTTACTCCTCTGTTAAAATAGTCTCTCAATGAAAACTGCGTTTTTCTCACTGGAAATTATTCACTGATTTCACACATGACAAAATAGTGACTTCCATTTCACCAAAAATACACTTAATACCTTTTTATTACATTTCTTCAAAGTCTTCACTGTATATATGGTATGAGTCTGGACAGACATGGATGTAAACTGCAACTTGACTGGATGGTGAAGGAATACAACCACGAGACAATAATTCTTGTTTTTTAAAATTTCTTTCTCCCCCTCTCTGCAGCCAGTCTGATCCGGCTCTCATCCACTAACCAAGTCCCCAACATTGATTTACCTTCACCTCTCATTTAAGCTGCGAGGAAGAGAGAGAAAAGGGGGGGCAGGGCAGATGGAGGAAAGAAAGTAGAAAGCCTGTTAGTAGTCGACTCGGCCTGGTAAACTTTAGACGTCACCAATCTGTCACTATTTCACACTTGCTACTTTCCTCCCTCCTTTATTCCTCCCTACTTCCTTCCTCCCTCCCTCCTCATCCTCCTCCTCCTGCTCTAATCACCCTCTCGATGTTAAGTCGACATGTTTACTGCTCTAACTAACAGCTCATTATGGCCAGCTGATGCTTTGTCAATAGCTATTGGTTCATTTGGGTACAGGCCTGCCTTTAAACAAAGATGTCCACCGTGAGAAATGGACCTCAGTCTGGACCTCTCTCACTTCCTGCTCCTTGACAAGAAGGGAGGGGCTGTAAATTTTAAACCTCGATCCAGCCAATTACAGTACTGATTGTTAGCAGCCATCTTTAATTGTCCAGGAAAAAAGAGTGCAAATGTGGTGGTCACATTGGACCTCCATCAGGTTCATTATAAGCACACACACATCACACACACACCTGCCCACCCACAGTCACTGTCACTGCTCGCAACACTGAACTTTGACCTCGTGATCTCTGATGCCTGTTCTGTGTTGGGGGGTTGTCCGTTGGTCCATTTTGTGAAGAGCACATACACACATATTAACAATGTCAGGGGTTTGAATTTGACTGGCGACCTTTTGCCCCGCCTGGCCCCTAAATCATGACACTCGCCTCCAACCTCCCACCACCCCATCTTCCCACACAATCACCTACCAAGTTTATTTATTGATTATCAGTTTATTTGAAACTAATGTTAAGATGATTTCCTATCAGGATAGGAAATGGATTTAAGCTTATTTCCGACAACACAGACACAGCTTGGAGCATGTTACACTCATTTAGGCCTCATTATTAATTCTCATGAATTTAAAAAAACTGGGAACTCTGTTTTCTGTGGTTAGCAGAAACGTATGAGGTGCACCAAGCATGCGGCCTGTTGATAGTGAATTTAGACTCAATTATGAGTGTTAAAAATACACTCTCTTTCAAGATATTTATGATTATAGAGTATGTGATATTAAGCAGACTCAAACTGGTGAACTGTAGAATTATTAGGGAAAAGTATAAAGGAATAGTATAACTGAGAGTGTCATTGATTTCTGTTGGTGGTCTGGATGATTTGTAATAATCACTAACTGGAGGTCAAAGTTCATTCAACCCAACATTGCGGCTGATATTTATAGTCCAATGTTTGTATGTATATTGATGTATGTAACAAAAACATGATTGATTTTATCTCTGGTGTTTGCTTGCGTCATGTCGATCACCAGCTGAGGGTCAGAGTTCACCACCGCTGATTCAGTCACAACACGCTAACAACACACCTACTCTGCATGTTTGACTCCAGCAGACATAAAATAACTGCTAACAACATTAGCGCCGACGTCCATCTCTTACAGTCTATGTCGCCCATAACAACGTAGCACGACGATGCTAACACAGTTAGCAGCCTCTCTCTGTCGCTGCCCGTATGTATTATAACAGTCATACCCAGCAATGCTAACATAGTTAGCCTCTAGCTATATCTTTCATAGCCCTATCCATAGGCTGTGTGTGTGTGTAGATAAAAACCAATAAAGTAGGGGGTTTGCCATTTAAGGCGGACTGATGATGAAATGCCAGGAAATCCAGATGATGAGATTAGCTGTGTGTGTCTGGAGACTGGAGGACCTTTAGAGCCACCACAGGATTATAAATACTTAAAGTAAATGATCTGTTTTATATTATATGTTTCTTCATATTATGACTGTTTAGCATTTATATTTCAAGTGAAAACACAATGAACTGTATTGATCTCTGCAGCGATACTGCATTTGACAGATTTACAACTTCACAGTTGCAGTCCAGATTTTTCTGCACATACATCACTGACTGAATTTAAAAGGAAATTAAAATGAGCCATAGACACAACAAGGGATGCATATGGTTTTCTGTCAACACTTCTAAATGTTTTATAAAACCAGATACCGGATGTTTAATCTGCCTCTCTGTCTTGATTTTCCTGTGACTTTATCTTTTTGAAGCACTTTGCGAAGAATCTGCTAAAAGCTCTGGACCTCAGGCTTCAGTGGGTGAGACAGACGGAGAGAGACAGAATCCTGGGGGGAAGGGGGGGTGCATGTGTGTGTATGTGTTTGGGGGAGGGTGTGTTATTGAGGGATGGGGATATTTTCTGGAGCCTTAATGGTCAGTCTGTCCCCACAGAGACTGGCTCAAATGTCAGGTCAGCTATGAAGTGACCTCCATCCCGCTCGCTGTCTTTATGCTCACAGTGTGTGGGTGTGTGTTGCACAAAAGTTAAACCATTTTTTTACCTGAACCTCATTTGAAAAATTAGGAATTATTAGTTTTTGTTCATAAGAAGATATGATTTCTTTATTTGAGCATTCTTTTAATTCAAATGGCTCCCATGTTGTGGTTGTGGTGGGCGGGGCTTTGACTCTGCAACAACACTGAAATCACACAGAGCAGATATGGTCACTGGTCTTTAACTATAATCTCTTTAAATGCTTCAAAGTGTCGAGAATGCAAATTAGCTGTTGAATTAACATATAAGTGATTAGAAATTGAACTGGCAGATTTAATGTTGAGCAAAAAAATGTGACGTAAGAGGTGTCATGGTGGCGACACAGCTGCAGTTTCTCAAATTTTATTCATCTGAACACCTTCATCTCGTCTTTATTCCCTTTTTGTCCTTATATTATTCACTCCTACAACAAAAGAAGAGAAAGAAATTGTGAACTTAGAACGGATTAAGTCACATAGAATGTGCTGTAGCATTGCTGGACATCCACAGAGTAACATCAAGCACCTGTCATTTTCAGACAGCCCCTCCCCCGACTCTAATTCGACTTTGCTCTGATTCTACTGTTTCTTTGCAGGTAAGGCGCTGACCTTCCTGCTGCTGCAGCCCCCCAGTCCCAAGCTGCCACCCCACAGCACCATCCGCCGCACCGCCATCGATTTGATTGGCAGAGGCTTCACTGTCTGGGAGCCCTATATGGACGTGTCAGCGGTGCTTATGGGACTGCTGGAGCTCTGCGCCGATGCCGAGAAGCAGCTGGCCAAGTGAGTCCGCTGGCACGAACACACACAAACTCAGATGTTGCTCTTATTGATAAAGGACAAACATGAGCTATTTCATATTCTGAAATTGATCATTTTAAATAAACTCTCTACCCAAATATATAAAAGACAGCAGTAAGAGGGCCTAAGGAAATATATGTTATAAATCAGATTTTTTTTTAAATTTTAGGTGGAATATGATAACAAGTCTTGTGTCATTATTTGGACTTGTCTTAACTGACTTGATGCTTGACTTGAACTTTGAAAGGTAAATGTTAAACTGGTCTGTCTTTTTAATGGTTGGCATGCGGAGACCTCAAAGACCCAACTTGCCGCCAAAATACAAACACAAAATAACAGCTCTTTATACATAAACATAAAAGCAATGATTACATATAGATTTAGGTTATGCAGGAAGATATAAATGCACATTGAACATAAAGACACTGTGATTCAGAGCAGTCCTGTGTCCTCAGTTTCTGCTCAGAAACTGACGGGTTGACTCATTGTTTGTGTTCAGAATTACCTCTCAGATTCCAGAGTACAAACAGCAGTCTGCTTATAGACACGAATATATGCACACATACACACAGAAGCACAAACACACAGGCATTATAGAGCTGACACACTGAGTTATGGAAGCCAGGTTCTAATCTGATTGCAGGACATTATGATGATGTAACGGTGTCTGTGTTGCTCTGACATGTGAGTCCTCTGTGTGTGTGCATGTGTGTTTGTCTGTGTTCATGCGGTATCATTATCTTTTTTTCTTTTTTTTTCCTTTGCCCCACTAGCAGCGGTGCTTAAAAATGTCCATCCAGAAAACTAGTGGTCAGATTGTCATACCCTGCTTCTCAGAGAAAGAACCTTTTAGATTTCAATGACCACGTCACCGTCCTCCAACTGAGATAAAAGTTTATATGCTGACAGAGAATCCAGGGCGCTGCTGGGGCTGGCACAAGCCAGTCAGCAGCCCAGACCAGTGTTGACACCACTGTAATCATAGCCTACCGATCACCCAGGACAGTGGTTCACACCTTAAAATAAAATAAAGTTTCTACTTGTGACCCCTAGTCACAGTGAATTTTCCTCTGAGATTTTTGCATTAGAAGACTTTTTTTTTCAATGCCTAAAGAGGCGAAATGATCCAGTATTTCACACAAAAAGGAAAAATTTGCTTTGGGAAAAAAAAAAACACAACAGAAATATTTCTTTTTTGTTTCTTATTCCTTTCATCATCTGGTGACTCTTACACATTTATCCTGGGATCTTCTGATTTGTTTGTCTGATCACGTGACTTGTATCAGTCACTGTAACCGTGACTGCTAATGCAGTTTGACTTTCTGAGACGACCTGGTCACAAGTTGGTGTCGATCACAGATGTTGACAGCAGTATGCACTTCCTGCACCATCAGCATCATCACCAGGAGGTCAAAGGTTCTGCTTTCCTTCATGCAGTCGTAGCGGTGGTTGTGGTTTAAGTTAATGCAGCATTTTGTGTGAGTGAAGGTCAGAGGTCACAGAGAGAAGGTAATTCAGTGGCATCTTCTCATGTATGATACAAAGACCTGTGTGTGCGTGTGTGTTCCTCCCTGCTGAAATCTAACTGGCCAACATAAGCTGATCCTATTAAGGCTGAAACTCGAGCTGGGTCAGTCTGGTTAAATGAGTATAGATATGTCTGCTGCCACTTTGTGTGTGTGTAGAAGAGAAAACAACGCAATTCAATTTTAGTGGAATACATTTTTAGTAGAATAGAAAGTGAAGAGAACTTGAACAGAGTCAGGAATAAAGATTCTCACACAAAACCATAAACATAACAAAGTTATTAATTACATACAGGATACATTCTGTTAAAAGCAAGAAGTGATGGATTTTTATTGACGTTCATCATCCGACTGTTTAGTCCCCTCTGAAATACTACAACTGTTACTACTACTAATAATAATAATGGTAATAGTGTTAAAATAAGTGTAATATGTGTAGATAGTCCTGTGTGATGGTTAAATTCAATCATGAGTAGATGTTGGACAAACATTGGGATTAGGGTGGCTTTTTGTTTATTTTGAACAAACGCACAGTTTGTTTTTCTTGCTTTCTTCACACCCACACACACACACACATACACACACACACACACGCACACATACACACACACACACACGCACACATACATATAGTTTACGACCATGTATAATTGATAATGAGATGTGTCTGCGGGTGGGTGTTGTTGCCTCCTGGTGTTTTTGAAGTAAACAGCACGAGGGCTGATCAATGACACACAGTAGTCAGATCAGTACATTACAATTCAGAGAGAAAATACATTATACACACGCACGCACGCACACACACACACACACACACACACACACGCACACACTCTGTTTCAGTATTCCTTCGCTGGTCAGTTTATACTGTAGAAAAGGAAGAAGAAGGAGAGTGAAGAGTTGAATGCATCACTGGAGGGAGTGCACACACACACACACACACACACACACACACGCCCTGAGAGAGGGTGTATTTCCATGCAGCTGACTTGCAGTGAGGCTCTTTGTCCCTGATACACCCAACCAATCGTCAATACCCTCCTCGCGGAGCTGTGTGTGTGTGTGTGATAATCCCCCTTCAATAGGCAGAGATTTGAAAAAGCTCCTGGTGTTCAAGACTCATACATTTTATACTTTCAAACACACAAGAGAGAAAAAAATAGACAATGCACCTCTACCAACCTCTGTGTGTGTGTGTGTGTGTGTGTGTGTGTGTGTGTGTGTGTGTGTGTGTGTTACACCTGTAAGACGGAGTTTTCAGGGCCTGTGGTTTGTATTTTTGTCTCATGTCCAAAGTAGCACCTGAGTCACTTTTCGACATAAAGATGACAATGGCAACCTGGCAATGTCAGATCAGTATTGTTTCTGTAACTTCCAGCAGCACGGCTGAATTGAATGCCATCATTTTAAGGTTAAGACGACAGCAGCACAAGCTAAAAGAGTCCGTGGAACATACAATTTTACACAGGGCCTTTTAAGTTCATTCATTAAATGATAATGTGGGGAAACATTGGAGTGACTTTTTTATTATTTTTTTTTATTGTTTATTTTGAAATGCATCACTGGAGCCTTGCGGGCCCCTGAGTTTCATGGCTGTGGGGCCCTTGCAGGAATTGTTGAAAAAGTCCTCTGAAACTTTCAAAACCCCTGAATTCCATCAGTAAATCTGTGAATGCCAATGTTTCCCTTTCTGCTCTCGCCCAAGCAGAGTGATGTGATGTGTTGGTTCTTGTGACTGCAGAGATAAATGCATGTTTTATTATGTGTGTGTGAGATAGAGAATATAGTATTTATTTGACATGCAGGGATAAATACATCTCTCCACATTGTGTTTGTCGTGCAGAGATAAGTACATGTTGTTGTCACCATGATGTTGACTCATGAACACAACAGGATGTTTCATCATGTGATCAGAAATCTGCAGGTCTCTTCTCAGAAAAAAAACTGCCATTGTCTGTTTTGATCTGTGTGTGTGTGGGTTCGCTTATGTCCAAATTGGGGATATACACTAGACTCAAGACCAGTTGATTCGGGACAGCGGTGCAATTGGGGACAAAAAGTGGTGTCCTCAATTTGGAAAACTGTGATTTTTAGGTCAACAGTTAAGGTTATTGTTAGGTTAAGGTTAGGGTTAGGTTAAGGTCAGGTGGTCCTTCAGGTTAGTCTCCAGGAAATGAATGTAAGTCTATGTAAATTCCCCAAAAGTGACATAAGTAAAGACTGTGTGTGTGTATGCGTGTTTGGGTCTCGATTACATTCAGACCTAGCTTGAAATGTTTAAGGTGTTCATAAGACAGTGAGAGGTTTTATTTAATAAAAGGACAAAATAACGTTACTAATAATAACGAAACTCAAAAATATCAATCAGCATTGATTGATGTTGCTCATGTTAACTTATATGGTAATTATTGGATGTAACTTAGTGAAGTTGTCTGGTTTATCAGTGAAGTGTACAGAACTGCACTGCAGACTGGAGTCTCTGCTACATGGATGACAATAGCCTCAAATGAGTTGGTTGAGTAGACCCTCATCCTATGTGCGCCTGCTGTCTTACATGGACGTAAGTGAGCACACCAGTCAGTAAGCCATTTCTGAAACTAGTCAGTAATCCAATCTGGGAATAAACCAGTCTGTAGGTTAGTAAACCGTCCAGTCTGCACCTCATTGAGTAAACCAGTCAGTGAAGTCAGTCAGTCACATGTACGCAGTCTTGCCTTCTTGCAGCAGTGACTCTCATCATGTGACTGAGGTTATTCACCCCTACCTCACACACAAAAATCAATACTCCCAATCCTCACTCATTGTGTGTGTGTGTGTGTGTGTGTGTGTGTGTGTGTGTGTGTGTGAGACTTTGTATTGACTGGGTAATGTCAGTGTGATACTGGCTATGAATGCAGTCATGTTACCAGGTTCACACACACACATGTCTACTTCAGTCACTTTTGGGGACCTAACTCACCTAACTCTGAGCTTAACCTTAAGCACGACCCCAAAATCAGCTTTTTCCAAGCTGTCCACAGTTTCTTGTCAGCTCCACATACTGTAAATTGCAAAGTGTAAGTTGAAAATTTTCAATCTGAATTTATAATCCAGTTCACTTAACTTAGTTTAATATGGTTTCAGTTTTACTTTTTATTTTCTGAGAAACAACTAGGTTTTCATTTTGTTTCAATTTTACTTTTTGTGTGTGTCATGTGTTTGACATGGCACAGTCAAGCAAGTGAAAATAATAATAGCGTCTTTTTCGGCCTCAGCAGGGAGCCTCTCTCAGAGAAAAAGCTCTAAAAATCCACTGTACACTACCTGCTCAGCACCAAACAGATGAACTGGTGAACATTGTGGAGTATTTAGCAGCTAAAGAGCCCTCACAAGTTGGTAGAGACAAAAAATCAGAGTCAAAAGAGAGGGAATATTGGACTTACATCATTCAGATAGTTGGAAACATGACTGCAAAATCAATGATAATGTTGCTCCATAACTGCTTGATGTGTGAATAAGCAACTGTTAACAAGTTCGTCATTTTAACTTTAAAGGTGATGATATATCAGTGTTGTGTTCGCAACTGGTTTCTGCTGCCCCCATGTGGCCAAAAAAATCACTTATTGTAAGTGTAAGTGCTAAAACAGTTAGACATGTATTAAGTTAATTTATAGAAATTCATTGATAACAAATTTGATAGTTGATTTATTCAGCTGTTATGTTAAAAATCATGTATTTTCTGGATCCAGCTACTTTACTGTGTGGATTTGCAGTTTTTCTCTGTTCCACAACGTTGTACACTGAATCTTGTGGGACTGTTGCCAATGATACTATCACCTGTTACCAATGAACCTGTTTACCTGTGGACTGATCCAAACAGGTGTTTTTGGATCACAGTCTTTTGTTGCTCCTGTCCCAACTTGCTGCCATTAAATTCAGAGTAAGCAGATATTTACAAAAGTCAATGAAATCGATTAGGTCAAACCTTAAATATATTGTCTTTGTTCTGTTTTCAGTTGAGTGTATTTCAAAAAGAAAATGATCGCATTCTGTTTCATCTCAGTTTTATACATCGTCCCAATTTTTTTGGAATCAGGGTTGTGTTTTAGCATTGAGGTCATAGTTAATGGTAGTATTGTCATGTACATAAACAGGGATGACAAAAAATAAGAAACACCTCTGAATATAATGTAGTCCAGTACATCACCTTTAACATGTGTTCATAATAAAAAATAATTGAATTTGCACATTTCTGACAACCTCAACAAAAACTGAACATTCTAAATGTCATAAAGGTAGAATTTATGGCAGGGCTTTTGTATTGAATTACAATAGATCGTACAGGCGTACCTAATAAAGTGGCCACATACATTTTTGATTTTACTCTTGTATTCATTAATGGCAATGACGTGTGTGTGTGTGTGTGTGTGTGTGTGTGTGTGTGTGTGTGTCTTCTCCTATGACAGTAATAATAATCCAGATTATTTCATTACATGTTTTAAACGTTGGTTATTAACCTCAGTGGTTGTCAGTACAATTAGCTCCCTGCACTCCTGCTGCCTTATATCAACATGGTGACTGTTTCCAATTACAGCCACCCCTCGAAATGAAATTAAACATTTCAATATTGCTGATATATTGCCAATATATTACCAGTATTAATTACAGGTTCTGTAGCTGTGATCTGTGATCAGAGGAGATGAATCATGCAGCTCGGCCGTCCGTCCACCCATCACTCCCTCCCTCTCCCTCTATTTCTCTCCCCAGAGTCATTTCTTAACAAGGTGGCCTCTCTCGCCCCCTCTGTCTTTCTCTCTCTCCCTCTCTCTCTCACACACACACACACATGCTCAGAGGGGTGTGTGGCCAGCTGTTAGGGTGTGTGTGTCTAATTCCTGTTGCATTGTGGGAGTCCATTATGCCGTCGTCTGCTGAATGGCTCCCATTGACTCGGCCTTGACATTATAAGCTGCCCGCTAATCTCTTCACTCCATATATTAGTAAGGCTCGATCTCTCTGCCACTCTCCTCTGTTTTATCTCATTTTCCTCCTTGCTCTATAAAATTGTCTGTTCAAATGTCTCCCTCCCTCTTAAGTCTGGTGAAGGTCTATATTTTTTATTACTGTCAGCAAATCTCATAAAAAAAGACCAACAATGGATTTATTTTACTAACAAGTATTGTGTGTGTGTGTGTGTGTGTGTGTGTGTCAGTCAAAGCCTGATATATATTCCCCTGTGCCATCGAGCTCCATTGTTGCCCAAAAACTGTTATAAAACACGTCAATGAGCCACTTTAGCCTTTTTAGTTGGATTGACTTCATATCCTCCCCAAACAATCATATGTTTCTGCTTTGACTTTTGAATGAAGCCTCTACCACTCTGTCTCTCACTCTCTCTGCACAGCATCACCATGGGTTTGCCCCTCAACCCGCCGGCAGATTCCGCTCGCTCGGCCCGCCACGCCCTCTCTCTTATCGCCACTGCCCGCCCACCGGCCTTCATCACCACCATTGCAAGAGAGGTGAGACTGATTTGGTCAAACAAAAAGTCATCAGTCTCCTAATGCTTTACATACTATGTGTTGTTGTAATCTGAGTTTCATGTGGACTGAGTTTTAAATTATGTTTTTAATAAAATCAAGTGGAACCTTTCAAAGTTAGTCTTTTTAGTATAGAGTTGCCTCTTTTGGCTTGTCTACTCTTTCCATGCTGAGCTGTGGTGGAGGAACACTAACAAAAAGAGGGAATTTTATTCTAAAAAGAATTAAACTTGGGAAGATACCCACTTGATGACGTCTAACCCAGGCTGTAAACTATAAACTTCTCTCATCTATAAACTTTGGAATGTGATGTGGCACAAAAATGGACTGTTTCTTTTCCCCATCACTAACATTGGAAGCACATGTTTAAATTTCTCAGAGTAAGGTATTAAATTTTGAAATCAGTGCCATAATTAAGGTATAATATTAGCTAAAACATGCACGTACACACCCTGAAAACAAGCACACCCACTCGGAGAATCAAATGACTAATCTAATGTTTTATATATTTCTCTTTGTGTTGTGTCTTTCATATACTCTTCGTCCACTCATAACAGTATGCATTGTTGTTTTCCAGGTTCATCGGTACAACGCGGCTCAGGCGAACTCTCAGTCGCAGCAGAACGTTCACACCACCACTCTGGCCAGAGCCAAGACTGAGATACTGCGAGTGATTGACATCCTGATAGAGAAGATGCCTGGAGACGTTGTGGATCTGCTGGTCGAGGTAAATTACATATCAGATTTTATATTATTATTATTAAATTATAAACATAGCGGTCTCCACAATCCCCCTAAAGATGAACCACTGGCATGTTTGGAGTTTGTGAAACAGCTAGAATACAAAATACAAAAATAATTAACCATCATCACTTCCTACTGTTCCTCCTCATCCTCCGCTCTCTCCTCTTCATCTCCTTCTCTCCTTCTGCCCTGCCCACACATGTCGTCTCCTCCCTTCCTGCTTCCTCTTCTTCAGGTGATGGACATCATCATGTACTGTATTGAAGGTTCTCTGGTGAAGAAGAAAGGACTGCAGGAGTGTTTCCCTGCTATTTGCAAGTACGTATGTGTGTGTTTACCAGTCCCCTAGATTTTCTCATAAAGCCAGTGGGGGGGGGTGAAATGGGGAGGAGTTATGGAAAGTTGACCCCTGGCTGCTGATGTCAAAGGTCAGAGGTCAACTCACAGGTACAGATATCAGCCTCAGGGTATCTGTCAGAACCATTTCAATCAGTGTGTCTGTGAGCGAATATATTAATGTTTATTTGTGTCTTTTGTCACTTCTTGACCTGAAACAATTGGCGTGTGTGCAGGTTTACATAAAAATATATTTTTTAAAAACAAACAACACAGTTATGTGAAGTGTTATGTTACGATTATATAAGGTTGTTTTTTTTAGAGAAATCCTGGACAATCTGCTGCCTGACTGTTAAACACTGTTTAGATGTACTGGATGTCAGCTTGTGTTGAATTTCAAAACAAAAATGAGAGGAAGAATTTGGGGATATAATCTTCCATGTTTCCATTCCCAGTAGCAATACCGTGCCTTGCTGTTCTGATGAATGCATGGCTAAGCAAACGTGAACTGTTTATGGGCAAAAAACCAATGTGGAATATAGTCCTTGGTGCTGCACACTTTAAAGTTGGGCAAGTCTGATGAGTCCAACCAACAGGACATTTTCAAGAAACTTGTCATGCCAGTGTTTGACTGAATCTAATTCTAAGCTGAATCTTTTTCAAGCCAGAGCCACAAGGGAAGCTTCTGCTTCGACACCCCCACTGGCTGTCAGATAAAGACATCAGCAAAAGGATGCTGTCAGGACATTTTTTTGAACTGTGAACTTTGTGAAAAAGTTTTGTGAAATTCATAAACACGAAGGAGTCAACAATTGCAAGCATGCTGATGACATACGATTTGTTCAGAATGGCCACGCTCGAAGGCAGCGCTAAAAGTCGACCATCACAGAAAGGCAGAAGACAGTTGTTTATATGTGGGCAGAACAGAGCACAGTTTCAGTTATTTCCTGGAAGACATTCATAATGTTGCACTTTTGTTGTTTACACAAAAAGTGACAGAAATTGAAGAATGAAAAAAGAGCTTAAGGGAGACACTTCAACCCTGCCTACCTTCCACACACCAGGCCAATCACTGAGGAAAGTGGGTGTGAGTGTTGGAAAGTTACAGAAATTGTCTGACAAATCCTTCCCATTTCCCACTTCAGAAAGGTGTTGGAGGAGGGCTTTCAAACCTTGTTCCACCATATGATGGTCACAAGCGTGTTTTAAGGGTGCCACCTTCTAGGAATTACAGGAGTTAATTCTGGTCACATCATCTGCTTCTGCAGCCCCAACTAGTTGTCTTTACTTGGCTGATTTTTTTTCTTGTTGGTTTTCTTCAAATCCAGATCGTTTTTTTAAGAGTAAATATGTGTGGTTTAGTTTTATGGGAACCAGTGTTAACGCAGCATGATTGTCAATTCTCTGTCTCTTTAACTCCAGTTGAATGTTAATGTGTTAACCTGTGTTTGTTGTCCACTTCAGGTTCTACATGGTTGGTTACTGTGACCGTAGTCACCGCATCGCCGTCGGAGCTCGCCAGGGATCAGTGGCCCTCTATGATGTTCGCACTGGAAAATGCCAGGTACAGTAAGAACAGTGCTCATCTCAGCAGCTCTGTTATGGGATCACAACAGGAAGAAAAAGTTTGAGCAGTCGCTTTCTGATTGACACCGAAGTCAAGCTTTCACCCGATTGCCAGTTTTATCTATTTATCCTTCCATCCATTTCATCACCGATTCAGTATGTTTGTCCATCCATCCATTCATCCATCCATTTTTTCCATTTATCCATCCATCCTCCTGCACACCAATAATCTTTATCTTTCCTTTCAATCATCCATCCATCTGCTCGCCCATCTAATACATCCATCCACCCATCCAGTCCATCATCTATTAATCCAACCATCCTTTGATACTCCCTTCCATTCACACTTCATTTGTACGCTCTGTCCTTACATCCCTCGACTCCAACCCTGATTCCAAAAAAGTTGGGATGCTGTGTGAAAGATCAATAAAACACAATGTGATAATTTGATAATCCTTTTTGACATATCCTCAATTGAAAACAGTATGAAGAAAGTATATTTATTTTTTGACCTCATCAACACTGCAAATGATTGCACTCAGTTTTTATTCAGGTTCAATCTTTCATGCATTCATCCCTGTGCATCCTTTGCTTCATCATCCATCCATACACCAATCACTGATCTGATCATGTACTGTATTAATCCATCCAATACTTCATCATTTCGTCTGTTCATTTTGCCCCATGAATCATCAAACTGTATTCCCTCTAATGACAGGAGAGTGGAGGAAAAGATGGAGGATGGAGGAAACAAGTGGAGAGCAGTAACAAGGGGTGTAAATAGGGGGAATGAGAGCAGAGGAGAAAAGAAAGAGGGAAGCAGGAGAGGAGTTTTGTTGCCTCGACTTATTTTCTTCTCTCTCAGTAATTGATTAATGATGAAGCAATGACTCTGTTAATCAGGTTTGTGTCTTTGCACACATTTATGTTTGATTGTGTGTGAGATTGTGTAGTGTGTGTGCTGGTGTGCGCTACATGCCAGTGTGTTTGTGTGTGAGTGTGTGGTAATTTGCTGTGTATTGATTTGCAGTAACCTGAGCAGTCTAGTCTGGTGGAGGGGGTCATTTATATCTGATAACAGCACTGGCCCCTGTTCACCCAACATTTAGTTTGATTGCATGTGTGTGTGTGTGTGTGTGTAGGTGTGTGTAGGTGTTTATGTTTGTGTGCATGGTGTAAAGACAAGAGACGCTTTTCCTTTCTGTGTTATTTGGAGTAATTAACATTTAATAGATAATGGCTGTGTGAGAACGTTGTGTGTGTGTGTGTCAGTTTGTGTGTGTTTGTGTGAGCTGGAACCATTTCAAGTGTTTCATTTCAAATGTAAGCTAAAACTATCCTCTTCATTATTAGGGCTGGGCATCTTTTAAGTTTTATTAATTATGATTCTTATTGATTCTAGTTATAACTGGTGCTTGCTGAATCGTGCTTCCGAGCCTATTATATCAACAAGAAAGAAATCAAAATTTGTAGGAGGAAACATTTTAGATTTTACTGTCTTAAAACTTTGTTAGAAGTGGCGACCAAATATCTTATCAACAACTTTGGTCTGAAATTTCTCCAAACCAATTGAATGGATTTCCATGAAATTTCGTGCTGACATTCTTTGTCCTCAAATTGTCCCGAAATGTAAACATGTCTATTAACTAAACTTCTTACTGTGGAACTGCTTCAAATCCAAAGCCATTCTTGACACCCAGTCTTTGTTAATAAGGTATTTTTATCTGTCAGTGATACTTCATCCAAAATCTACTCAACCTTCACCTGTTCTAGACTGTGCCAGTTTCACTTCATGACAGTTCAAATGAATTCCAATAGAGATGAGTTTCCAATGTGGAAATTAAGTTTCAATTCATGGAAACTTGTCCAACTACTTTGGGAACTTTTGAATAAATAGCAACATAAAATCGGTTCTGCTCCTTCTATAAACATGGTGTGTGAAATCTGTATGATGAGAAACATGATTCCAACCTTGTGTACCTGTATGTAACATCGTATTTTACTGATATAGCTAAAGTGCTGTTATCAGTTCTCAATTCAAAGTTTGTAGATCAGATTTATGAGATAGAAAATGTTAATAATTTAGTTGATTTGTTTGGATGAGGAAGAAATGGAAAGGGACTAATGTAGTGAGGAGAAAGGAGACAGGAAGGAAGGAAATGAAGAAAGACGAGTATGAGGAGAAGAGGAAGAAGGAGATGAGAGGCAGAGTTTTTGTTTAGAATCGTGTGTGTGTGTGTGTGTGTGTGTGTGTGTGTGTGTGTGTGTGTGTCTCTCCAACCGTAGCTAGCTATTCCCTGCATGACCATCTGCCACAGCTTTGATCAGCCTCCGTGAACAGCCCTTTGTCAGCTGCATTACTTTGTGTGTGCGTGCGTGTGTGTGCGTGTGTGTGTGTGTGTGTCCAGCTGCTTGCTCGGCTTCTTTAACAGACTCTACTGAGTCTACTATTTGAACACAAAGAAACAATCTGACTGATCTTTCTCTCTGTCTGCATCTGTTTCTTTTTGTAACTACTGAGGAAATGCTTTGTAACTGAAGGTGTAGCTCTGTCTCAGAGTTGGCACCTCCCACTGTACATCCCTTTGGAAGCCAACCAGTGTAGCTGGCCAGTAGCTGAAGATGCTTAAAATGGACTTATAGGGTTAACTGCAGTCTTAGCATACATAATGTACTGGACTGACTTAGTTCAGCATCTCATATCTGTTGATGTCACCACCACAACACAGGGATTTGCTCGATGTTAGTCAATCTTCATCTTGCTTAATGTTGTCTTCCAGTGGCATCAGAAACTGGGAGAAAGCACACCAAGCTGACCAATCAAAGTCCTTCATGTGGTATCTCAGCAGCTGCTGTCGCCCTGACGTGTAGTTCCAGTTTTGTCATCTGTTATCTGTCCCCAGTTGTAAGCATTGTCAGCATTCCCTGTTCAAACAGACATAGACTACATACAGTTTAAAGTATACAGGTGTTTGAACCCACACTTCCGGTTTGCTTTAGCAGCTCTGTACTTAGTCACCTGCACCAGCCCTGACCTCTTCTGCACTTTCAGCTGCTTTTATATTTACAATGTCTGTATTTGTTGCCGTATCACCTTTGGCATCTTTGTGTTGAAACCAACATGCTCAGTTTGCTGCAGCCCTAGTCCTATTGGTACCCAGTTCTGATTAAATTAGCTGTAACCAGTGGATGGCATTGTTGGTATTCCCTTACTGAAAGTACTTTAGTTGCTCTCTTTAGTAACAGCTAAACACAGCACTTACCATGTCTATTAGCTTTCCCTCGTGTGCCATTGTTAGCTGCAACCAATGCTGTCCATGCCTGCAACAGGTACTGTGGTCCTGGCATAGCCTTAAAGAAGCATGAGGCTATTTTTAAATAGTGGCTAAATACATGTTTGTTTGTAAGCTCGATCAGGCCCAGAGCTCCCGCTCCAGCGTACTCTGTCAGGATCTACAGGAGTCTAGCCTTGGCCCATGTGACCTATACCTCCTCATTCAGCTCAATGTAACAACTACCAACAACATAGAAAGCCCCCAAATATGCAATATATGGTTTGTGAGTTTTAAGCTATAATGTGTGTGCCTCTATTATTAGTTTCCCTTATGGTGAATGCAGAAGCATCACTCAAATACACAATCTGTGGGTCACACAAGTGTGTGTGGAAAAGGCCCTCTATTGGGTAACATCATTCTCTTTCTTAAAGGAGGTGGGCTTTAAGAGCCGTCTTAGTTATAGGGGATGGAAATAAGATGGTATGAACCTACTGTGTGACACACACACACACACACACACACACACACACACACACACAGACACACAGTGGAGTCCCCAGGCGTCAGGTGTATTGAAGTACAGAGTGCTGTAAATGGTTTCAGTGTGCCTCACTGCTCTCTGATAGGCTGATTGATTTGGTAGGCAGTCCACCGTGACACACACACACACACACACACACACACACACACACACACACACACACACACGCGCGCGCTGATCATAATATATATGAAAGCATCAATATTTGATGCACATTAAACAGTCCTATGCTGCGTCTGGTTTCTCTTACTGTTTCATGCTTTCTCTCTCTGTACATACATGTTTTTTTTTTCTGTTCTTCTCTCATCTTTCTCTTTCACCAGATTTTCATCAGGTCCTCTAAATGTCTTGTCACATTTAAATTCCCGCCTCTCATGTTCTTAAATGCCGTAAATCCTGTCGAATGAAGTAATTAGAAAATAAATGTAATCATAGAGTTCATACAATGTTCTCTTGGCATGTTCTTGCAGCCCTGCACTCTGACTGGATGACAGTATTCATGTTAATGTCAAGTGTAAAATTGGTCTACTTTTCTAACTAAGTGGAGGTATTGCATGGAGTCTGGATTGTGAGTACTTGTACACATATGCAGGGTTTTTGTTTTTATTAAAACAACTCATAAATTCATACATTTAAGCAAGTAAATTATGATAATTGCATATGTTACATTTGCATTTAACTATTAATGAATAAACTTACTACATTTTCCAATTAATTTTATTCCCTGGATCTGTCTTTAAATGATCAATTAATAATTATATTTAAAAAGAATAGGAAAGAAACCCTTGCCTGTCATCCCACTTTTCATTTGTGTGCTGCTGTAACATTGACAGTTTCCATTTCTCAAGTTTAAAACTACTCTGTAAATCACTTGTTCTGTGTTTGACAGAAAAAAATCTAAGTTTGTAAGTATATGTTAGCCGTGCCACTTATAGACCAGCCTGGCAGCTGTAGCTCAGGTGGTCGACAGGTTAGTTTATCCCCCGGCTTCACATGTTGAATTGTCCTTGAGCAAGACCCCAAACTGATTGCTTTCAACGACTGCTTCCACCCAATGAATGCAATAAATCCAGATTTCATCTTGATCTTAGAAACTGGATGTTTTGTGTCATGTTAAATTCTCATCGGCTGAAATGTTGTTTGGTTTGAGACGATGAATGTTTGCAGAAAAACTGTGTCCACACTGTTGGCCTCTTGATCATTTTGCCTTTAATGGAAAATGTGATTTGGGATCTCGCCAAAGAGAAAATAATGGAGACGACAAAGGTGAAGGATGCAAAGAAGGTTAAAAAATGGATGATGAAGAGGTGAGGGAGGGAAGTAGACGGCAATGAAGGCTGGAAAGAAATCCAAATTCAGCTTTTTCTCAGCACACTGCTGGAATCTAATAGGATTTCCCCTTAAAGGAGGAGGGAGAGAGCGAATTAAAAAGATGAGATTTTCATTTCATTGCGTTATTATTTTTTTTTCTGCTGTAATCGCCACAGACAGGTTATTATTTCATGGTCTGGGTGCCTGAGGCGGCGCGTCTTAATCTCATCTGGAGGTGAGAGTTTGTAATCCCAGTCGCAGGCAGAGGCAGGGTGGGGATTTCTGGAAGGGCGTTTATTGCGTTACACACCCTGCATCTGGTGGGACAGTTTATTGCGTTACACACGGCGCGGCGTCGCTTTATTTTGTCCCCTGAGCTCTGGAGGCGAATGGCAGCATCTGCTGGACCAGAAGCTGCCCCTCATCTGATGGAATTATCTCATCCGAACCGAACACTTACTGTCAAGGAAAATCTGGGCGGTAAAACAAGTTTTTCTCGATGAAATTTCAACAAGGACCAAAATTTGTTCTTCATCTCGTCTTTATCACTGAAAATAATTTATTGAAGTGTTGGGCTCGAACCTCGAGCTGCTGCTGCCGCTGCTGCAGCGTTCATTCATCAACAAGAGGAATGCTGTACACAAGCCAACTTTCTTATTTTAGCTACACTGGAACAATGTGCAGGTGCTTCAGACACACTTTTTTTTTGTGTGTGTGTTGTTTTTTATAAAGGTTTTTTATAAATACTGTTTGATACTGTAAAGTGGATGTTTGTTCCAGTCTGTTTTTCATCTGTGAAAAGGTTCCATAAAACCTCAATAACACTGCTTCATACTTCATAAACTCATGAATTTATGGTACAATTTTTGTCCATACAGAGCAACACACACACTCACATAAACACACTTTTTATGGCACAGTGCCTGTCAGCAAACGCTAACACCAAAGACAGACATGAGAACGCTGGAATGTTATCACAGTCACAGACAGACAGGACAGTGAGGGAATATAAAGGGAGGGAAGCAGATTACAGTCAGCACGGTGAATAACACAGGTGGAGTTCAAGGCTGGTGGGAGTAGATGATGGTACAGTCACAGGCCCTCTGGTCTCATGGTGGTGTGCTGCAGACAGACCATACTGACAAGATGCATCGCAGGTTAACAGAACCTAGTCTGTCAAATTTCAGCTCAGCATCTAGACAGACATATTTACATCCAGCTGCTGGAGATGTGTTACATTATTCAGCAGCACCGCTTAGTAAATACAAAAGTAGTATAAGTTAGAACTGAAACACAAAAAAAGAGGTGTGATGAGTTTGTCTCCTGTAAAATGGCCGTTCGGCTTAATGAGCCTTTTTCGCTGTTTTTAATGATCTCTCTCTGTGTCTCTCTGTGCAGAACATCCACGGTCACAAGGGTCCAATCACAGCAGTGTCGTTCGCCCCTGATGGCCGTTATCTGGCAACATACTCCAACGCTGACAGCCACATCTCCTTCTGGCAGGTAAGTGACACACACACACACACACACACACAAATATAGACGTTTTCTTTCTCAAGTCTTTAAAGGTTTATAAGATTTTGTCTTGGAAAGTTTTAAGTTCAGTCATCACAGGTTGGATCTATAGATTCCCAGTTTTCTTTGTCCAGGATCACACAGAGAACGTTTTTCCTCCCAACCCCCTATTTAAATTGTTAAGGCGGTCTAAAATTAAATTCCAGCAGCTTTTTCAGGTGCCTTGTTTCTCCCAGACATAAGATCATGTGGCGGCTGGAAAGCACCTGTACACACCTGAGTGCCTTTCTAAACTGCAGTTTCAAACATTGTAGTGAAGGTGCTGGCAGCACAGAAATGTGTCACAGCACGACAGAGATGGCACAATTTTAAATAAGTCAAATTCGTCAGCTCTGAGATTTTGCTGTTAAAAGTTTATCCACAGTTTTTGTTGAGCCTGCAGATTCTGTTTTAGCTGCTGTTGTTGCATCTTTGGTATCACACCTGAGAGATTGAGCAAATATTTGACAAGATTTCTAAGTCAGTTTATTTGTTATAACTGAACCAAACTGAAGAAATTAGCCATGAATTGTTTTTTATCATTTTTAATTATCAGTAGCTTTTGTTGTGTGTGTGTAGCAGCTGTGTAGTACACACACTCACCCATACGCAGCAGTACAAATACATTCCTACTGAGACTTAATCTGATGTTTCTGTTCAGATAAATACTCCCACAAAAAATTCCTTATTCACAAACTACCAAGTTTTTTTTTTTTACAACCTGAAAATTGTAGAAAATGTGTTTTCATTCAAATGTACAATGAAGAACCGCAAAAACGTCTTTCAGACTGTGGTTAAAAAAGCCATGAAGATTTGTTTCTGTGGAAAAAAAATAACAAGAGGAAATCCATGGACTTTCAAAAAAATGTGAAGTATATTATTTGACATGAGGATTTACACATTCTGCTTTTAACTATGAAGCATCAACATGAACAACGTATTGACTGTGCCCTGTTGGTCATTTACTGTTTTCTTGTTTTTAGTCTTTATATCATATTTTTACTTATGGCTACACTGGCTTTTTATATTTCATTTAATTCTATTGTCATTTGTTAACTTTATGCTTTATCTTATGCTTTATACACACACTCTGATAAAATAAATAAATAATAAAAGTTCCAATGTACAGAAGAAATCTGAATAACGTCTAAATAAACAATAACGGAAAGTCAGACGACCAATCACACAAACACATACACGCAGACAGACACACATTTCTTATCTTCTTCCCAGAACTGTTATTTTGAATGAAAGGTCTTTACGACCTCTGACACGACTGTCTGCAGACACGCACACACATACACACACACACTAATGGCATTACTGTAAGCATAAACCGCTGCTAGCGCGCCGACAAGACGGCTGCTGTGGTAATGAGCTGGCAGACGCTCTGTCGGTGTGTGTGTGTGTGTGTGTGTGTGTGTGTGTGTGTGTGTGTGTGTGTGTGTGTGTGTGTGTGTGGCAGGGGCGGTGTTGTCTCAGGAAACGATAGAGTTTCTACTCGCTGTGTTTTTCCTACACACACACACACACACACACTCTCTCTCTTGCTGTGTGCAATTCAGGCTCTACCTTCATCACAGGACGCAGCAACAGAAGCTGTACAGGTTCAACTCAGTGTTTCCTCAGATGGTTCAGCTGTTCCATCACTATCAGAGACTGGTCATGAGGGTCTTCTTACCAAAACATTCAGTAACGCATTTTCAGTATAGTTTGTATGTACAGAATCTAGAAGTACCAACAGAATAGAAAAGGTGAAACAGGTAAAAGCACAGCAGAGTTTCAGCTCTCATTCTGAGTTTGTGACACAACTGGGTTTTGAAGCCAGTTGTTGACCAACATGAGACTTATACAAATGTGATGTGGAAACTTGAAACCTCCATCAAGAATATGGGCATATTTGTAGATTCTGGATTTTTCAGAGAAGGAGTTGAATTTTTTATACTTAAGAATTTTTTGCGAGGTAATCGAACGTTCTTGCAGAAAAGCCATATCAGACACAAAAAGTTTTCTTTAAATGAACTCAACACAGACACACAGGAGTCTGATCCCACCATACTGTAGATTTATGATATGACCACGTCAGTGGTCCTGGTTTGGTGGATAGCTCTGAATACGGCAATATCCATGAGCCTCGGCTGCTTTTGCTCTAGAGAAGAAACCAGGCAGGGTTATGAATCAAAGCTGTGGCAGATTCAGAAAAGTGATCCAGAATCTGAAAGTGAGCTTATTTAAATGACTAAATGTCCTTGAGCATCATCCACACTGTTCAACTGTTTCAACTGTATCAATTTTGATAATAGATTTTAAAAACTACCATTTATTCGGCAAAAATCTTGCTGCTTGATGTGATGCTTGAAAAGACATTATTGTGGACCCTGTCAGTAGTTTTGGCTGACTTTAACTGACTCACCAGAGAAAGCGTTGATGGATGGATGGATGGATGGATGGATGGATGGATGGATGACGCGTACGAGTGTTGTCTGCAGCTTCATGTGTTTCTTGGCCTCCTCAGATGAACACCAGTCTGCTGGGCAGCATCGGGATGTTGAACTCGGCCCCTCAGCTCCGCTGCATTAAGACCTACCAGGTTCCTCCTGTGCAGCCGGCGTCCCCGGGCTCCCAGAATCACCTGAAGCTCGCCCGCCTCATCTGGACCTCCAACCGCAACGTCATCCTTATGGCCCATGACGGCAAGGAGCACCGCTTCATGGTCTAAACCGGATCCGTGTCTCTGGCTGAGCCCCCGTTGTTGTATCTGTCAGACCCGGACCTGTTTTAGGGTTTTTGCTCCGCGGCAGAGTCTGAAAAGCTGCAGCGTAGATTCACTCGGTTATCACTTAAGTTTTAGCTTCAAATACGTATCCTGAAGTGCTGAGACCAACAGGTGGTTTTCATTGAGATTCAAAGTGTCAAAAAAAAAAAACACACGAAAATTCTGAAGGTATCAAACTGCAGCTTGGCCAGAAAAGTAAAAACCCAGCTCGGGTCCAGGTTTGGACTGGATGAATGCTTGGTTTTATCTCTCATAGTGGTAATTGTGAGGAAACTCGCTCTGTAATATATTTAAAAGCCACGATGGAAGGCATGTTTACATTATGATTTGCATCCATGTGTGTTTTAGTTCTTAACACCTTCTCGTCATTCCTATTTATTTGCTGGTTATGCTGGATGCCATCTTTCTGCAGCCAGTTTGGTTCCCAACTGTTGCTGTTTATTTATTACAAAGTCAGCCTTGGACTCGCTGCCATTTGACTTCAAACCAAGTTTTTAAGTTTCTTTCAGTGCTTCATAAGAGCGTCTTATTTTTATTATTTGTTTGCAACAGAATGCAGTTATTTGTGGATTCACTTTGCAGAAACACGGACCAGAACATGGATTTAACACAGGCACTGCTAAAGAATGAATCTGGCCCTTTTTTTCCATTTTCTGCCCTTTATATTATATTGTTTGATCGTCCTAAAGTGAAACAACCTAAAATGAATTTCTTTAATTTGCATTGCTGGAATGAATTATTTCTAGTAGACTTGAAAATGTTTAAAAGAAATTCTCCACTATCCTCTCGAAGGCTTTGGTACTCTCTGACCTCTGTAAGACAAGTACACACTTTCCACATGTCAGACTGCGTATGTGTGTTTATGTGTGTGTGAGTACTTTGGTACTTTTATTTTTGTGACACCTTGGAAGCTTTTCCATCTTCGCTGCGCGTCCTGCGGAAATGAGTGTGTGTGTGTGTTTACGCCCAAGTGTTTTTTCACAAACACACATTCTCACTTCAGACTGCTCATCCTAAAAGCACGATCACAGCAAACCTTTAGACGCTGGAGGTGCAGCGTTGCTCACTGCAGATAAGGATCAAAACTGAAGCCCATCGTTATTTTGCTCACATGTTCAGGGGTTAACGTCTACACTGTGGTTCAACAAAGAGGGGTTTCTGGGGTACAGGTCCTAACTCAGTTTGGTTCTTGAGTTTAGTTTCTATGGCTCCTGAAAATATTTGGTTCAAAAGGGGTGAAAGATATTTTGATAGTTATCTATTCAAGTTGCCAGTTCTTTTTAAAAACGTCCCCCTTATCTTGATTTCACTTCTGGAGGTTTCTATGCCTTCTGGCTTCTGTATTTTTTGGAGGATTATGTGTTTGCAAATAATGATGCTTTATAATTCAGATAGATGTGAAGACTTTTCTTCTTGCAGCTGTTCTCTTTCGTTCATCTTGCTGCCATGTGGCTTTTAGGTGCTGGAGATCTCTACATATAAATGTGCACATATACAGTATATACTGTGTATCATTAGAATTGCTGCGTAATGTGGTCTGTTAATCTTGCACAGTGAGCATTGATCCTGTTTGGTGTGTTTGTTGTGGCTTATGTGACCGTCTGCCTGGCACTGGCTAGTTCATCCAATGAGCCAATTTCCTGTTAAAGACGATTTAAAGCTTTTCCCATTTTATTTTATTTTTTTTCTTTTAACCATCATCCACTTAGAAAATGCATTATCCTTTGGTTTTAATAAGGAATATGAACTGGCCCATCTTATCTAGGATTAGCTAAAGTCCAAAAAATGGAAAAGTCTTCTTATAACATTAATAGTAAATATGTGAAGGAATAAAAAAGCAGGAGAACATCTAACACGTCACAGTATTGCATTTACTGTACATCTCTGGGTGTTTGATCTGGTTGAGGTCTTGACTGTCCTTTCATTTGGAGAAACATTAACATGATATTAACAGCTGCTGAATATGGTTTGTCTTCTGACCTAGTGTCAGATATGTAAATGTGTGTCAGTGCACCAGGTCTTCACTGCTGGTGGCTACAGGTGCAACGACACACACGTCTGACCAGAAGTCTGGCTCAGACGTTTTCCAGCATGGCTGTGGTAGGTGGCACATTATTCCTTAAATGTTGATCAGGACCTTCTTGTTTTGAAATGTTGTCATTGTTTTAGTGCTCAGAGTTTTATGCACAGAGAAATATATACAGATATATATATATATGCAGATATGATATTTATGAAAACAGTTTTCTGTCTTCTGAGTTTAGATGTTTTTACTTAGATTTTTGTGAATCTTGGAAGGGGCTGACGTAAATTTGACATGATACTTCACTAGCTTTAATTCTTTATTTTCCACTCTTCCTTCTCCTTCTTCCTTTCCTCGTCTCCTCTGTCCTCCCTCCTCTCCTTCCTCCATCTCCTGTCAGTTTCATTAGTGCTGTCAGAAAGCTTCTAACGCTGTTACACACCTGTAAACCCGACCGTGTCAAAGCTTTTCACAAGTTCCTCCTCTCTTCAAAAAAATATCCAGCAGCTCGTCAGATGGGTTCCTGAAACACACACACACACACACGTCAAGTCCAGCTACTCCAGACAGCTTTGAGATCTTAAACTTTCATTTTCTCCACCTCTCTTTACAGTTTGAGAAAATCTGTTTTTGGCAGCCTCATGGGGGAGGAAAGGTGAGAAAAATAAAGGAGGCAGAGAGGAAGAGCTGAAGAGTAAGTAGAAAGTGAGGAAGATCAGGTCATCCACCCAGAAAAAGAAGGTTCTTTGGCAAAGGTAGTGAACCGAAATGTCCAAAAGAGCCTTCTGGTTTTTCTTCAAATGCAACAACATGGAAAAAATAAGACAACATGTTGTGCCGTCACTGAAAACTTCCTCAAATACTGCACATAAGTTTGTTAAACACATCTTTACAGCGCTGTAAAGATTCATTATGACAAAGTAACGCTGGTCTGTGGCTGGAATATAAAAATGATAAATACAGTTTTAGGTCCCTTCATCTCTCTGATTCTCTTTTTCTCCATCTTCCTCCTCCTGCGTCCTGTGAAACTGAACACGTAAATTGCTTCTTCAGTCTGTCAATGACAGAATAGTGTTTTAAAAGGAAAAGCGTTTGCTTACGTAGTTTTCAACATTTGTTTCTGAATTTCACACTAAATGTAATCAGCAGTTTTTCTCGTTAATTTTATTTTGATTCATGTATTAAGTGTTTGTACAGTGAACTCAGCCTAGATATTGCAGAGTGTGTGTGATGTAGTGCATGTATATAAGCTTCCCTTGGTGTAACACAGAGTAGGTTGAATCTACTGTGCATCATATAAACGTGTTAAAATGTGTTGTTGTTGACTTTGTGTCAAATAAAGATGAAAATGAGACGGCGGGCGTCAAATATCTCTATCTCTATCACTTTGATTCAGTTTAGGCTGAGAGATCTTTTCCATTATTTAACTACACTTTTCTTCACAGTTATAAGTCCCACAATGTCATAGATGTGCAACACTAAATATGTGGAGGACTCTTTTAATACGGGTCCCAGCCATCTGTTGGAAATCCCATGCACACCAACCACTGGTGGCAAACACACACACATTCATCACTACTGTCAGAAATAGAGCAGAAGAAGAGCTTCATGTGTTTATAACTCAACCACACAATCTGTGGAGTGAGAGGACAGATTTTAATAGACCTTTTTTACAGCAGACATTCTGGCCTGTCATCGTAGTAAACCACAGGTGGGATTGATAACATTGATAATGGCTACAATCCATTTGTCTCCACCAGTTTTAGGACCCTGCCCTGCCATCACACATGCTTGTTCCCGGACACAGCTGACTGAAAATGACATGTTGTTTCATGGACATGTTTTTAACAGCAGTCAGCGTTAACCTTGATGACAAATCACTGCATTTCCTGTGACTTCACAATAAAATCCAACCCGTGGTTCCCCAGTTTAATGCCTTTAAAATGTGAAGCAGCAGCAGAAAATGCTCATTTCCTATAAATCCATTGTACGTGATTACAGTATTTTAATCAGCACAGAAATAGCTCCACCAAGAACAACTTTTGCTACTATTGCTGAATGACTATTGCTTGGAAAATGTTGACCATAATTTATCAGAAAAATAGGGTTTGAAATAATAAAACAATCTTAAAAACAACTAAGGAGTCAAAAATCCTTTAATTCTTTAAACACCGATCCAGTGATGGAATTCTGTACCTGTGTGTGTTTCTGTCATGGGTTTACACACACAAACGCACACACTCTTTCTCTTAACTGATCGTTAAGAGTTCAGAGCAGAAGTGTTTTAACGAGCCTCTGATCACAGAAGCAGATCAATCTCTTCCTTTAATCTCAGATCTCTTTAATGTTCCGACAGTTTCTGTTTCCATCCGTCTGATAGTTAAACTGAGCTTCATGTTTTCATCTCATTCACATTAAAAGCATGAAAGATGAAGTGTGTTCATAATTTAAAGGCGAATGGTGATTAAAGGTGTGGTTCAACATGTAAAGTTAACTGTGCTCAATTATTCACTTTTAACTTCAGAATAAAAGGAAATGAAGCAATAAAAACAGCAATTAAAAGCAAAGAAAGATTCTGAATGCTCTTTCTGTCTTTCTCTCTCTGTCTCTTTTACTGTCTCTTTTAAAATGTCCAAATCTGTAATTAACAGTGACACAAGTGAAAACTAAAACTATGGTGGGGGATCATTCAGGATTGTGGCTAAAAGAAACTAATGTTTAGATGTGTCGAGATACCTTGACTTTTAGTCAAGCTCCAAAAACACTGGATCATACATTTCCCGTTAATGTAACTTGATCCCAGAGAGAGATGGTAAATGCGCACGTCTTTTAAACTCCACTCCACACTTATCAGACATGACAAAGCTCCACCAGAGCCACAGAAGATATGATACAACTGTTTTAACAGGCTGAGTACAAACTAACCATGATGAGTAAACTGACCTCGATGTGTAAAATTTGTGGATTGGTCCTTTAAAAAAAACAAAAAAACATTTAATACTAAAGTGACTGAGACAACTTGCCTCTTCTCTTATCTCAGGCTATAGATCAAACCTCCAGGTGGTTTTGACCTTTGACCTTTCAGCAGCTCTATCTACAAATACTGACCATTTATCACACACCCTTTCCTTCTCTCTCTCTCTCTCTCTCTTTTTTTTTAATAATGATTGATTTTTTCCCCTGTCTCACTCTTTTCTTACATGCACGGAATCTCTTCTCCTCCCTGGTCTCCTGCTCTGTCTTTAATCAGTTCTCAGTATGAACACCATCAGGTATTGATGATATTGATCAGGAGCTGTAATCTGCAGTCACAGCTTCATGTTTTTTTTCCCCCTCTTCTCTCCTTACCTCCAACTTCACATTCCTTCACACAGAGCTATGAAACAAGCTGCACACCTTTGAAGAGTTTGAAAACTAACTTTCAGAACAGGAGATCATCATTCTGCTGTTCAGGTGGTCAAACCAGGGATGGACTGAAAACACATCAGCCCCGGACTTCTGTGATCATTCAGAACCATGTATGAAATCTGAGGTGTAATATAATGAGAATGGCCATATTCTGTAGAAAAGTCTGATGAAAAGTTTTAAAGATTGGATCCCAAAAGACACAATATACTGTTTAATTCATACTTAAGGATGCAGATCCTTTATAGTAAGCTGCTTGTTTCAGACCGATTCTGTTGCTCCAAATACCTTTTTTTTCAGCCTTGTCATCAAAACTAATTCTTCTAAATCTAATAGTTATAATCTGCCAGATATCTACGTGACTTTGTTTAAGCCAGAACAGTTAACATGGCTGCAGGATTCGTACGAGCACTGAGTGTGCTATATAGCTCATTCCCTATATTTATTTGTATGTTTTGTTGTTATTTATTGTATTTATCCATAACTGGGCAACAAGTGTCTCTGTCCACTTGCTTTATTTCTGCATTTGTTTCTCTTTTGTTTGTTTGTTTGTTTGTTTGTTTGTTTGTTTGTTTGTTTGTCTGTTTGTTTGTTTGTCCATAAACCACCTTGAGGGATCATCCTGGAATAAAGAAAAGTTGAAAAGTCTAAAAAGCAGCAGGAGGTTCAGTCTCTTTGGTCTCAGATTTTCTTATTGATCGACTGAGCGAGGCGGCCAACCAAACTCTCTCTCTCCTTCTGTCTTTCTCCTCCCTCTTACCTCTCTCCTCTCCTTTTGTCTCCTCTTTCTTCCCCCTACCTCTTCCTTGACGATGATTAAAAACACACTTCATACTCATCTTGGAAATCAGTTTCTCCTGAACTTGTTCTGTTCAGTTTGAAGTTTTCTCGTTGAGTCAGAGCAGAGGTGTTTCTCTCAAACAGCAGCGAACACTCTTTGGAATCAAACTGCTGTTTGCTTGAGTTGCTCTGGATGTGAAAGTTTTATCGAGATCAGAAAGTCACGTTGTTCCAGTTTGCGCATTTATCCATTATTGATGCAGGCAAAAGTTCCTGAGTTTCAGCTGCCAGTGGTTTATTTTTCTCAAGATAAAAAGATTATCAAAAGATGTGCGTTTGTTTAGAATCGATACGATCTCACAGCAGGATGGGAGAGAGTTTCAGGGGGAAAAACAGAAAAGTATTACATCTGCAAATGTTTTGTAGGAACCAGAGTGTTTGATAGGAGCCAGATACAGTAGAGCTACTGTACCACTACTGTTGGTCTGTTTTAGAAATGTAATTAAAGAGAAAATTTAAAAGGTCTGTGCTACTCTGTCTCCTAATGATTATGTATATATGCTTAGTTGACTCACTGACCCATTTAATGAATTTATATCTGCACAGATGACACAAAGACACAGCTCTGTGGCCTCTAGCCTGAGCTTCGAACGCAATCATCCACCCCGACCACCTCCATACTGAACAACTGCCTGGAAAAAAGATGCCAGTGAACATATTCAATACAATAATCATGTTACCTCCAAGACTTATTCCACAAAAACAATTGATAGGCAGAGCATGTGGGAAACATGCCTGATCTCTCATATGCAAATTGAACTTTGTTCCTGATGATAGAATTCTGACTGACTAAAGATTTATTATGAGGGAGGAGAAATTTAACAACCAAAATAAAAGCGCTCCTTGATATGAAACCATTGCAGATAATCAGTTGCTTAGGTTTAGAAGATCATGTTTTGGGTTAAAGCTACTACTTCATTTAGGCTAAAGGGCTTTCGTCATTGTGGTTACAATGATAACCACTTGATTAAGGAGATGGAACAACTGAGGTCAAGTTTAATAAAATCCAAACCCGACTGTTTGTTTATTACTACAGCTGCTCGAGGTCTTTGTCACGAACTGAAACCAGTGGCTGTCTGGAAGCAACTGGAAACTGATGAATGACCTGAAAAATGATCAGCAAGAACATATTGACACAGTTCGCAGTAATTGGCAAGGACATTAAAAACACTGGTTCTTTAATCTTCTCTACTCTAACTCAATGATCATTCCTCGAGTTAGTGTTTTCAGATTTCAGATGAAAACTTCTCACTGCAGTCTATTTGCAGACCTTTATCCCTACAAACAGTTTTAAGTAGTTCACTTATCCGCCTGCATCTTCTCCCTGAGCCTCCTGACAGCAGCAGCACATTTCAACATCAGAGCCTCCAACCTGCTAAGTTGCCTTTAATCCTGAGAAAGTATCTGCGCATACTTAAATGTGGGACAAAGCACACGGTGTCGACGTTTAAAGAAAATGCGAAGGAAAGTCGATGTTAAGTGCCGAGCGAAGAGGAGATCAAAAACAGGACAATATGTGTGTTTAGCTCCGACAAGCTTGGAGTTTGTTGTTAAAGTTAGTGAGGATGGAGGAAGAGAGCGGAGAGAGAAAGAGGGGGGAGTTTGGGGGGGGTTAGGTTTCGATTAGTTAAGAGCAGAGAGGCTGTGATTCTGCTCAGCTGGAGAGAGAAAGTATCGACGTGGAGTCAGAGAACCTCGGCTTCCCCTCGCTTCCCTCCCCTTCGGTCCCTCAGGTAGGCATTAAAACCCAGCCGAGCGATGGAGGGATGGAAGGATGGAGAGACGGAGGAATGGAAACCCCCAGGAGCCCAGCTGGAGCTTTGATTCGCCGGGGTTTCTCACATCAACCGGAGGAGTCTGGGGCCCGCAGCTCGAGGAGGGGCCGCCGTCTTTAAAACCACAACGCTGTCAAAAATTAATCGCCGGTGCTTTACTTTTCAATTATCAATTCAGCGTCGAGCCGCGCTGCAGCTTAGAGCGGGCTTAACGTAACTAACGGCCGTTAAGACGCAGGGGTTTGTGGGATCGGAGAGGGAGCGTTGTGTGTGTGCGGTGTTTTAACGAGGTGAGGAGATCGAGATGATCTGAATACACTTAAAGAAGTGAGGAGGATGCCGTGTGTTTGTATGTTGGAATTGGACTAAAACTTGGAGCGTATTCGTCTGCTCTGACATGCTGCGAGCTGCCAGCGTTAGCACGTCCAGCTAACTGACTCACTACCAACAGGAACCGAGCGTCCTCTCCGAGGCCAAGGAGCACATCGTTCACTTTACTAACTGTCAAGCTTAATTTAGCTGTGCGGCAAAATTTTTTCTGATGGTTTGAAACAGAATCCGAAAAGACATTTCAGTCCAGTGTGTTTTCACGCTCACATCACTTTTATCATGTCCGTGTTTGGAAAAATAAGTTCAGACCTTTTTCTCAGGATGTGTGCAAATATGAATTTAGGTGTTTAGTTCCAAAGATCATATTAATTAAAATCAATTTATGAAAATCATGTCTTACCACTTTCACCAGGACCTCTTTTAGAGTGAACCCTTTCAAGTTTAGCAAGTATAATTTAAGAAAGAAAAGAGTGCCAAAGCTGTGTTGAAGTAATTTCTTAATTAACACATTTTGTTCAAGCTGTGAAGACAAAACAAAAAAAAAGTCCAAACTGTGACCTTCTGATGTGTTTCAATTTGTACTGCAGTCCTTCAGTTTCTTTATCTCCACTCACCTTCTTAAATTTGATCCACTTGTACTCCGTGCTTCTGGCTTTCACTGCCAATGAGCAGATGACGCTCGAATATCAAACAGACATCCTGAGAAAGAGAGTGTGTCAAAGAGTAGCTGATAGTTATTTATTAAAATAGTTACTTTCCTCATTCCTTGCTGATGTACTCCTTGTTCGGGTCCTGTCCTGAAGCACGCGATGTGGTTTTACACAATTTGTCCTCATCCTCATCAAGGGCCCTGACATGCTGGTGCCACCTCCTTGCAAACAGCACAACAGTGCAGTTGGTACAGCAGAAAGACCTTCTGACACATGGGTCAGGTACGCCTTGAGTGACTGGAGTCCGGATACCCAGCAGGCATGCAGTGCCTCCACTCACTGAAGATACAGGCCTACTGTTGGTTTGGTCTCTGTGTTCTGTGCATATTGCTCCTGAGCACTTTGTGGAATGATGTCTGAGGAGGCCCCTCTCTTCCAGCCAGCTCCTCCGTGGGTGTGGGGTCCTCAGGTGGAGGTCCCCCACCAGCAGCAGTGGATGTCTGTCTGTTGTTTTAGTGGCTAAAATGGTGCAGCTCAACAACTATTTTCACACATACATTTCCTTGTAGGCCACTTACCACACTGGAAAAAGTGTTTGTACTTCATTTTTACTTTCTGGCTATTGAGATGGCTCCTGTTGAGATGTAACAGAGAAGAATGAACATAGGCCAAGGGCTCCTACCAGAGAGGCTTCACACACCTCACCACACCTTAGACTAATGAACAGTAAATGTATAGTGGCCATGTCAGTTCTCCTGAGAACGGCTTTCCCAGTTAGAATGTACATTATTACTTTTTAATTTTATGTGTGATAACCTGACTCTCAAAGATGGAAGAGGAAGATGACAGATTAATCAAGAATTGCTCAGCAAACAACATTTAATAAACTGGGAGAAATGTAAAGGTTGCCGGATTACTGTCAGTTTTAGAATGTATGTTTCAGACAGTGGATATGTACATGGGGTGTGGTAGGAGTCATCTGGTTAATTCATATTGTGAAACATCTTTGACGGTACAATTAAATGCTAATCATTTTTGTGTTATGCGAAGGCTGTGTGGGAACACTGGACAGTTTCAACATGTGCAGGCTATGGAACTGGGTGGTCTGCAGTTTTATTAGTTTACAGTACTGGGCTAATTTGACCTGGTGCAGGGCAGGCTGTGCTATTCACGATCACTGGTAGGTTAGGTCAAGGGTAGCAGTCATCAATTTGAATTGAAGAAGATGATGATGATGCCATCTCAATCCTTCACACTACATAAGTAACAGAAGCAGTTCTCCAGTATAAAATAGTCCAGAAGTCAAAGATCCTGTCCACTGAATGTTTAAAGTAACCTGTGACTATAGCTGTCATACAATTGTTTTAATTAACCTATAATCATCACTTTAATCAATGATGTTTCCTTAAACAACATCCCTCTGTACCTCGTCACTTTTTGCAGCGTTCTGGCCCCGTACAGTGCTGATCTCTCTTCTCTTGATGAAAGGTACAAGAGCCTCAAAGCACAAACTTTCTAATGTTCCATATTGATCAAAAATTACTTATGCAGCAAATTTAGGCCTCGTTTCTTCACTCTGCTTCTCTTAATTCCTTTCATCAGTCGGCGTGAAGGCTTTTCTCCATCGAGCGCAGCGCAGACCTTCTGGCAAGTTTTTATCTCGGAATGACCTCGTTATTTAATAAGAAGAAACCAAGAAAAGTTCATCAGCCGCTCTACTTTACTGTCTTCACTCATGTGAAGGCAAAACTCCAAACAGGCTGAGAAGTTCACTCTTTGACTTTTCTCATGTGAAGACGTTTCATTTCTTCCAGCTGCAGCCTCACTGTAGCGCCATCAGGTGGAGGAACTGCCCAAGGAAAACAAGTTTAGGAGAGTCCTGATAAGGTGCAGAAGGGGTTCGATTTTCACCTTTTAAAGTTCTGGTGTCGCTTGCTGTTTTCAGTGGCGAATTAAGGAATAAATAATATTATTTTAAGTGATTGTTACCGAGCATCCAAGATTAGAAATAAATCAACTAGGATAGTAGCAGTAGTAGTTCGGAATATAAAAAAGTGTGTAGTGTTGTAGTTGTGATAGGAGCATGCACTATTTGTAATTGTGTCAATATATTAAATTACATTTCATGCTTTATTAATCCAACTTGGGGAAATTCATTTCTTTCAATAGCAAAAGTAGTAATAGTAGCAAAATTAGGACCAACAGTAGTAGGGTTATTTTGTTCAGTCGAGGTGGGAGTGGTAGCAATAAGGCTAATGTTGTATTAACAGCAGTGTTTTTACGATGAGTGCTGTTGTCGTAGCAGTAAGTACTTGTAGCCATTGTAATTACTGCAGTAACCTGACAGCAGAAGTAGTACTCGTAGTATCAGTAGTGCTTGTCCTTCTCTCCTCAGTGGATCAATTTCTCTCTCATAAATAGTCAGCTGTCGTTATTTCTTGATGACCCTTGTCTGAGTTTTTTTCTGCTGTGTGTCTGAGCTTGTTCCACTGGCTGCAGGTTACTGAGACGGCCAGTTACAGGGCAGAGATCCGCCTGTTGACCCACAGCTGCTCCTGACCACATTGTAGAATGAGTGAGCAGCTCAGAGGAGCCACGACCACCTGGAAACACAAATGTCCTGGTAGCCTGGGACTCCCCCTGGCATAAAATAGGCTAAAAATAATAGTGATTTTGTTTTGCATCATTGCAAATAAACTTACTTTAAAAGATTCATGACAAAGTTGAAATTCATAAAGCTACATACATGACTCTCTGTGTGTGTGTGTGTGTGTGTGTGTGTGTGTGTCTTTTTCTAAGTTCATTGGCCTCGGAGTCAAACATCTTTTCAGACCTTCCCGCCTCCACACGCGTCCTCTGACCCTCTGGGGTTGTGACCTCTGACCCCTGTTCTGCTCATCACAGTGTCACCACGTCCATCTGCGTATGTGTGTGTGTGTGTGTGTAGAGGAGGAGGGAGGGAAGGAGGAGTTCCTGGAAACATCCCATCTGTCCCTTTTAGGACACACAGAAGTTTGTGTTTCTATCCTTGTGAGGTCGCTCAGTGACATAATAACTCCTAACTATAACATTAACCCTAAAACCAAGACAGAACTTCTGAAACTCACAAAGGAAAAAGTACAAGTTGCCACAGAGTCCTGAACACACCAGCAGTGAGGAAAAAAAAGATCTCTAGTCTAAAGCACATATAATATCACAAGTTTCTCATATTTGTCTGCAGTTTCTTTCAATTCAAAATTGTTTTCTCAAATAATGACAAACGTAAGTACAAGACACTAATTTATATGAATTTATAAGATAAAAAAGTTTTTTTAGAACTATTTTTTATAGTTATAATAATAAACTGAGAAACTATCACATGGAATAGTGTTTGAGTTAAGGAACTAATATCCTCTCAAATAGGAAAAATTATAACTATAAGAATTCCCATGTAATTAGTCAGGTTTATGCAATAAGAAAAATGAACTGAAACTGTTAGTAGGTTTTGTATTTAGTGGACCTTTAACCTTACTGCTACATGTTCCTTCAGGGTTAATTTTTTCCACATCTGTGCTTTGAATTCAGATTCTTCTTCTTTATCCCTACAAACAGTTTTAAGTAGTTCACTTATCCGCCCGCATCTTCTCCCTGAGCCTCCTGACAGCAGCAGCACATTTCAACATCAGAGCCTTCAACCTGCTAAGTTGCCTTTAATCCTGAGAAAGTATCTGCGCATACTTAAATGTGGGACAAAGCACACGGTGTCGACGTTTAAAGAAAATGCGAAGGAAAGTCGATGTTAAGTGCCGAGCGAAGAGGAGATCAGCTTTCGATTAGTTAAGAACAGAGAGGCTGTGATTCGGCTGCCGGAGCTGACTTTACTTCTAAAATGTTCTAAACCAGCAGTGTGGTGCTTTAAAGAGCTTTGGAGGCCGATTAGATCAGAGGTTTAATCCCCACACCAACAAATATCCAGCGTCAGTACTAGGCTACAGTGGGTGAACCAAGATCCCTTATTCATATACAGCAGCACAAATGCATTATACTGCATTCTAAAACCTAAGTTCTGAATATATTGTCTCATGAGAAACAACTACAGCGTTATGTGAGGACAAGCTGCAAGATTAATCGAATTAATTCCTGATCTTGATTCAGGCTGTAATGCAACATTTGCATTGAATCAAAACAGACTTTTTATAATTAAACTTGTTTTTTAAAATGAATTTTCTTTGTTTAAATTTTTTCTTCTTTTGCCTTCTTTTGATTTTTCAATCATAGTTTCTCCTTAAAGCTGCAGCAACGCATGACTGTGTGTGTGTTCATTACTTCACATGAAGACTGTGCACAGCAGGACGGGAGGCTGGACACGGATGTAAGTAAATCTAGCACGTGAGAGATGTAGCAGAGTAAAATGTGATGAAGAAAGGAACAGCAAAACAACTAAAATACTTCACAGGCACCAGTGATATGCAACGCTTGTTATGACAAAAATGCTGTATTGGTATTGTAAGAAGTTGTGCAGCCTTCTCAGATTCAGAGAGTTTCTTTACAAGCAAATATGACTGTGGGACTTGGCTTGTGAACCAGAGTGAGGTTCATAATGTCTTCGTGGTCAAAGCTGCAAAACAGCAGATTAATGCTTTCAGACACCTTCCTGCAACTGTGCTTCATGTTGCATTACTTGTTACACTAATGTTACTCATTAATGAGCTGTCTGTTATCTTTGTTCTATCTTTGCCTGTTTCAGTATTTTTTCATAAAAAATGTGCCCCTAAGAATCATGGGAGAAAACCATCATCTCAAGTCTTAGTGGAGAAATCTCATTTTGACCACTTTCGTGCTGCTCTAATGTGAAGCTGATTCAACTCAAACATCTCTGTGTGCACAGTTCAGTTCAGGTACACAACCATTCACTACAGAAACAGGCAGGTTTACTGTGAGATTTAAGCAGAACTGAAGACTGAAGATGTCTGTTTTATGTGTTCATCTTCAGTATATGATGATTTCAGGGCTACACATATTAACACAATGATAGGGGTCACTCGTACAGATGAACCTACAGAGAATCATCGGCTGAATCTGCAGCTGCACTCAGCTTTACAGAGCTTTATCATGAGTTTCAGCTCATTGCGTACTGTTCTGGTTCACTCTCATAGTGTCATATTTTGCTTGTTCAAACCACATTTTGTCAAACTAAATAGAGGTGAAAGAAAAAAGAAACAATTTTTACTCTGCTGAAGAGAATTTTCTAAGAACAGCTGTGTTCCTTCACTGTTTATCCTTTTCTACAGTAGGAGTGAACATGCCAGCAAGGAAAAGTAGCCTTCTGACGCCAGTAGCTGTCTCTGCATGTCACATGACCTCTGCCTTGATTCATCACAGCCGTCTGTTGAGAGTCTCCCTTCATCTCTGGTGGACGGACAACTGTAAGAGAACTTTGTTGCAGATTTTATTTGTGGAGTCTTGGGACAGAAGACAAAGTGCTTTGTTTGTGGAAATGCTGTTCCTGTCTGACACACGTTTCATCACTGCAACGGCATTTTCAGTCCACGTGGGCCGGACACTTGTATGTACATGACACAGTAAATACTAACTAGGTTTTCATTGATGATGTCTAATTAACATTTAAGAAGAGAATGAAGCTCCTGTCAGCGTCTTCAAAATTAGCTGAAAGGCCTCCTTGACCTCTGACCTGCTTGTGAAGAGTGAAGAGAGTGAGAGTGAGGGAAACATTGTTTTTCACACAGGAAAATGATACAGCATAATTAATTTTTTAAAATGTTCTTCTTATTTTCAGGTGGCAGAGAAACTCCTGTCTCCGTGTTCACATCAGTTTCATGCTCGCTTTGGAAAAACGGGATCAATATGATCTTGTGTTTGATGTCTTGAACTAGCATCGGTACGATTCCGCTCTTAACCGCGGTGATTTGTACACCGGAGGGCATTACGATTGATCACGTTTCCAAACCAAGAGCCGCTTGATGATAAATATTTTATCCCTGTGCGTGTCGATAAACGACTCCCTAACAACACGCGAGTTGTTGTGAACTCGTTCTGGACACAGATGATCTCAGTGAGGATATTGATGGATTGTTTATGAGCGGCTGATGGGAGATGAATTGGTTTTGTGGTGTAGTATCCGCTCTGTGTGTCGGAGCTGCTGCTCATAATCACACCTCAGATGATTGACAGCTGGCTGTCTTTAGCCTATGATCCATATATGGGAAAATGAATGAAGAGGGAAACCTTGTAACTCCAGTTTACAGCTGTTGGTAAGTCTTGTTGCAGTTTCTATACGTCAGGGTCAGGATGTGTGTTGTGGCTTTAAAGGTTTTGAAGGCTTATCTAACCTAGAAGTTGGCGGATGATAAAATACTGTTTTACACTTTCAGTATCAGTAACACTCATTTTGTCAAATTTCATGACAAAAGAAAAGTCCAAATATAATCTAAAATACTAAATATTTCATATTTGATTCCCACAAACTGCTCAGAAAAAGTTCATGCAAACATGGACATTGAGAAAGGAATGATGTGAATTTGGTTGGTAGCAGTTTTTAAAAGGTTGTTGTTTAAACACGACTCAAAAACCAGGCATGGCATTAAATGCATCAACAAGACGAGTATTCATAACGATCTCTGCAGTTTGATTTGGGGTTACTGGTTTTTTACAGCCGGTGGGATTTTATAGATAGGTTTCCCATTTACAAACATTAATATTGGTTCTATGCTGTTCTGGTGTGGCGGTAAGTCATGACAGTGAGCCAGCATGCACAATACCAGGAGCTGCAAAATTCACTCATTTTAAAGTGTCTTCTATTTAGCTTATCAAGGATGAATCTGCAGCGGTGGGTAGAAAAGATGTTACCACACTGATCTATGGAAATTTCCAATATTTAGAATAATAAGTAAAACAAGAGCACATCCTGAGTCCTGTGTGTCTTTAGGTTTAAGGAAAGATAAGTCTCAAGTCAAGTTTCAGTATTAAACCATGTTTCTGAAGCAACCAACAGAACCGTAACATTTGAAATGTTAATCAAATGATATATGTTGTCAGATACGTTCACTGAAAACTTTCGTTATGTTCATCAGGAAGCATCATTCAGGTGGTATTACGTTTCTCTTGGAAGGTGTTTTGTTGCAAATTTGTATTTTCAAATAATATATGTATCTGATTGGACCCATAATTTCTTTGTATGTTTCCTGAATAGAAAAAATATCATTTAAAAGTACATAGAAATAGAGACAAAGGTGTGAAATATTATACACAGTGAATAAAAGATAAGTTTTTATGAAAGAATAGGAAAATACATAGTGGTTAGGTACAGTCTTTAAACCAGCTGCTAAAATCTTTATGACTGAAAAAACTGACAGAGAACCATTGAAACCCATGTGTGCATTATATTGATTGAGTTCAATGTAGTTTCATTTCAGTCCAGGTTGTTATTAGGTTGTTATTAGGTTGGGGCCTGTTAAAAAAAACCTTACCCAAACTACCTTATACCAGAGAAGTGCTATATAAATCCAGTCCATTTACCAAATTGAATGGATATGGCTTTAAAAAGTTCAAGTCTGGCTGGAGACTGCCATCTTTAATAAAGGCATAAAAATCCCCTTTTCACTCTTCAACCTTCCGTTCATAGACACTATTTGATTGATTCAAACTGAAGAAAATGCATTATTAGAAACTTGTGGTGAGAAACATCGTGGTGCAGGTTTTCTGAAATTGAAAAGCCTTCAAACAAAGTCCAGTGGAAGCGAGGGAAAGGAAAGATTTATTTCCACTCTGCTAAATGGCAAATGTCAATTCTGTGATGCTCCCACGTCCGAAACACTCTCACATCGGTGTGTAATTTCACCTCAGAGCGAGCGCGAGGAACAAACAACAAAACCAACAACAAACAATAACAGATAACAAACCCCCGTCTGCAGCAGACACATCGTGGAGAAGCGAGGTTGTCACCTGACGGCGGTAAATCGCCTCCAGACCAGATTCCTCAGGTCTATTACGGCCGGAAGCCGAGCGGGAGAGATGGCGGCGAGCAGGATGTGACCGGCAGCAGCATCGACTGGTTAAGGCTGAAGATTGGCGAGAGCGGACGGATCGATACGTTCGGAGCCTGGACGGTCAGAGAGAGAGAGAGAGAGAGAGAGAGAGAGCGAGAGGCCTGTGATTACTGTTTCTTCTATTCTGTTTGTTTGTTGGAGAGTTCAAAACTATGTTAAATGGAGAGTGAACCCACAGACACACATGTACTGAAACAATGAAGAACAGCCAGTCAGGCTGTTTTCCCACATGTGAAATTGGTGCCTGATTTTGAAACATGGCCACCTCAAAGTGAGGGTTTCCTGTGACTTCAAATGAAGTTACAAGAAAGCCCAGTGATTTGGGCCGACCACATCCCATCACATAAAACTGCTCGGAGTCACTGGAACTTCATGGACAGCTTTAGAGGACAGGGCCTGCTGAATCAGAGGGGACAGTGTGTGTGCTAACTGGATGGTAATGAAGGATCCTTAATAAACTGATGATCCACTGCTCTCAGTTTGTTTTTAAAAAGACACTTTGTGGACTGATGATGAAAGAAATCATTAAAAAATTATAAGTCTCTAATTCTGTCAAATTCATGACAAACCTGGGGTCGCCAACATGAAACCAAAATATATAACAAATTAATTTCCCGCTTTTGGTTTCTGATTGTTGTTTTGCTGTTTTGATTGACAAGTGGTTTAGAACACTTACATATGCTTTAGCAGAAAAAAAATCATTGCAGTTGGACGGGCGATTTTGCCCATATCCCTATTATTTAGGAGTTCACCATACATTTATTTCAAATTCAAAATTCATTGTGGAGCTGTGCAGAGCCCCTCCTTGCCCCACTCTCTATCTCTGTCACAATCACAGTGACAATGGATGCGTCTGTGAAATGCTCCCTCTCCATGAGCACACAATCACAAAACATGATCATGTGCAGGAAGAACAATTGTTGTTGGCTTTTCCCCACAGAAGAGGCCGACCGACCAAATTCCTGAGTAGAATCAAACCAGAGTTCACAAGCAAATACCTCTGCAAAACTGATGCATTCAAGTGAACTCTGTTAGATTTGTAACGAAACACTGTCAATCTGAGCAGCAGCTCTGGTCTGGTGATCTGGTGGACATTTACAGCTCAGTTGTAATGTTCACCTTGGTTTTATATTTTATATTCTATTCATTGTTCGAAAGGACTTTTTGAAAGTGGTCTGATGTCTGTGTAACACAAATCTCTAAAAACCAGTAGCATCAACAAATAGTTCAGGAGTCATCCTGCACACCAGAGAAACCAGGGGAAGCTGCTGATGATGTTAAAGGTGTGGCCTTAAAAATAAAAGCCATTATCTGAACTACTCCCTCAGAGTAAAGCTGGTTTAGTCCATGTGTGTATGTGGTGAAGCTGCCGAGTGAAACTGACAACAGAACAAAAGTAAAAAAGAACCAAGATTATTTCAGATACTATGCGACAGTAAGATGTGATAAAGAATTAAATCCTGAAAATCCAGTTACTCTGTTTTTAGTGTGACATGTCCTGCACAACACTACTGAAGGATGTGATTATTTGTTTATTTAAAAGCTTTTACTTATTTCAGTTGATGAATTTGATTTTTTTAAAATTTGACAATTGAAAGTCTGTGTTGGTTTGCCACAGTACAAACAGTGTTCTTGTACCTTTGCAAACAATTTGATCACAAAGAGCTGTGAGTGTGAGTGTGTGTGTGTGTGTGTGTGTGACCTTGACACTAACAGAACTTTAGCCTTAGGCCTGTCCTTTAGCTGGGGGGGAACACAAACACACACGCACACACTTAAACACACATTAACACATACACACAAATACACATACATGTGGCACACAGTGATGGAGATGCACAGATGAGACACACATGCGTATACAGGGATGTACGAACGTATGCACAGATTACACACACACACACACACACACACACACACACACACACACACACACACACACACAGTTCCCAGTGTAGCCAGCAGGGCTGTGGCTCATTAATATTGCATTGATCGGACAGAGAGGAGCAGTGTACTGGAAGAACTGTGTGTGTGTGTGTGTGTGTGTGTGTGCGCGTCAGGTTAGAGGAGACAGGAAGGAGAGAGGCGGAGGAGCGTGAGACAGACAGATGGAGGTTTTGGACAGGGACTGACAAAAACGTCTCTGTACTAACTAAACCGTGATCAACATATTTAACTGATTTCATATCAGAGAAAAACTACATTGAACCACAATCTTTCATGATAGTACCTTACATCTGGAACCCTCCACAGGGTTCCTGCAGGTTCTAGCAAGTTTAAGACGTTTTCATTTTCCATTTTTATCATCAAAATACTCTGATTCATAATACTGTCCTGACTCAACTGGAGGCAGTACTTACAGCTTGTAGTTACTGATATAGAAAATCATGTAAATGAAAATAAAGCAGCGTTGGTGACGTTTGACGTGCAAACAGCAGATGATGCCAGTAAACTGGGAGCATCTGTTCAGGTCTCTGCTTTCTTTCACACTTACATCTACACTTCTTTTTTTTGTCTCCAGCTCTGTCTCTGCTGCGGTAATTCACAGTTCTTCTCTGGATCGCTTACTCAGCTTGTTTGATGTCGGCCTTTTCCTTCAGCTTCGTCAACAAGCTCATCATCATCCTTCTGCAGGATGGTGGATGTCCATATTTCACTTCAGCTCCTCTGCAGCTTTTCACCTCTGTGCTTGGACATCAGTGATTTTTTCTTCTTCTGCTCATCTAGGTGCGTTCTCCGTCTACACCTTGCGGATGAGGACCTCTCACAGATGGTGACATAATCTCAGATCAATTGTGGGCAACCATTGTGTCCTCCTGCTCATTCCAGGTCTCCACTTCTTTGTCTACCGACTATCTCCTCTCCTTGCCTATGCGACAAGAGATCAAGCTTCTGGTAAAACTCCCACAGTTTGTGATAGCGTTGACTCAAGAAACCATGGAGGAATACATCCATCCACTAACACAACTGAAACAAGATTTTCTTACTGTTTACTTCACAATGCAATGTGAGAAAATAAATCCTAAATCTGATTTAGCGTAACTGTGGCAATTCAAGACCTTTGAAAACTCTGAAAACAGTTTAGAAAACGCAGTGGAGTTACAATTAGATTTGAGTTGAGATTCGCTACTCCCTTTTTTTTTTTTTTTAAATTATCTTCTTATCTGTTTTTTCACTCAGCTAAACTGATCCACGTTTACTTTCTTCAGCTTACTTCCATAAAGTATCATGGCAGCAAGCTCAAAGTGCCTGACTGTACATCAAGCTCCATTTCCATACGAACTCTGCTGCCAGACATAAGCTGGTTGACAGGGAGACATTTTTTGATGACAGAGTTTTTAGAATGATGGCTTTCTAAAGTTGGCTGTGAAGGTTTGTGTGTTCATGCCGAACCATCATCATACAGAATTCATGGTCAGGTGCACGCAGCCGCATGCAAACTATTTTCATGAAAGCTAAATGCTAATTGGTATGCCAGTCATTTACACCATGCCGAGCGCAAATGAAACGTCAGACACTCGACTGCACCGTTTAAATCAGAAATTCATCCTTTTGTTTTTTTCCTCCGCTGTGCTGAAAAACCTGAATGTTAAATGCAGGTTTTTGGTCAGGAAGTAAACTCTGATCTTAAAGGGTGGGAAGAAGTGGAGGAATGGAAGATGATAAAGAGATGGAGGGACAGAAGAAGGGATAGGTGAAGGGGAAGAGGATGGAGGGAGTGAAAGAAGAGAAGGAGGACTGGTATAGGGAAGTTGTGTTGAAAAAGGAAAGAAGGGATGGAGGAATAGAAGAGAGATGGGAGAAGGGAGGGCCAAAGGGAAGGTGTTAAAAGGGAGATGGCGATATGAAATATGAGTGGTGGGTGGGTGGGAGAGAAGAAGAAAGGGGACAGAGCAAAGAAGAGAGAGAGAGGAGGGATGGATGATGGAGGGATGAGGGAGGGAAGGAAGGTGAGAAGACAATTAAAACAGTCAACAGGCACTTTGGATTCCCCTGACTGCATCTCATCATTACATCACACACACACACACACACACACACAGTTTACAGGCGAAGTGAGACAGGCGGGCCAGACACGAAGCTCTTTGGTTGCCGCGGGAAACACTTCCTTGTTTGCCCTAACGCCCTCACTTCCTGTCCGCTGAGACGTTTAGAGAGCTGTGTGTGTGTAGTTTTTATGTTGCATGGCTAATTTTGACAGCATGGGAATGATAGAGTAAGTAATGGTCCCGGCAGACATTGTGTGTGTGTGTGTGTGTGTGTGTGTGTGTGTGTGTGTGTGTGTGTGTGTGTGTGTGTGAGAGAGAGAGAGAGAGAGTGTGTGTGTGTGTCCAGAGAGTTCCATCCATTAGTGATAATGGGGAAACAGAGCTGCTATTAGCTGTTAATGGACAAACACACAACCACACTGCAGGCTTTATTTCTCTCTCACACGCACACATACACACACACACAGGATTGCTTCTACAGTAAAGTGAGAGCTCATTCAAGTCAGCAGAGAATCTGTTTTAGCAGGATGAAGATGTGCTCCACCTTCATGTTCCACATATTGAATGTTTGACCCACAGAGCCATGGAGCCCATGATGGTAGTCTAAACCAGTGGTTCTCGACCTTTGTTGGGTACCAGACGCTCCTTGATGAGGTAACATGCCTCAAGCCCCGCCTCCGTGAGAAAAAACTGCTGGTTTCACAAGCCTCACATTGACAACTCCACCTGCACAGGAAAGGTTTGTACCCATCACAAAGCCACTTCCAAGTCACTTCAGGTGCTTATATAGTGTTCGATAACAACAATGGTGGAAGTTCGTCACACGTGAAGCTGTGTCATAAAATCTTCGGCATTTCAAATGGTGTCTGATGAATCCTAGTGCTACAATGTAAACAGAAAAAACAAGACATCAAATAGAAGTGCTTGCTGGATGGTTGCACCGCTTCGGCTACAGAGCCTTTGTACCAGTATTTAAGCCATAATTGTATCTCACCACTTTCTGTGACAGCTGTCTTTTCACCCTGCCTCGGCCGTTTGGAACAAACACGCTCTTGTCTTTCAATGGGGTCGATCAACATTTAATGATCCTCTTCATTTCTAGCAAAACTTGCCAGAGTCTGCAGCCGTGCAACTGCACTCTGGCATAGCAGTGCTTTGAGCTGGACGCTAACTTTAACATGCTAACATGTTCACAATGATAATGCTAAAATGTTAACCCTCTTTGTTTGCAATGGCGGGGACCATGAGTAATTGTCAGTATTTCATGGGAATCCCACCAACACTACCATCTTTGGTCATCGATGCTCTGAATGGGCCTTCAGTGGACATGACTCACGGTGTGTTCTGGGACCACCATTAGATGACAAACTTTTTAATTTACTGTCAACTCTCATCGGGAACATCACAAAATCCCACCCAGGCCTTTAGCCTGTCAAGTACATCTGGTATACAAACTATAGTGTGTAGTGTCTCTCTCATACACTGACCAACATCTCAAATATCTAAAACATCTCAGGCCCAGAGAAGTCGGCAGCGTTCGCAGATGTTGTTGATATATGGCTTTGGAAATAAGTTATCTGCATCTACAAAAGCAAGTTAAGACTCTACCGTGCAAAGAGAGGTAACATCCTTTATACAATCATTCTGGTTTTTAATGCAGTGCTGCCTGAGGGATCAAAGGTCACAGGCATTCAATGTTGGTTTTTGGCCTCGCCCCTTCTGTGCAGAAATTTCTCCGGATTCTTTGAATCCTTTGATAATGTTATGGATTGTAGATGGTGAAATCATTAAAGAAATGTTGTTCTTATACTGGTGGCGTATCTGCCCACACAGTTTTTCTGTCAGGTTTACCAAATTGAACATTAAATATCTTGTCTTTTTAGTGTATTTGTTTGAGCATAGGTCTAAAAGCTAGGACTCTGTTTTTATTTAGGCATTTACACTGCATCCCAACTTTTTTGGAATTGAGGTTGTATATGGTTGTTTTGCCAATATGTTTTCGAGGGAACATAAATGCTGCCTGAATTATGTTCACTGTTGTGTTGAGTTCTTGTCCTGCACTGAAGGTCGGGGTAGATGGTGGGATACCGTGCCCTGACTCCTCCATGTGGTTAGTTTAAGGTTACTGAAAGATGGTGGGTTTTTGTTCTGCCTCATGACACGTTGTCTTTTTACAGACCGCCATCTTTCCCCGACTATAACCAAGCAGAGAAACACAACCATAAAAGTATTGCAGCTCTGTCTATCTTTACCTCTTCCTCTCCATATTTTCTTTTTTCTTCCTTCTCACCATTTATTTTCTACCCATCTCATCCTCCCTCAATCCCTCCATTACTCCATCTCTCCTTCATTATCTTCTCTTTTACCTCTTCTGCTGCATCCTTCCTTTGCCCAAAGTCGTCCCCATTTTCTTCTATTCTCCTCCTCCTCTCCCTCTTTCTTCTATTTGAAGCTGTCTCCTCCCTCGCCCTTTCCTTCTCTATCCTCTTCTGCCATTTCTCCCCAACAATTTTCTCCTCCTTTCTCCAATCACTTCTTCTCCTCTCCTCTTCCTTTTCTCTCACTTTCTTCCCTCCTTTCTTCTCCCTCCCCTCTTCTCTCTTCCTTTTTCTTTTGGTCCTCCTCCATTTTCCTCCCTCCTCTCCTTTACTTTTTCTCTTTTCTCTCTCCCTCCACCTCTCCTGCCTTTTGCCCTCCTCCATTCCTCACCTCCTCTTCCTCCTCCCCTTTTCTCCCCTTTCCCCTCTATTTTCCCATCTCTCCCCTCCTCCATCTCGCTCCTCTCCTGCTTTTTCATTCTCTCTTCCTTTCTGTTTTCTCACTTTCTCTATTTTTCATCCTTGTTTTTTCTCTCCCCTCGCTCCTCCCTCTCCTCACCCCACCACCCTCCACCCCCCCTCTGCTCCTCCCTCCCTCTCTCCTATTAAGGTCAGGATGGTGCTAAGTGTCTATCAGTGCTGATGAGGCTCAGGAGACTCCTTTGTTCTCAATGAGGGTGAAAATTCGAAACAGCCACAAGAGTGAATAGCACAACCTCTCCCTCCTCCTCCTCTCACCCCCCACTTCCATCCCCTGATCCCTCCATCCCTCATCCCGTCGTCCGATCAATCGCTCCTTCTCCCTAACAACTCTATTGATCAGATGCACTAACAACATCTTTCATTTATTAATTATGAGAGAAAGTCTTCCTGGGATTTCTCTCTCTCAGTTTGTTCTCCTGACCTCCTCCCCCTCCTCCTCCTCCTCTCTGCTCCCTCCGTCCATCTGCCCATCCCTCCATTTTAGAGCTCTGATATCTCATTTTCAATGTCTCTCAACTACGTTCTTATGGCGGCTTGTTTCACGTTTTAGACGACCCACAACATTTCATCCACTGTGTGTCACAAAGTTTTACTCGTACTAAAAAGTTGTGTTTGTCAAATATGAGTTTGTGATGTGTGAATTTGTGTGAGTTGTTTTGGTTCAGGCTTTTCTTGGTTTGAGTTAAAGTAAACTTATTTGGATTATGATTAGGAGTGAGTCTGTTTGTTAATAATGATTCTGCTTGACTTAAGCTTTTTTCCTCTCCTTTCTTTTTTCTCATTTCCTGTTTTTACCTGCTTCTCCAGTCTTTTTTTATGCCCACAGTTTGCCAGTTTGTTTGACACCAAACACAGGGAAGAACACTCCTTATTTCACCTGTGTCCAAATGTCGTGTGAGCTATAACAAGATTGAAGGCGTCAAGGTGTATATTTGGTCCAGTCTCCTGCTAACACGAGCTGAACACCTACCTTGACAAGCCGACGAGGGACCTACAGTGGAGGATCTCATCTGGTTTCCTTGAAAGTAATTCCATATTGGACAGTTCCAATTCCAACATTAAGTGCAAATATAGGAAGTAGATGGACATGTAATATATTTGACTTTATCATGCAGGAGACTGGAGTTCACGTCCCAGTTCACAGACTGGCAGTTAACAGTTTTGTTTTTATTAACCCTAACCATGCCTTTACCATAGTCCATATGCCATAACCACAATCTTTCCTCAACCCAAACTACAGCCTACTTGCCACGCCTCCTTGTGCTCTTCAACTTCCTGTCTGGACTTTCTGAGCTGTCAAAATGGAAGACAAGAAGGAATCAGATTAAAGGGCAAAGGTCAGTCCCCCCACCTCTAACTAGTTTAAATTTACTAACAATATGGACAATAAGGATTTGTGTTTCATTTTTGATGTTCTTTCTGTTTGTGTCTTTCTTTTCCTGAGTATGTTACGTATAGTTGTTGTTCAATAATGTAAATGTACCGTGTGTGGTTGAGCTGGCAATAAAGGGGAAATTCACAATTCACTTGTTTCTCAGGAAATCGCTTGGGGGATGTTCATCACATATGAAGGGCCCCTATTATGAAACTGCAATCCCAGCAATTTATAATAAAAAACTGAGATTCAAGCTGTTGTATATGTGGATATACAATGCTGTTGTGTTGCTTCAGATTCCCAAACCCAGAACTCCAAGCTGCTTCATTAACTTCCTTCAGTGTTGGGACGACCACATAACAAAGGAAAGGAGGATGCAGGTAAGGACAGGAAGAAGTAGGTGAAGAAAAAAGGGATGCAAAGCACTTGAAGGATAAGGAATATCTCCACCTCTCCTTGTTAAAATGTCATTGTTTTCTCTTCTGTGTATTGACCCCTTGTGTTGTCATCTCCTTGTTGTCTCCTTAATCTTGACCTTTCCTTATTGTCTCCACATTGTTGCCTCCACTTTTTTGCCAACTTCTTGTGTTGACCCCTACATGCTTGGCCCTTCCTAGTTTTCTCCTCCTTTTCCTTGCTACCGCCTCCATGCCTCATCCTTCTTGTTGACCTGTCCTTGTTGTCCCCTTCTTGTTGTCTCCTTCATGTTGTCTTCTCCTTGTTGATTCCTCTTTGACGTCTCCTCCTTCTTGCTTCCTCCTCAAGGTCTCATCCTCCTTGTTGACCTGTCCTTGTTGTCTCCTCCTTGTTGACCTGTCCTTGCTGTCTCCTCCTTGTTGACCTGTGCTTGTTTTATCCTCCTTTTTGTCTCCTTTTTGTGTTGACATCCCTTCTTGACTCCTCTTTGATGTCTCCAGGTTCTCGCTTCCTCCCTGATGTCTCGCCCTCCTTGTCGTCCCCTCCACGTTGTGTCCTCTCACAGTCGCGTTTCCAGACTCAGCGAGCCTTCATTGATTGGAGGAGCTAGCGCTGACAGACTGACAAATAGCCTTTTTATTAACGGCATGTCTATGCCTGGTAGCCAGAGATCGCAGAGAACAATTCAATTCAGTTCAATAGACTTTATGTCTCCCTGCAGGGCCATTTTCATTACAGGCATAAAAACACTGATTAAAGACAAAAAATAGACATCGCTCTCATAAACTCTGCCTGTTCCACAGAGCAGTCTCTTCATGCAGTTTACCTGCCTGCTCCCAGGCCTCTCCTGTTCATATTATCGATGGTGTGTTTATCTCACAGCATGACATGGATCTAAATTGATAGTCAGCGGTCTGATTTTTAGTATGAGAGCCCATCAGCAGCGGCAAAGCGTTCAGTTTGATTGCTGTAAACATTTATCTGTTTTTCAATATGCTTTCCTAACATATTAAATAGTAAGTGGCGATTATTAGCTACACAGACAGGAGATGGAGTTTTGTCATGACAGCATTAGACATGTGGATGTATAAACACAAATATGCTTCATGGCTGATTTACATGATTTTGATGCTTATGTGGTTAAAATAACTTCAAATATCCATCAGAGCAGATGTGTGTGTTCTGGGTATGTGAGTGTGGACCTGTGAGTGTGTGTATGTGGCCACATGAATTTTTCCTGAAATCAACCAAATCTTAATTTTTGTGCAAAATATTTTCTTTGGTATTGACTTCACTCATTGGTGGTTTGGTTATCTGTTATATGACAAAACAATGTTTTTTTGACTGATAAAATATGTGACTTAATAACATGATTATGCCTTTGTGCCGTCTGTAGACTTTACATATAGAGTATATTTGTAACAACTGGTAACCTCAGGATAAAGGACTCAACTGCACGACTCGAGAGACAGTTCAGGTTTTCCAAAAATCAAGATCTGTGCTTAGCTTAGGTTCGGTTCACAGGTAGCAGGAGATCCAACAAATCCAAGACAAGACAAAGGTAACAAAGCAGGCAAAAAAAGAGAAAAACTAACACTAGGAATGCTGGGATGCTTGACAAAAGGACGAAGACGAATCGGCACAGAAGGCAGGGACAACAGAGACTAAATATTCTTTGAGAGGGGAGACAAAGAGACACAGGTGAGGCCAGTTAGGGCAGGACAGACAATCACGACGGTGGGAAACACACGGGCAGGACGTAGGAATCTGGAATGAGAGTCGAGGTGAGTGACACAAAAATAAATGACAACATAATGATAATAAAATGCACAAAATACAATGAAGACATTACAGGTTTTTTGGTCTACAGGAGAGAATTATTGGCATAATGTGGAGCAAAAGCCAAACAACAGCCAGTGCATATAAAACTACGGGGACCATGTTTGTTTTGTACTATATTAATTAGATTATAGTGACTGTACATATGCAGTACAACTCAAGAAAATGGATTTAGTGTTAAGTTACTCTTTCATAAAACAACTGTACTCATTTCTGTGTAAATCTCTTTTCTTTGATACTTTTGTTTTTACAAAAATATTTTTTGTAGCTATTCTCAAATACATGAGTCCATACGTGTGTGTGTGTGTGTGTGTGTGTGTGTGTGTGTGTGTGTGTGTGTGTGATTCTTGTAGCCACAGTGTTGAAGTATTGGGTGTTTCAGATCGTTTTCCCTCCTTGAGGACACACATTTGCTCTCTCTCTCTCTCTCTCTCTCTGGTGTCCTCTGTCTCACCCGGCCCTCAGGGGTGCTGTCACACGATTGGTCAGTGACATGACAACCAATTAAGGACTAATTAATCAAGCTCCAGTTGATAGGTAATATCCTGAGCCACTCGGGGTGAAACTGTGTGTACCACTGTTTGTGTGTGTGTGTGTGTGTGTGTGAGAGAGAGAGAGAGAGAGAGAGCACAAGTTAAATTGAGCGGGAGAGTAAAAGAGAGAAAATGAGAGTGAAGGCGAGAAAGAGAGAAACGGTTCTGTTTCCATCCAAATTTGAAACCAAAGAATGTGAGTCAGTGTGTTTCCACTGCTTTGTGTGAAATTCATATTTTCAAGATAACATAAGATTAACTCTGTAGCTCTGGTCCATCATAACATTTCACAGCTAATGTGGCATTTCTTTTATTTCAATGGTTGAAATTGTCTTCTCAGTTCACACTCTGACATCTTTTTTCATCTGTATTTTTGTTTTTTTCTGGTGGAGGCTCTAACATGAGTGAGCTCACCTACTTATTCAAACTGACAGTTTGCTGGCTGTAAACCAAAATCTCTCTACGTGTCTAGAGAAGGATGGTATAGTTTTGAAAAATAACTCAGTATTTTTAGGTATTTAATATTTCTGTTCTTAGTGACCTTGGTGACAAACACCGTCGTCAAATAAGCCATAAATATCACCAGCTTCAGCTTCCTGAGACGAGTCCATGGGCGAGTCGAGTTGAGTCGAGCTTGCTCACACGTTTCTGTTTCTCTCGGAAAGATGAGAGTAGAGAGCTGGTGAATATTATGGATGAGTGAGAAAGTGGACTATTTTCAAATGTAAGTAGCTAAAGACTGCTCAAAAATTTGCTAGATCGTCACATATATGTATGCAATGTATAAAATATTTAAAAATTTTACAGTCAAAAACTTTAAACTTAAGTACTTCTTTCTACCTTTATCATCAGCAATATATTTTTTTCAAGCCACTATTGTCAACTTCAAAAACCTTTCATGAAGACTGCTGTCGACTGTGGAACACAATCTAATAAGCTCTGTGTGTGTTGAGAGAGAATAAAACTTCACCAAGACATACTAGAAATTCTCTTCACGGGAGATCAGTTGAGTTCTGTCACAAAAGTCACAAAATTTAGATTTAAGAAAGCTGCTTGACAGTTGACACGCAGGTAGATTTTTTGGAATGCTCACAAACTGTTGCCTTGTTAAAGCATGGAGAGCTTTGAATACTAATAACACGTGCTGTAGTAGATGCTCATTTATCTTATATCTTACTCATTTGTAGAAAATATAGATCCCAAACTCCAGGAACGTGTTTCACTTTTGAAGATCAAAAGATTTAATGCTTAATTCAATTCAGTTAAATTTTATGTATATAGCGGCAAATCACAACAGAAGTAATCTCAGGGCACTTTTCATATAGAGCAGGTCTGGACCATACTACTAATAATGTCTCAATGAGAGACTGCAGAGAAGCTAGTGGAACGGAGGCTGAACAGGAAGTGATGCCATGGACTCCAGCTCTCTGTAGCACGAAGGCAAAACCATCCTCGTCCAGAAGAACAACGAACATGTATGCAATGTCAGACTGAATGATGGAGCGGAGACTGAGCGGTCTGTCTGAAGGCTAGTGTGGATTGGGTTGGTTTGGATTTGTGGGCTGTTTGTCCAAGTATCCAAGTTGTTCAGGGATTCAAAAAGGTATGTGGAGGTGGAGAAATAAAGGAACAATTAAGAATGAGGATGCCATCTTCGACTTCGACAACTTCAACTCTGAAATCAACGTATTTTATTGATAGATTGAAAAATGAAAAGTAAAGGTACCTCCTCCTAACAAACACTATCACAGTTTCTCTGTCGACTGATAATGACTCTCAGATCCGCCAGTCGCTGCTGATTTGTTTGGGCACAATAACAGCTAACATGAACATGTCACACAGTGAACATGACACTGAATGTGATTATCAGGCTAATATATGTTGTGTCATTTCTGCCGTAATGCCGTGTGCACTTTCACTTGTAATAGATGGATGTCGTATAAATACATTAGTGAGTTGTACGTTGACTGTATACAGTACTGCTGTGGTACATACACATGGAGCAGTAATCTGCCCTGCAGTGAAACTCTGTCGGCCCTCTAAAAATAAATGTGATCACTGTGGGGGGGCCCGGGGCCCTCGGGCTGACCGAATGGAAGTATTGATGAGCGCAAGGGAAAGAGAAATACACACACACACACACAGAGGCAGAGTGTTAGAGCCGCTGGCTAGAGGCCACAGTAAACCTATTGATCCATTGTTGTTTTCAGCCCATCTCTACACGCGCCAACACACACACACACACACACACACGGCGAGAGATGCTATTATCGTGGGTTCCTTTTGTTTTGTTTTCTGTTTTTCTCTCCATCCATGCCTCCATTTTAACCTTTCTAACACCTGCTTTCACGTGGACAGGACACACTTTCCGACTTTTAAAACGCATGAACAAAAAAACTCAAATGTGTGGTAAGCTGTGCTAAAACTTACAATTCTGCTTAATATCAATATTCTCTTAAGGTCTTCTGATATAGGAACATATGGGATGAGTTGCCTGAAGATCTTATGTTATAGCTCTTGTATCAAGTGCACACAGTGGGTTAGTTTCACCAGTGGGAGTTAACTTGTAAATCAGTTTGAAGAGTCACTACTGTTCCTATAGGCTCCTCCAGTTCAACACACATTAAGCTGTGGTTTCCAATGATGTTTAAAAACAAAATTCATGACCCACACTGTATCATTATCTTGTATTCTCATGTTTCCTGTTTTTCTTGTTCATTTATTAATACCATCTAGCCTGGTTTGAACTGTTCATACTTGTGCATGTCTTATAGTTAAAGTGTTACTGCTTTCTAGTTAAATTGCTGATACTTTTTATTCTGGTTAAATTGTTAATACTTTTTTATACTTCTCTTGTTTATATCATATTTTTTATCTACTATTTATCTTGCTGCTGTAACACAGCAAATTTCCAAATTGTGGGACTAATAAAGGAATATCTATGTTATCTTAGCTCTGCCAAACACTAAAATTCAAACCTCAGCACCAGGAAACTACTGTCACTTCTTAAAGTTGAAATTTGAATTCTCTGCACTTTTGGTCCAAGAAAACCTAAAAAAATATGAATGATGAAAAGAGATATATTTGTGACATATTTGACAAAACAACTTTCCACTTAAATGTGGAATCAAACCTGGGCCTCTGTAGCGAGGACAGAGCCTCAGAACATGCGGTGCAAGCTCTACTATATGAGCTACTGGTCTGATCATACTACTGATCAGAAAACTGTACTTTCAGTGGCTGAAACTAACTAGTTTCTCAAACTAATATGTAATTACTGTTGACGATAAGACAAACTGTGTTCATTTGATATCAAACAGCTGATGCCAGGGAGAAAACACATTGACACAAACAATGTTTTAGAACTTCTGCGCATGACATACAAACAACCACACTGAATGTGTGTATGTGTGTGTGTGTGTGTGTGTGTGATGCCCTCCTGTTGTGAAGCCAGCCCTCATGCTCTATTTGCAGTGATTCCATCGCCCTGTTCCCATGCCCTCTCTCTCTAATAGGGAATTAGATTGTTCACACACACACACTCACACACACTCAAACTCACACACACACACACACACACTTAAGTGACGTTTGAGGACATTACGTAGACTTACATAAATTTCCTGGAGACTTACTCTAACCACTACTTCCCTAACAAAGACTCACCAGCCAGTGCTAATCTGCTATCAAATTACAATTTTATTATAACTTGGGTTGTCTTCTTCCTTTCTTGGTGCTCATCATTTCTATCAGTTATAATGACTTTGTACTCACCAAGGTCAAAGCAACAGGTCCTTCATTTCAGAATGAAGTATACTAAAGCATATTTTTTTATGGCCGATGACCATCGATTTGGGAGACTGAAATTATTAGATGCTGTTTTGAAAGGAGAAACCTGTTAAAGGGTCTTAAATATGCCCTTGATGCCTACATACATAATGTAATGCTGACTAAGCCAAAGCTATAGCTATGTCCCAGAGCTGCGTCTTGTATTGAGGGATGGTGAGTTAGCCCACAAAGCTAATATTACAGGACAGTATAATGAGGGAAAACATAAGGTGAGACTGTTATTTAGTTTCCACACAAACCTGTTCAAATGTTTACAAAAACATGCAGTATTTATAGATTAGATTTATTCTTTATGGTTTGTAATTTCAAACAATATGTTTCATATCTTTAAGAGAAAAGGCCTTGATAAGGACTAACTGATGAGTCTGACAAACATCATGCATCAGCTACACTTCCAATAAAGAGCAGGACAGAGCCCATAGCTTTACTCTAAACTCTGATATAGCAGCATACAGCAACACTCAAACAAAACCTCTAATTGTTAGAATAAACCCTTGTTGATTCTAAACATTTGTTGAAACTATTCATAAAATTGTCTGTGTTACAAATAAAATGTTTATTTTTGTCATTCAAGTCTTTCATTGAAGAATCTGGGTTTCAAGTTTCAAGTCAAATATGTACATGCAGAAAAAGAAGTGGCCAGCTTTTTCTCGGTCTGCTCTTTACACTTCTGGATCCATGTGCTGTATATTCGTTTCACAAGGTGGTCGTCATCCTGCGGCGACAGAACGAAGTCACACCACTGCAACCCACACGACAAGCAGTTATCCTTGCACTTGCCAGTCATATGTGTGGTTCTTCTTTAGGGGAACCACATTCCATTTGCACATATTTGTAGCGAACCGTTTTGCACATTTGAATTCAACAAGGCCAGATTTGGGATGCTCAGTGGGGTAAAGTGGTGCCCTCTGCAAGTGACTGATGATGTACCAGGATGTAGGCTGCTGATACGCTGCCCTCCTGCACCAACCTGAAGGCACTTTCCACAAGGGGCTTGGCGGGTCCCATGTTCATCGTGGTCACAAGTGGCCTGTCTTTGATGCTAAATTTCCAGTGTGCCTCCATAATTCTGAGTTTGCAGGGATCTGGTATTGTTAAGGCATCATAGCACATTAATAAAGGATAATAAATATAAGGAATAGCGACATGCATTTGTAACAGGAAACACACTTTTACAGCTCAAATGACCTTACTCCAGTCTGGACCATCCTATTTGGTGCTGGCTTGGTGAAGACCACGGAGCTGATGGGTCCTGGCCTCAACAGAAAACACATTCATTGTGGATGGACACACTTCAAATCAAAACAGAGAGACCAATAAACAACTTTTACCTCATTTAAATTAGCATTGTTTGTTACCATTGCTTACGCCATTTCTGCTCGCACAATGTGAGAGCTGCTGGCCCGTAATTACACTTATCAGTCCTTCATAACCAGACTAGCGTTAATGACTATCTCTTAACTCAGCTCATAACACAAACCAATGTTGAATCCGGAAGTCCCATCATCAATATTACCGTAACACGGCCTCCAGCCTGCAGTGACCCCTAGCAGGTACAACAGCAGAGCTATGTCTAAATACCATCACTTCACAAGTATAACTCTGCGATAGGCTGAAAGGCTCATAGACAAATGTAAAGACAGAGACAGACATAAATACAGCAGACAGGCAGACAGGAAACTTGGTGACAGTGAGTCTGTGAACGAGCTGCAGTGTCACTCAGACATTCATCGATCTAAATCACATATGATTGATTCTATTTCTGTCTTCCTTTCTCTCGCCATCACATCTTTCCTCCATCTGTTTCCTTCTTCTCTCTCTCTCTCTCTCTCTCTCTCTCTCGCTCTTTGGCTGCACTAACTCTGACTGGCCCTCCTCATATATCCCTCTCTCTCTCTCTCTCTCTGTCTCACACACACGCACACTTTACACACACTTACTTTAACATGGCCTCTGGTCTGTTCCCTACTCACAGGCCAATCAATAGACAACATGTTGAGCTCTATACAGGCTGAGCTACTATGGATCCCAGGCCTAATTGTATGACTGTACGGCAAACAGTGTGTGTGTGTGTGTGTGTGTGTGTGTGTGTGTGTGTGTGTGTGTGTGTGTGTGTGTGTGTGTGTGTGCATGTGCATGTGTGTGTGTGTGTGTGTGTGTGTGTGTGTGTGTGCATGTGCATGTGTGTGTGTGTGTGTGTGTGTGTGTGCATGTGCATGTGCATGTGTGTGCATGTTCATTTCGGCACCTGACATTGATTAAAATTGGTTTCAGTCATTTGATTTTGTTGGTTTTAGTAATGTAAATCTTGGCAGTTCAGCCCAGTTTCCATCAGGGACATTACAGCTGTCGCCATCTTTGTTGTGGACAGTTGTCATGGTTACAGGCCTGTCCTGTCTCATAAATTTAGTCCACAAATCTTTTTTCTTCCATGACAGTAACATTTATTGAGTAACGTTCCAGATATTTTGGGGGCCAAAGGGAACTGTTGTATCAATCAGGAGCCCCAGATTCTGCAGGTCGCTGAACAAGACTTTGCATTAAAACAATAATTGTTTCCTCCATTCATCTGTCTTACACATGATTGTTTTTATCCAGTGAGAAAAAATACATTTCGTCATAGTTCTCATTTTCAAACTTAGTTTTAGACTCATTTTCATCTTTCATCTATATTTTTTTATGTGTTGTTCTTTGATGAAATGAATGCTGGTGTCTATCTCGATATATGAGGAACGTCTCTTTGTGTGCATGATACTTTCAACTTACCTTCATGTGTGTAAATGGAAGAATATGTTTAGGAAGACATGTTACAGTATGTTGTGTCTTCATCATCACTGGCATGGCGAAGTTAAGATTTCTGTTAAGGTTTTTAATTTTAGTTTTACATTGTTTTACATTAACATACAAGTTTGTATGTGAAGCTATGGAGCTATAATCAATATTTGGACTTTTTGTCTTAGAGGCGAACCCAATTGTCACCTGACTTTGCAGATACTCACATCTCGACAGCGTGTTATAGCATCTTTTAGCTCAACACTGTGGTTTTCCAGGCCACTAACGTAACAACAAAAAAGTTGTTAAAATCCACTGCACACTACCTGCCCAGCATTAAACACCAGTCAAAGTTATCACTTACCGAACGTAGTGGAGCATTTAGCAGCTAAAGAGCCCGATATTTCCCTCAGGAGTTAGTGAAGATCAGAAACAGCTAAAATGAGAGTGAATAAATGAACTTAACATTCATCATATGGCCAGAAACATACAAATTAGTCAAGTTACTTTTATTTATACAGCCGGATATTACAAATCACAGTTTGCCTCTTCCTGTCTCTACAGGATGCAACACCCTCTATCATTAAACCCTCAATTTGAATAAGGAAAAAGTAACCAAAAACTGTGATATGGAAAAAATGGAGTAAACCTCAGGAAGACCGACTGAGGAAGGATCCTTTTCCCATGAGGGACAGACAGGAAATAGTTGTGTTTACAGAATAGACCAACATAGTAAAATTACAGTAAGGATTATGATGACAAAATTATAGATAGATTGTAAACATACTAACATTAATATAACCATTCCTAATAAACTTTCACCTGTGTCTCCCTCCTACTTCATTTACTGGGACACTATGTCATTGAACCAAAGAGCACCAAAGAATAGTTACAATCAAAATGTACAAATGAAAACATAGTAGGAAAGTTCCCTCCAGTACTCACTGGCATATGTCATTTTTCGACCTTAATGTGAAACCAGTTTTGCAGTACTTCTAATAAATGTGAATCATTACTTACATGTTAAAGTTAATGTTAAATATTATAGATGATGGCGCAGGTTAACTGTCAGACATGAACTCCAGTAATGATTTTTGGTTCGTCCAAAGTGTTGCTGCAGAAATGGACTGTTTGTCCAAAGCAAGGTGACCTTCACCATCAGACAGGGTGGGACACACGCTGATGATGTCACAGTGATGTCATCTATCAGAAAGGTAATTGTGCGGTGACATTTTTAATAACTGCACCTCATTTCGGACCTCGCCTGTTCTGGCCTGACCCACAATCCGTTACAGAGGCAGAGACAGGCAGGCCGACCCTGATGGAGAGAAATACTTGGAAAGGTAACGACAGAGATTAAGAGAAACAGGGACACAGAGGCGAAAACTACGAGGCTGACACAGGGAGAGGAAAGAGAGTAGAGGACAGCTTACAGAAGACTACTGGAGACAGAAGGGGTGAGACAAACAGATACAGCAAAAGACAGACATTATGAGACAGACAGGTACATGGTGAGTAAGGGAGCCACTTTCTCATAAGACACTCTTAGTAAAGGCTTTATGAATTGTAACTAATGGCTGTATTAGTGGTTAATACATAATTTATTGAAGCCTTAAGAGAGCAATCATAAACCATTATTAACAACAACTTTTGACTTTCAGAAAGTTTTGAAAATCCACTGGTTGTAGTTTGCACACCCGTTTAATTTTAATTCAGAGAAACATGAAACATAAAAGCAGACTATTAATTAATGACTTACTAATAACAATTAGAAGAAACCCATTTATTAATGGATTACTAAAATAACAGCATTATAACAAATAGTGAGAATGAACTTTTCACAAACTGCCCCCCCCCCTTTTTTCAAAGGATTTGAAATTCATTTGTACATGTATAGAAATGCACAGATTTATTGTTTTTTGGCTCTAAGTGGATATTTAATGATGCATTTCTATTTTTTTTTCTGACTTTGTCAACATACGCAGCAAAACTAGTTTTGCAGTTAGACGAGAGAAAAGCAAGGGAAGGAGACGGCTTTAAAATGAGTGTTGACAGAGATAAGCATCTGTCACCATGTTTAAATAACCTTAAAACAATTCTACAGTTTCATTTAGCAGACGCTTTTATCCAAAGCATTCACATACAGATGGAACAGCCATCGGGGGCAATTTGGGGTTCAGTATCTTGCCCAAGGACACTTCGACACACAGACTGCAGGGGCTAGGGATCGAACCACCAACCTGATTGGTGGACAACTGCTCTACCTGCTGAACTATAGCCGCCATCAACAAAACATGAAAACTCGTTACAAAACAAACTGGAAAGCTGCTTTGGATTATTATTGTATGATGGACGACAGGACATGTGGGATGTGACGCAAGAAGCTTTGCAATATGAGTATACCTCTGTCACATGGAGGCAAAACAAGACAGAAACAGTGTGAGCGTGACACAGGTTTTTAATTTGGAGAGACGGACAGAATAAGACAGACATGAGTCAGATGGTACAGAGGGACGGAAAGAGTAAATCACAGACAGGTTCAGAGAACTGTAGAAGGTGGACAGGTACAGAAAGACAGAATAAATAAGGCAGGCAGATATACAGACCCAGTAAAACACAGACAGGTACAGACAGTAACAATAAGACAGCAGGTACAGAGAGACAAGCACTGAGATCCAGAGATACAGGGACAGTGTTAGACATGAAAAAAGACAGACAGTAAGAGAAGAGGACAGACAGGTAGAAATAGACACAGTGTCAGACAGACAGGTACAGAGACAGACAGGGGCAGGTGTTGACCCCTGCAATGTCTCTTCATGTATCTGTCGTCCTTCGTCTCCTTCCTCGCAGATCAGCAGCGGGACGACACACAAACTTATGACTTGCCCTCTCCATCCAGGCTCCATAACTCACCCCAGCGCCCGCCGCTCGCTGTCACCGTACCAAGAGCCGCGCCGGTTCCAGGGTGAAATACGGCCGCCCGGGCCGTCCCCGCGGCAGGAGGAGGCGTGGGGTTAATAGAGCGATCCTCCTCTTTTAATTGAAAAAGTTAAACGAGGCAACGGGGCGAGGATGTTATTACAGGGAATGAGACGGGAGCAGAGAGATGAATGGCGGCCTCGGAGGTTGGGTTAATGAGGACACAGGGGAGCACGCAGGATACTGAACATGAGGGTCAAATGTGTGTGTGTGTGTGTGTGTGTGTGTGTGTGTGTGTGTTGAAAATCAGGGTTCACAAGGATAAAAGTTGAGTTTTGTTGGAGTTCGGTGAACAGACGATTCGATCAATAAACAGGGGTGGAGCTTGTTCAGTTATAGAGACAATTCACTGACAACTGAATGAACTCCATCTACTGATGAAGCCTGTGAGATGTGGTTGAAACTCACAGTTGGAACTGTGCATGAATTCAAGAGATATGTTTTTCTGGTGTGAAGCATCAAAGATCATTCTTGACTTTGGTTGTTGCGATGTGGTTGAAAGCTCTCTCTGTGTGAGGACTTTTTGGAATTCACCTCTGCCCTGTCATTTGGTGTCACTGACCGGTGTAGCGTTGCTGTATTGCTGTTCATGTAGAAAATGTGCTGCATTGCATTGTGGGATTGTTTGCAGAAAGCAGTGCACATACTTTGGACAATACATTTTCATTCCATTGTGATTAAGAGCAATTTTTGGGAGCATGCATTTCACACTAAAATGGTGGACAGGAAATATTGTGCTTTATGTAGTAAATAGGGAATGCATGGAACTTTTTAAAGGAAAGTTCCAGTTTTTCATACTTGAATCTCATGAGAAATTTGTTCTCATCACCTCCATTACAGGGATACAGGAAACACAATTCCACCAAAACAATGTATATTGGAGCAAGCTGCAAAAGCCTATTAAAGCTTTCCGAATAACCTTCCACAGCAGGAATACCACCAGCTTCTCAAGTGCAGTTGCTTAACAATCGTCTTCCTGCCTTCATTTTTAAATCCATATTTCTGTTCAAAATCTTATCTTGTTTGCTACTACGTCCCCAGTATGTACAGTTAATTGAGTGGGCAACTTTCTGCCTATTCTTTTTTTTCTTTTTCGATTCCCAAATCTCCACAACAGGGCGGTGCAAAGTTACTATAATCCATAGTTAGACTGAGTTTGGAAAACTCACATGCCTCTTTCTCTTCAACACACTTGCCCTAAAATGTGGGTAATTTTTCAAAAACATTAAGTAAAAACAAAAAGTGATTTTTACATGAAGGTGATAACCTAACTCTAATAATTAAAGGGACTAATAAATCATTTCATTCATGACAATTTCTAAGTTGTCTTTCTGTTCAAGTAGCAGACAAAAGTCCATGAATCAGAGGTCATACTAGTTTAAAATGTGCTGCACACAAATTTGTAAAAAAATCCCTGAATTCTTGAGCAGCCACAGTTGATAAAAACAGATTTAATCACCTCATCGCCACAAAATGAGACAAATCAAGCGCCACTTTTTCTGTTTAATGTCTGAAACTGATCCAACTCTCCCCCTTTAGGCCCCGTCAGCTCTCCCAGCACCCATCCCCCCTTTACATGCCATCATTTATTAATGGTAAGAGGTCTGCATAAAGCATTAGCCGTGTTTGTGATAAACCATTAGTGATGTATTTCATTTCTCTGTAGGAAACGGAGGAGCGTTGGGGGCCGTTAATATCCGTTAATGTTAAGAGGCGGCGGAAGGGGAAGAGGTGCCTCCCTCTGAGGTGATTAGACCCGTCCATTTAGTTAGAGGACGCGCACGCACACACAGACATACACACACACTTTTTCATCTACAGCACTACGCACTGAATATACACATATTTTTATAAACAAATACACCTATACCATCAAACACACACTTGTGCATGTGTGTATGGTGTCGCTTTTGTATTTGTGTGAGTGTTTTTTCACACACACATGCACCAGTATGCTGGTCTTTGGTTGGTGGAAGGTAACTACATATAATATTAAGTGCTTGAGTAAAAGTCCATTTACTCAAGTACCGTACTTAAGTATAATTTTGAGGTAAATATTGACAAACTGTGTTACATATTAGACTTAGTGTATTTAACACAACCATATATTGTAACTAGACTGTATGACAGACTCATCTATATGTATGATAAATATAAAACTTTGTCTTTTACTTTGAAGCAAAACACATTGGAAATATGAAATAAAACAAAGGGACATGACAAAGACAGTTCACACACACAGGCATACGTACACCTAAGAACATCCTTTGCCATGGATTAGAATATATGAGATAAAAAATAAAATAAATTAAAAGATTAAAAATGTTATTTATTATAATAAATACATACAATGCAATACAACTACTACTGTTACTGCTAACAATCATATTAAATACTGCTTTCAATATTGTACATTGTAAGACACAATTTGAAATGTGGACTCAGACCACAGCACACTTTTCCATTTTGTGTCACTGACAGCTGTTTCCTCTGGATACAGAAACTACATAAAAAATAGTGACAGAAAAATGGCAACAAGCATGGATGAGATTGACACAGCTGCCCAAGATGCTGTTGTTTCTTAACTCTTAAATTGTATTAAATTATATTTCCTTGATCAATGTGACAATACTGTCGACTGAAAATAATGTCAGCGGGGTGGATTTGTCCCTCACTGCTGGTTGGTTAGGCCAAAACAAAACAGAGGTCAACGCAGTGATGTAGAGGTGTCTCGGGAGGTGGGTATGCTGTAGGATCTACCAATCCCACTCCACTACATTTATCTGACAACTATAATTACTAGTTTCTTCATAGAGTAATATTTAACCCACCACAGATATGACTAGCAGATAAAATATAATGCACTGTTATAGATTCAACTGTTTAATTTGCTCCACCTCAACGAGTGACTGTAAAATGCTGCCTAGAGCTTCAATAATATCCAACAGTACAATACTCACAGGGGCCATTTTTCTGAATTATGAGTACTTCATTTACTTTTGATATTGGACATTTCAATGTGCAGCTTGTAATGGAGTATTTTTTTTTATAGCAGTTGGACTTTCAGGATCTGAATACTTCCTCCACCTCTGATCGGCACATGCCCTCGCGGTGACATGGCAGCCATCTTTGTCCATTACATCCCGATCATCATCTTCTTCTGGAGATGTGTCTTCCTCTAGTTCTCCACAGGCTTGGTGCCGTTTTACACAAGTCAGGGAACGTAAGTCTCTTGCTTGTGGTCTTACTCTGCCAGATGTGCACTGATATGTACCCATTTTTGGGAGGTATACAGTAAATCCCCCTGGCCAGAGGTGCCCATACACACCACAACACTTCTGGGTGTATGAACACATGAAATGAAGGAAGTGAAAGTAAACTGTAACATCAGTGTGATTATCTGGCTAATTCATCGTAGGCCATTTGACAGTAGAAAAAGCACAGGTATGGAAAAAAATGAATTACATTTAGCTGCTTCACCTTCAGTGCCCTGGTTTTATGCATGTTGATTCACTGTCACACTGTCATGGTTTACTCTGGCAATGACTTACTGTTGCATTTACATCGGCACCTGCATTAACATGGATTTTTCCTGATCTTGATAAGATATACTGATACAGATCGCATGTTCATACAAGGGAGAAATTGGGTCTGAAGCTTTTCCTCTGGTTTGAGGAAACAGTTTGAATCCAGCCTTCTGATTGGCTAGTGTTCAGCTGGTAATGCACAGAATACATAGAAAGACTCAAATTTGGACGAGAAGCCAAACTGTACACAAGCATGCCAAATCTTTAAGAGTCTGTCATATGTATTCTGTGTTTGTGAGTGTGTGGCCAATCAACTCTGATTGTTCAGCAAAACACACCTAAAGTATCTTTGAAACAGCAGAATTACCCTTTAATCTCAATCCTGTGTGTGTGTGTGTGTGTGTGTGTGTGTGTGTGTGTGTGTGTGTGTGTTTGTCTCTGGAGTTTTAGCAGACAGGATCAGATATAAATGAGTAATGATGAGGATACAGCTGGTGTGAATCTGTCACTTCAATGTTCATCTTCACAGCTCAGTCGTAGTTTAAATCTGCTCAAAGCAACAGAGAACAGTTTCCACTCAGTGTCTGAGATTCACCTGGTTTAAGAGTTTTCTATTTCTTTAACTTTCTTATTTATTTGTTTTATAATCCATCACAGTAAAAAATTTTAATTAAAAAAAATCTATTGAATAGCTACATTTTGCTCACCTGATGAAAGTTGCTTGACAAAAACATATCCATTCAACAAATTTTCCACAACCTGCGACGTTGTTGTTCAAGGCAACTTTCATCAGGCGATAGTCGCTTGAATCTAAATGTAGCTATTCAATAAATCGTCCATAAGTGTCAACAGTTGGCAGGACTGTGAATTTCCCCACTGTGGAACGAATCTTCTATCTTATCTCTTATCTTACTCTGATGGATGATCTTATCCATCTGTACTCATTTCTTATTCTCCTATGCACCTGTCTGAATACAGGTATGCAAAGATCTCTTAATAATAAAATACACTAAAATAAATCAATAAAACCAAAAGGAAGAAAAAAGACTGCGTAGCCTTTGCTAAATACTCAGAAGTACTCCCATAGCTGACGCACAAAAAAATGAACAAGATGCTCAACAAAGCTCAGAAAAATGCTCAACCACTGATCTACAGTGGACAGAAAAGGAGTAATCCCAGTCAGTAGCAGCAGTAACTGTACTCACAGCTAGTGACAGTAATGGGATTAGGAGCAGTGGTAGTAAGGGTACTAATACTGTAATCCAGGTTTCAGAGCTTTTTCTGATGTCCGGAATACTTTGCATTTTTTAGTAGTTTGCTGCATGAAAAGGCTCAAATTGAAGCCATGAAATAACATCTCTGATATTCAAACACGGCCAAAAATAAAGTAAAGTAAAATATAATACAGTAAAAGCATTGGTCAGGCCCTGTAGCTCTGCAGTGTCACAGCCTCGGTCTCAGTGTAATAAGTCAACTGCTAATTACAGAACAAGTGAGATTACAACCTGAGTGTGTTCCAGCTGCCGTCTGCTTGTCAAACATCCCTCCAGCAGAAATCAATAGGTCATCATCTCTACATATTACTACATATCAGGAGGAGGGTAAAAGGAAAGATGAGGAGGGGGGGGTGAGGAGAGGAATGTCATGTCTTGTTGCCGTTGGTGGATATAAGATCAAAATCATGTCTTTATGTTAGTGTTAATGTCTGACGAAGGGCCAGAGGGCGCTAATAACCCAGCTAGCTTTTGTAACCATTAATTCAATCCCTATTTTTTACACTGCAGGCATCATGAAACACAGAGATATGTCAATAGTGATGAACCTGCGGAGACTTAGAGAGTCTCTAATTTTTTCACCTCATCGTTTGAGTTTTCCCCTCCACAGCTGTACTATTTTGGTTAAGTCTTCATGCTCCACAGCATGTTTCCTGATTTCAGTAGTGAGCAGGAGAATAAAAATTGGACTTTTACCAGGTGGTCAACTCCACATGATGAGTCACACATGCAATATGTAAGAATGTGAAGCAGTTTGCACCTGTATCGCCAATGTGTGAACAGATTATAACAGAACTTTCTTGTTTGCCTTTAAGATACTGTGGGCTGATTTAAATGTAAAAACAATAAACTATATAAACTATATCTTTTTTTAATCATTTATGAAACCCCAAACTTTCACATATTAGCCTTTAGTTGTGTCGACTCCAGTCTCCACATGACTGATAAAAGGTTTGACTGTTTTATTCAGTCGTTTGACTTGATCAGATTTGTGTGGTGTGATAGCTGTGCAGATGGTCGGATGGACCTGATTCCAAGCTAACAGTACCAAAGCACAAAATCATTAACAAAATAATCAGTCCCCAGTTGAAAACAAACGTAAGTTAACCACATCTGATTACTTGCATTTAGATGGACAAAGCTGAATATCTGATGTTTGCAGAGCCGTGGACCTCAAACATGGTCTCCAGAGGGAGCATCACACCCAGTGGACCTCACAATACATCAACCATTGACCATTGTTCTAAAACAGAGGTGATAGCAACAATCAGTCAGTAAACAATCAGGACATCAATGGTTAAACTGGTTAAACTGGGAAATTACAAAGCTGCTATAAGACGCTGTGTGTGTGTGTGTGTGTGTGTGTGTGTGTGCCAACAGACAACCTTTACTGAAATCCACTCAAAATGTGCCGCTGGGTGACAGTCAATGATTAAACAATTCAGTCTTAGAGTCAAAGCAGTGATGGGGTGTGTGAGTTAATATTTGGATAGATATTGATTGTCATTTTTACAGGTCATTTCCTTCGAAGATGAATATATTTCTCCTTCATTCTTCGCCGCAGTCTCTGTGTTTAATCTCCAGGCTGGCTCGGCCTCAGCCACGTCTCCTAAAAGTATCTTTATATTACATTCTAATTTGCAACAGAATTACAGACAGTAATACTGTTGCAAATTAGAATGTAATAAAATCACAGAATGCTCAAACTTGGAATCATGCAATGACTATATGACAGCCAGAAGAGCTGATATCGGTGGAATTATACTGGTGGCCACATGTTTAGCCACAAAAGTTTGGTGCAGATAGTAAACCCTGAGTAACACCTGATGAATTCATAACATCAGACAGATGACCACTGCTTACCTGATGACCAAGCTAACATGACTAAAATCCATGTTTAGGAATTGAAATCAGTCAGCCACCCCAACTGCCCATTCACACACAGCAAAAACTAAAAATGACAACAAGAGACAAGACAATAAGAGTCTGTACTCATAGATCTGGGGTTATGGTATGTAACCAACTTTCGCTTGGTTTAACCATTACTATACCAGAAAGAGGTTGGATAAAATATGTGAATAGAATTCTGGACTCTGCCTTGCTGTCCTAATCAAATTGTAATAATAGACAACCCTTCCAGTAGTAGAAACCAGCCACGTGACTTTGCCTAAAGGGAAAATATAAAACGAAAGAAAAACAGAGGAAAAGTGTGCTCTGAGACTTTATTAGTCACATATACTGAAGAAGATTTCTTTTATTTCTATTAACACTGATTAGCAAAATGAGTAGCAAACATTAAAAAATGCATACAAAAATGCTCTTTTTCAATAACAGAATAAGATACTAATTTCATTTTTAAAAATCAAGTTTAAAGCATACATTTTTTTCCACAAAATTTGAGTGAAAAACCAAGATATTTTACATAAAACCTAAAACTACAAAAGCAAACTATTAATATTTACTTAGATTTACACTGCTAGGATTGTGCAGGTAAGACACATGAATATCTTTTACCATGGATTTCCTGCACGAAAGACTTCATGTCCTCTAGTCTCTCAAAAGTAAAAAGGAAGGCAGTCCTAAATAAGTCCTGCATTGCAACAAGGCATCCTTCTCGTTCATCCTCACACCTGCATACCATAGAATAACAGAGATGACTGATGATGAGCGGAAAACACAAGAATAAAATAGATTTGGATTATTTACTTAATGTATTGAATATCCTAGTGTGCAGAAGTATTTGAAGCATTGGTTCATTCATACTTCCCAGTAGTTTTCAAAATCTGAGAAATTTTTGCAATATTTTTACTTTTGAAATCCTAGGGAGGAATGATGTGAAAAACAGACGAGTCTTTAAGCTTTCAAATATCATTGTGTGTGTGACACAATTGAACTGATTAAAGAAACTCAAAATAATTCACACACAGTGTCCGGCTGCAATGCAAAGGTGATTTGGAGCATGATTTTGTATCTCATGTAAATGTTTATAGACCATTTTTTGGTAGGTACAGTAGTACACTGTGCGTGTCTCAATAGAGATGACATCCTGAGACAAAGGGATTCAGCCCTTCGGTATTGTCTGATGCATCTGTGCAAAAAAAAAAGATGATTTCTCCTAATACACATACTGACTACACTTGCTAAATGTTAATTATAGTAAATGATGTTAACCTCAGCTGAGAAAAAACTTTAAATGCTTTCCGAACCACAAATGATCACTCTTCAGTTTTAGTATCTCATTTAATGCTGACATGTAACCTAATGCACAATAAACATTTTATGGACTCAAAAATAACTAATATTAACATTAACATTGTTCATGTCTCAAAGTTCGGTTTAGGTTGGGTTACTTAAAGCCATTACATCAAATCAAAGCTTCAGTTTTAATGGCTCTTCCTGGCTACATCGTGGTGGCCATCAGTTGACTTCTCCACGTTGAAAGGCCGAGACAACCTGTACCAAACTGAGACCTGTCCGAACATAAGTAGCCTATACAAAATAAAATAAAAGCTTCCTCAGATTTCAGTTAATCAAAAAAAAAAAAAAAAATCTCCTAAAACCCTGAAAACAAATATCTTTGTCCACTTGTGAATGTGTGAAAATATGCAGGGTAAGGAGGAATGCTTTTCATTATTATTATTTAAAATGATTCAACTATTTATGCATTCTGGTCAAACTCACATTGATTGTCTCTTCTAATATGAACAGATTTCTTGTGGGATTCTGGGTAATACCTGATGGAAATGAAGCAGGCGTAAAAATGCGAATTACTGAATTACTTCATCTCCTCTGTGCTTCTCTGTCTCTGCCACTATCTATTCCTCTCCCACTCCTCTGTGTCACTCAATCACATTTACTTTCATTTTCACCCTCATCATCTCATAATCAAACATCCCAGATTACAGAAATGAAGTCAGTGTCACTCCGCTGTATGTGTCAGACTGTCCCTGTTTATTCCACCTGATGAGCCGGGAGGTCGCTACACTGTAAAAAATGAGTCATGAGGTGGAGATGGGAGCACAATAAATCTCTATAACTATAATGAACTTGAACTCTGAGTCCCATCACAGACCGACAACTGATATGTGCTGTTTTTAAACTGCAGCTGACAACAATCTTTCCATATCCAATTAAAAGACCCAAACCAACAAAGTTTTAATCCATCTCCGAACACTTCTCTACTCTGTCTAAACTTTCATTTAGAAGTCATTTCTGTAATTACCTAAAACAGCTGCTGTGTGACAATGATATATGGAAAATGTGATTTTGGCGTACTGGCAAAAAACCACAATGAAACTAAAGTCTGTGTCTTAAAAAGCTTATTAGTCAATAACAGCACTGAGTTGTCCAAATTAAAAAAGCAAAGAGCGAGTAAAAAATCCACCAATGCAGTGAGATTAGTTTGTTGAGTGAAGAGTAATCTACTATAGTAGTTAAGACCTCATGAATTCATGTTTTACTGAATAATGACTTTTTTGCTGTAGAAAAGCTGACTAGAAACAACAAATAAGACATTTTCTTTTCAAATTTTCTTTTTTACTCTACAGACATATTTAAGGATAAAAATGCTGTTATTCTATATTTGTCTTACTCCAACATTTCTACCTTTTTTTTTTGTGCAGTCATTTCCTAAATTAGCTGGCCACTGTAGTTTTTAGCAAACGTTACTGAAACAGGAGTAAGTCATAGTGTATTTGTTGGGGCTATTTTCAGCAGTGGATTAATACACATTTGATGCTTCAGTGAATATTTCCAGCAGCAGATCTGAAGTGCTCCAGCTGCCAGCTTCCTAACATTGTGGCCTATATGAGAAAATGAATGGTTACAGTTGTATACGTCAGCGTGGTGAAGCCAGTTTGGGTCTTTGGCCCTTCAGCACCTTTAGGGGCCGTGGTACTGTGATGAGAGCTGCTGAGGACAGATGTAACAGAGGTTGGAAGCTTCTGTACTGCTCACACGTCACTGACAGACACGTCTGGTCTGACTATAGGGTAAGATGATTTGTGGGGCTTGTCATATTTTACAGTGTTCATCTCATGGGGTAAAATCATCCTAACAGATCAGATCAATGGAGGCTCGTATAAGGACGGATCAATACTGTTTAGAGACAGACTGATCAGTAAAACTGGCGAGTTCTGATGTCTGGGAGCCTCAAGTTTAATGAAGGAGACAGACAGAGACAGACAGAGGGAGGAAGAGGAGGGGGACGAAGGAGAGGGGAGAGTTTTATCTACAACTCTGCAACTGCTACTCCTGATACTTCATGTGGAACTTGTTCTTTTTATTTCATTTATTCTATTTTATATTGTTTGTAAATGCACTGTGTACAATATTAAACATATGGTGAATGTAAACTCATTTATATGTACAATTTCACAGGTCATGCTTACACACACTATAAAATATCATATATTCATTTTGTTCCGATGTACTAAAAACTATGCACAGCAAAATACTTGTTGCTGAATTTTAATTTAAAATTTAAGTTACAATTAAACAAGTGATGTGAAGATGAAATTGGAAATTTGCAGAAAAAAAATGTAAACAGGTTTATTAATTTCATATAGTTAAATAATGTTCAATTCAAAAAAGAGATACATAGATCATGACACAAAAAGACAAAACAGAGTTATAAAGTGTCGACTTTCAGACTTGAAAAATGAGTTCTATGGTCCCTGTATCCAGCCTTTTTTTCTTAGTACTACTTAATACTTCTACTCTTGCCTTTTGCCATTGCTGTACAATACAGGCAGAGAGGAAGAACAAGTTAAAAGAATATAAAAAGATGAAACACACCAACCTGCTCGACCATCCCTGCTAGACCCAGACAACACAAAGTCCTGGTACTACTCATACTACGAGTTCATTACAGCAAAATAAGACAGTGTAATGTATGTACTTTATTCTGCAGTTTAAATGTACTTCTTCTCCACACATGAGACCGCCATGATCCACCTCCCTAGGGACGATTTATTTTTACTCTTCCTGTCAAGAACCATCAGCCTCTTTGCTTGTATGATACACACAGTGATAAATACTTCACACACTGACTCTGTCTTACGTTCAGATCCTTACAGTTTAAATGTAGAAGCTTAACGTTTGTGCTATGCTGCACATATCACAATTTTTTTTTTGTCAGATTCATTTTTATATGTGTTTCATGTGCATTAGAGGTGTTGCCTTTTCAAGCTGTATTCTACTTTTTTATATTTATATAAATGCTTATTTTCACATTTTTACACGTGTCAAACATTTTTCCAGATGTTCAGTTCTGAGATAGAGATCAGAGCACTTGAAATCAGTTTTTGCATGAATGCACGTGGATACAGTACCAGACCAAAGTTTGGACACATCTTATTCAGTGTTTGCTCTTATTTTTTTTAAAAAGAGAGATAAATATTAGTAGTAGTAGTTTTAGTAGTAGTTTCATATGGTTTTTGCTTTGATGACAACTTTGTACGCCTTTGGCTATCATTCTCTCAACCAGTTTCATTAGGTAGTCTCCTGGAATGTAATTGGCACAGTCAGTTGTGTTGTACAGAGACAGTGTTGGTTTACAGTGAAAATGACTTGACTACTGTAGTGATCTATATCAGGCCACCAACCGCTCAACTAAGTAAAGAGAAACAACAGTCTATCATTACTTAAGACATGAAGGTCAGTCAATCAAAAATGTCAAGAACTTTGAATGTATCTTCAGGTGCAGTAGCAAAAATCATCGAACGCTATGATGAAACTGACTCTCATGAAGACTGATGCAGGAAAGGAAGACCAAGAGTTAGCTCTGGTGCAGAGGATGGGTCTCTAAACATCCATTGTGTAGCTCGGTGTGGTGGCTCTGGTCGCCGTCATCTTCGTGCCTGTCTCCGCCTGACTCCCAGCTCATCCAAAAACGGGCAAAGAGGTGGAGCGTGGGCGGAGTTGAGGTGGGTCGAATGAAGCCAGGTGGCCGAAACAAGCGACCATTCAAGGAACTGCAGTTTTTGGCTCCTCTGCGTTGGCTTTACTTCGGTCCCAGAGGTTGATGCTTGGTATCGACTTGTTTGACGGTTCTTTGAAACACCTTTGAAGGTTCTTTATGTGATCATTTAAAGAGTGGGCTCCTTAAAGAACCTTTGTTTATTTTTTTTTTCTGAAACATCAAATTGTTCTTCTTTGGCATCATTTTGAAGAACCATTTTTCCAGTTCCAGTTTTATTTCTCTATCTGTTTTACTTATACTACTACTGATACAGCACTACATGATAGTCCTGGCGTTACATTCTCTGCCCAGGTACTGCAGTATTAGTAGCTAAAGCTTTACTTCTCTCACTGTTTAAAATAAAATGCACTTTTTTTCTAGACTGGATTCTTCAATGTGACCTACTTCTGCTACTAGAGCCATTACTGTTATAGCATGCTAATGATGTTATGTTACTGTTTGTCCTCTTCCTGATTATGAATGCATATTACTGTAATGACCGTGATTGATTAAACATAAACTGAATTAGTTTGTGGTGTTCAGCTCGATGACAGCAGTAAAATTTTAAAGACAGGCGCATTGATCTGAGGCCTCGACTCCAAACTCTGCTCCTTTCTTCCTCCTTCTGTACTCCTGCTGCTGTCTGCACACTATTTCTGTTTCTGTCATTGTTACTTTCCCAAATTCCGTAATGAATGAGTTTTTCCCTTGTGTGTATGTGTGTGTGTGTGGGTGTGGGTGTGATTGATGCTGGACAGCTCTGGTCACGCGCCTGCTGAAATTGATTGGCCGGAGCGACTCCTGCAATCAGTGAGCAGTGACCACCACCTTATAGTCCCCTCTTCTTTTCTTCCCCCTCACCTCCTTCCTCCTCCTCCCCCCTTGTCTTTTCTCCCTCCTCCTCCTCCCTCTCATCATGCAGCCTCCTTCCCTCCTCTCCTTCCTCCCTTCTCAGTCCTTGATCTCCTCCCCCGTGATCCTCCTCCATTTTACCCCCTTCACTTCTCCACACCTCGCTGGTCAGCCGGGTTGCCTGGCAACAGCTGCTCGCTCTCTCCCTCGCTCTCGCCCAGGTATTGTGGATGTGTGAAAGGGGAAAGAGGAGAAAAAAAGGAAAAAGATGAATGATAGAGAGACAGAAGGGAGACGGAAGATTGGAGGTAGAAGAGGAGGGAAAGAGAGGAAGGGATCGAAGACTGGATTAGGAGAGGAGTGAGGGAGATAAAAAAGAGATGGAGAGAGAGAAAGGGAGAGCTGGACAGAGTGAAGGATGGAGTGAGGTAAAGATGTGGGACAAAAGAGAAAAAGATAAAATGTGGGAGGGCGAGCGGGGGGGTGGGAGCATGGGGCGATGGAGGGATGAGTGAGGGAGGAGCAGGAGGAGGGAGAGGAGTGTGTGTTCTGCAGCACACACACACACACACACACACAGAGAAACCATCTCCTCTCACCTAATTCACCCATTTATCTTTTCTCTGCTCTGAAATAGAAAGAAATTGACCTTTCAGCCTCTGGACACGTAGAGCTGTTGAACTCAGACCAGAGACCTGCAGAGACAGGCTTGAGCCAATGGACTCAGACCAGAGCCCTGCAGAGACGGAGTTCAGCAGCTGGACTGTGGCTCTGTACGGTAGACAGGATGTGTCGATCCAGGGAGCGCTTGTGATCAAACTGTTACTTTCCTGTCGAGCTTACGCGCGTCTCTGTCAGGATTTTACGCTCAGAGTTCAATCTGTTTCTACAGTTTCAGCTTTCGTCTTGTTTGTTGGAGCTGTTCAGATCGCAGCTGTCCGTGCTGCAAACTGAAAGCGTCCTATGATGACTGGCACTCTGCTCATCTGCGTTCCCTGGAGCTTTCACCTGCATCTTGTGGCCTTCATTAGTGTGAAAGAATATAAAACATCTTCCTCATTTAAAAACAAATTTGCTAATAAAAAATATATAGGGAGTTACAAGCCTTCTGTATGCAATTTAACAGTGATTTAAATTCAATGGCTCTTTAAAAAATTTGCAATATCAACAGTATAAATCTATATATTTTAACAGAAACTTACAGCTTGAGTTCATCATTTGTTCATATATTTATGTATTTATTTTGACAAACTACTCAAAGTACATTTTAACTGCATCTCACAGCCGTTATCCAAGACTGGAGTTTTTGTTCCAGTTTAATTCCTAATATTTTTATTTTAACTCTCATGTAAAGAAACAACACAAGTCAGAAGAAGTTGTGTCTTTAATTTGCTAGAGGCAACGTAAATACTAGTTGGATTTAACTACCTGCTTTTCACTGTCTGTTGAAACCTGCGTCTGTCTCCTACTATGGATGTAACAACGGAGGATTGCTTCATTTTCTGTGTTAATATTAATTTAAGCATGTGACTAAATTAATTACACATTAAAAAATAAGTCTAAATAATGATGGAATAAAACTGTTGATGGTCCAGGTAGAACTACATGATGGAATGAGAATAGGAGGTTTTAACAGGCACATACAATTCAGAAGAGCTCAAGTGTCTACGATAAAAAACAGTTGTCTCTTGGACATTTGCTTGCACAGTGGAGACGGTCCTTCATCATTCTGCAGGGGGTATATTGTTTTATTCTTTTGTCAAGGAGTCAGCCAAGAGGCATGAACATCAAGTCTACAATGTTTTCATGGTTTATATAGCTCCAGAGCAAAATTTATGCAGACAAATGTTTTGCACTTTAAGGTGTGGAGGTGCTGGTAGAACCGGAGTTTGTCGACTGAACTCAGCTCAACAAGATTAAAAAAACCAAACAAACAATTTGTCCTGCAGGAGCTTTAACCTGATCCAACTGTGTCTGTGTAGGGCTCTGGTCAGTTTGGCCTATTTGGCTTTGTAGGACAGTCCTTCACCGCTGTCGAAACACACACACCAACATGCACACACAGACAGACACACACACAGACGGAGGGCTCAGCCCATTGCTGTCCACTGTCTGAACTATGAGTGATGTACAGTCTGTCTGCTGTCCTCCGTCGATACAGTGGACATAACAAAGCACTGCAGCCTACTCCATTTACACACAAACACACACACACACACACACACACACACACACACACAGCTCATCTACAGAGAGGACCGGGTTCAATCTCGAGGTTGGGATGATGAATCATGAAATGTGGAAACTAGATTCTTCAAAGTGACCTTGGACATTGAGCGGAGGCTTCATTTACACCCGCTGTGTTCTTACCTGCTGAGCTCCACCTCACCTGACGTCCACACTCAGCCACAAAACAAATAAACTACTAACTGCTGAAAACAAGGCAGATAATTAAAGTGTGTATCAACCACACCTGATATTAAAATAGATTTTTAATCAGAGAGCTTTAAGGGTCATTTCAGTTACTCTGTGCAGGTCCATTTTTACTGAACAACAACTATGTTACTTTTCAGTGGGTATCAGTTAGTAGATGTTACATTTTGAGAAATTTGTTTTTAAAAAAACTATGGTTTTAATTTAATTTCATATTAATGTCATTGTTCAACGTCTAACAGTTATTGCGGTTTTAGCTTCTTTTACCAGCGACAGACGAGGCTCTGAGCTTAAATTTTTGATGATTATTTCAGTGTAAAGCTGGGATTTTGTGCCACCAAAGAGGAACATGAATTGTGGAATGAAACTATAATGATGAATATGTGTGTGTATGTGTGTGTGTGTTTTTTAAAAGGAAAGTGCTGAAAACAGTTTCTTTTACGTTTGCTTGTTGTCATTTGGACAGTTGAAACATGGTCGGTGGCCTAAAGGTCAGAGAAGCTGGCTCGCCGCCACTTTGATCCTGGGCCTAGCATTATAAATCTGAGTGGGGAAAATGAAAAAGCGGCACCACTGAGGTGCCCCTGAGCAAAGCACTTTAACTCAACAGATCAGACTGTGTTTCAGGTGTTCACATTCCAGCAGTGCAAGTGTGGAAGTTTGTAAGTTGCATTTCACGTACATGAAATATCTGATAATTACATGTGCACATATGTGATTCTCTTTCAGATTTGAAATGCCTTTCACATGTGAAATCATATGAGCTGGTCAGAGGCACACATCTTGTTATGAGTGTTTGTTTCTGTGAGTGTGTGTGTGTATGTGTGTGTGTGTGTGTGTGTGTGCGTGTGTGTGTGTACAGTACATAGAGTGCAGTAATTTCACGCTCCTCTAGCACAGGCGGAGCTGCAGCCTCTGATCGTCCACCCTCCTCTCTGCTCTAATGACTATTGATTATTAATTGACTCTTTCATGAGATGTGAGCTCCTCTGATTGGTTTCATATCACAGAGTGCACATGAAAATCTGATCAACCTGATTCATGAGTTCATTGTGGTTTTATTGAAGTGCTCAGTGGACTGCTGCAGCTGAGGCAGAAAAAAGAAAAAACACACATTTCATCCTTTCACAGTAAAAGTTTAGATGTTTTGTCAGACAAATACAATAATTTCTTGTTTTATGATGTTGGTCTTATAACAATTATACTATAACAATAATTGTTTGTCATAGTGTCATTTGTAGCGTTAAGCCTCATTAACACCTGGTATTAACTTGTGATCTGTATCTGGATATGTTACATGGGTAATGACATCTGATCCATTTACACCTGATATTAAAATGCCTGGTGGACAAACATGGAACAACACTTACCAGCCAATATTACTGTAATACTTTTTTTTTGCCAGGCTGAGTTTTCAAATTGCCGTGTGTATTTTTTTTCTTAAGAATGTAGTCAGCCTCTATGGATTGCATTTACACTGCTGAGATCTGACCACAGTGTGGACCTGAACACCTCCAAATGTGAGCTGGCTAATCCAATTGCATTCCAATCTGAAAAAGTTGTGCATGCATTTACATTTGCATTAACGTGTTTTTTCCTTATCTAGATAGAATATCCAAAAAAAGATCCAAAAAAGATGTTAATGCTGCGTGCAAATGGGATCCTAAGTGTTGCATTCACTTTCCAGAGTTCTGATTATGGATAATCCCACTGGCTGAAACTGACAGCCTTGACTGATGAAATTCATCATTTGCCTCACCTGTTAAACTGACTATATGTACCAATACTGCAATGTAATAAGTACTGCATTTAGAAGTGTACTTAGGTAAAAGTATTAACAGCAAAGTGTACTTAAATTATAGTCAAAGTAAAATTATTGGTCCCCTGTGATTGATAAATGATCAGAATTACATTAAAAGATTGTTAATATTAATGAATCAATGCATAAACAGCAGTTTACTGTTGTAGCTGCTCGAGGTGGAGCTAGTTTTAACTGCTTTAACTGAGGGGTTGAGTCCCTCCACAGACTCACAACACTCACTGTGACAAGGGGCCCCAAGTAGACACGACCTTTTGTAAGGACTTTTATATTGCATTCTATAAGCTTATTTATTATTTATGTATTTGTTCCTCGATAGCCTGCATCTCAATAGAGTCATGTTATCTTTATTACTTCACCAGATTAGTCGTGCAGTGATTAAAACTTGGCACACACTTCACAATTTAAAAGACATTATCAGTACTTGCTCTGGCCAATTTCCTAAAATATTTTTATCATACCTTCTTATTTTACTTTTTTTTTTAAACATACCATCAGTATCTAGGTTTATTGGTTTCAGGTGATTCCCATAAAAATCAGCCAGAGACCTGAAACTTCCTGCACAGAGATAATCTATCAAAACATAATCATCAATAATCTATCATGTAACATGTGATCACCTGTATGTTTCAGTTGTGGGAAAACTGCTCTTTGTTGTATTTTCATGGACTAAGAAAGATCACAATCAAACATTGATGAAGTGAAAAAGAAAACTGTATTAAAAAGTTTGATTGATGAATTTCTCACTGTCTCTTCTCCCCTCTCTTTTTACCTCTGGCTGCTATCAGCAGCTGCTGACCATGTGTCCCTGAGCAAGGCACTGCCACTGCAGCTGACTCAGAGGTGCTGCGCAGTCTCAGCTGGTGAAAACTGATTCTCAGCATACCTCTAGACGAAAAATAAAAAAAGAATCCTCTTTATGTAACTGGGGCAGCAGTGCAGCTCTACCCTACTTTAAATGTCCTCACTCTGCACCAAACAGTCTGTACAGGTGGAACTGCCCTTATTTTGAATCAGCAGCTGCTACCTGGCCCCCATCACTTTCTGAAACTGAAGAAGCTGAGGCAGGAAAAACACATTTAATGTAATGCTTTGGAACAGGGGGAGGCTGCAAAATACTGTCAAAGAAGCTTGTGCGACAGTGGACACATGATGTCAGGTTTTACCCCTGAAACAAATTTAGCAGCAACAACAATAAAACCAAAATTCCTTTATATCTTACCTCATGCTGATGATGATGCATTTCTATTTTGTTCATTTAGTAATGACATTTTTTGTGATACAGTGAATATAATTGTTTATTCATGTAATACATATCTTCTGTTAAGAGACAATAAAAGAAGTCAATTTTAAGTTCAGTTAAGCTCCCTACAGTGTAGTGAGGTGAAGTGAAGTGCAATGCAGTGAAGTGAGGATGAAAGTGAGATGAAGTATGGTCCACTGAGGTAAAGTTAAATACAATGCAGTCTTGTGAAGTGCAATGAAGTCAAGTGCTAGTTTAGTGAAGTAAAATGAAGTAAAATGAAATAAAGTGAAATAAAGATCAGTGCAGTGAAATACAGTGAAGTGAAGAGAATGAAGTTAAGTGCAGCGCAGTAAAGCGAAGTGAGGAAGTGCAGTGCACTGAACTGAAAGTAAGCAGTGAGAAGTGAAGGCCAGTCAGGAAGAAACACTCCTCAGTCTCCCTGTTGGGTCCATTCATTTGAAGAAATGTTACCAAGCTTGGTTCAAACTCTCATACATTGGTTTTAATATCTGATGGTTGGAAAGTTTCCACAAATACCAAATATGTCAAGCTGTACTTATCCACAGTCAGATCTGTGGACAATCCATAATAACACTTTCTGGACAGGCATGTCACTGTGGAATTTTCTCAGCAGATAAAATAAAAACTATCTGCATTCCTGTATTACATGCTATAATATGGCAGTAATAAAAGGCAGAGTGCTGGCCCATATGTTTACATCACTTCCTGTTGACAGTGTAAAACGGTGACAGCTGGTGACTCTACAGGGTGATGAAGGATGACGACACATCATTACAGAGTCAGCTGCTCTGTGAAGAAAATAAATCCTGATGGCCTGTTTTATCTATCGGAAGCTGATACGCCAATATCTCCATCCTGGATCTCTCTTCATCTCCTCCCTCTCTCCTCTCAGTATCGCTTTACTTCTCGTCTATCTGTTACACCCACATCTCCCACCCTGACTCCTTTTTCTTCCCTCATCTTATTTCCTTAATTTAACTGATTCCCAAATGCTCTCCTCTCACCGTGTCTCTTTTGTTTCTCCTTTCTTTGGTCTGATTTTCTTTTTTCTGTTCTTTTATCTTCCCTAAGAAAAGCCTAATATTATATGTTGGTAAGAAGTTATTCTTACCAGTAGTGGTATAGTGGTAGTGTGTAACCTAATAAATTATTGCTGTGGGCATGTATGTTTTCTTTGGCCTTGTGTCTATGTATTATTATTATTATTATTATTATTATTATAGCTATGATGTAAAATCTTTCTGGCATTCAATTTCATCTGTGATGTGTGAACTAAAGTAAACAGATTAGCTATGCATTCTTACATGGACTTACTCTTTCCTCTTACAATAAAGTTAAAAAAAGTGTACAGTGTACAGTGAGTTGTAAAGTTATGCAAAATAAATGACTATGCACTAAAGTGAAATAAAAGTTAAGCAAGGCAAAATGCAGTGTAGCGTGCATATTTATTGTTATGGGCACTTTCTGTTTCCTTCGGCCTCCTGTCTGACAGCACCACTGCATTAGACCGGTGATATAAATCCTGTGTGTCACTGATTTCCTGCTGTTGCTTTTGGAAATGTCATCCAAATATTCAAAGCCAATTCAGTCAGACACAGTGGTAATCATTCATTTTTTTTCAAATGAAAAACTGTTGATGCCTGATCACTAGTCAGTGATCGATTTCTAGGTCCGAGTGCTGCAACAGCTGCAGCAGATACTGGTCCTCAAAAAGTCACATTACACATTACACTATGCTCCACATGAACTGATTGAATTTAGCATGTGTTAGCTGTTTTGGTGCGATCTCCTAGTGGATTTTTCACGGGTCAGACCTTTGTTCATCTTTGACTGTGCGTATTCACATAGTTATAGCATATTCAGACAGAGTTTGGAGACCAGACACACGAGTCAGGGATCCCCCTGATGAAAGATCTTGTAATGTGTGACCCCCTGCTGCTGGTCAGTCATGTAGTGTGCAAACCACAAATTCTTCAAGCTTCCCGATTACTAGACACAAAGTTGTGTACAGAACAGCGAGATCTCCTAGACAGATGATATAATATAATTTTAAATATTCTTTTTAGCCTGCAAACTGGCTCATTTGAACTATAATTTGGTAACTTTTCCACTGTGAACACATTACATACTCAAAACCTAAGCAGAATTAGTGTGAGGTCTGGAGTAGGGACACAACTATTAGATAGAGTTGTAACACACTGGTATAGTCCAAATGTCTGCTGTAAGAATATATGTGCTAGTATGATATTCACATTTTATTCAATGAATCACCACAAATCAACACTTTTTTCACCACATATCTACTTTCAATAAAGAATTGTTACCGTACAGCTTCTAGTTGAGATATTTAATTGTGTGATTTGTGTCACTCAACATTATTCGGTTGAATGTTGTTGTTGTGAGGACGTGGTAGTGGTTATGGTTATGGTTAGGGTAAGTCTCCAGAAGATGACATTTGATATATGTCAATGTAATGTCCTCTGAAGCAATAGAATGTGTGTGTGTGTGTGTGTGTGTGGTAGCATGAGAGACTGTTGATTTAAAGCTTTTGGATCTTAATCTGTGTCTGTGTCTGACAGCCTTTACAAAGCCTTGAGATCCCACCCCCCACGTATGGGTCTGTCTGTGTGTGTGTGTGTGTGTGTGTGTGTGTGTGTGTGTGTGTGTGTGTGTGTGTGTGTGTGTGTGTGTGTGTGTGTGTGTGTGTGTGTGTGTGTGTGCATGTTCTATCAGGCCTTAAGACCAGTAGAAAGGTCACTGTTGAAATGCCAGCAGCCGTGGCAGGCTGTCTTTCTGTCTGATGTCTTTATGTGTCTATAGAGTCTTGCTGTCTGCCGGTTTGTGTTTTGGTGAAAACATTTGAAACAACTGTGTAAAACGATTATTAAATTTTACCACATTGAATCCATTACTTATATCATCAGCTGGAGCTACTTAATCACCTGTAATGAATCTTTAAAGGAAACTAAGTTATTGATTCAGTGGTTGGGATATTATCTGTACGTGTATGGGTATGCCCAGTAAGGACAGTGTCATATTCTTCCATTTATTCTTTCCATTTTGATAGGTTGGGTTAGACCAGTAGAAAGAAGTAGACTGAAACTAAAACACTTTGCCGGAATCCGGATCAGTTGTATTCAAATAATGATCAGGCAGACCAAAAGTGGCCAAACCATCAGAAGATATATCAAGCTTATTTCCCTGAGAGATGGAGAAGCAACTTCACCACAGATACACAATTTGCTAAATAACACAAGACTCCAGTCAGGAGTACTGTCAACAGAAGGCTGTCTGGTAGTTTCTCAGAGGACAAGTAGCTGTTTCTCAGCCTCTTCACAGGAGGGTAACTAAGACATACCAACATTTCACAGTGGATGATTGAACAAAGTCCTATTTACTAACAAATCCAGATTTATGGCAGAAACAGAAGGGTGTATGTAAGGAGACAAACAGGAACCATTCAAGTCTGTCAGTTTTGCCTAATCTGGAGTTGGACACCTGCACCAAACTGACTACACCCTGACCAAGACGAAGTACCACTGCATTCTTCAGAGACATGCTGTAGCCTCTGGTTTGTGCAGAACGATTCACACTAGTGCAGAATAATGACCTCAAAGCTTTAGCAAGAGCTACGAGAAGACCAAGGAGTCGTGACTGTCATGGACTTTCCTCCACAGTTACCTGGCCTCAAGCCCTCTGAACATTTATGGAGACATTGTCAAATCATGCTGGGATAACATGTCCATGCCAGGCTATGCTAATATGAAGATATTCTGAACTTTTTTCAAAGACTCAAGTTTTCACTCAGACTGTGAAAACTGATTTAAAAAAAAATTGAAACAAATGCGAAATAGACAGAAGTCTCTTGACTAGTGGTCTCAGACTTTGGACATCACTGTATATATATATATACCAAATATGGGTCAGTGATGCTCAGTGTGGTCAGAGGTCAAACAGGCCTCAAACTTTAAACCAGTGAAACACTGCTTTTCGCCCTTGTGTTAAATTACTCCTGAAGGTTTGGTTGGGTTTAGGCACAAACAGGACTTGGTTAAAGGTAGGGGAAGATCATAGTTTGGGTTAAAATGACTACTTTGTTGAGGCTGATTGACCTTCATCATCACAATCACAATAATAAACATCTGGTTGTAGTTAGGGAATGACCGTGGTCACGGTTAAACGAAACAAACGCTGCCTGTCGGATTGGAAACCAGAAACAAACAGCAGTCTCCCGTGTCAAAGTTTGGAAAGTTTGACATGTTGTTGACACATCCATCCACCCCGACCTACTGCTTCTGTGGATTTCATCGCTCTGTAACACCTTCACACTTCTACCTCCTTTGCTTCCAACCAACAAGAGTCATAATTACTTTGGTCACAACAGGGCTTTGTCACTTGAATGTAAACGTTTGTTGTTTTGGGGTATTTGCTGAAATGCCTGACAGTAAGTTTTTAAACATGCTGAACACACAGGGTTAACATGGTAAACATTACACTTGCTAAACATCAGCATGTTGTCATTGTGAGCACATTAGCATGCTAAAGTTAGCATTTAGCTCAAAGCACAGCTGTTCGTAAGTACAGCCAGAGAGCCGTTTCATTAAACATATTTTAGATCATTTCATTTTTAAATGTTTTGCAAAACAAACTGGAAACTGCATATGATGTTTAATTGTCCACTTGAGCTACAAATTTGTAATTCAAATTGTACATTAGCCTGCCTGTATTAAGTGGACTAGTCTTCACTTATAACACTAAGAACATTAAACATTAAAATCATATAGTCTATGTCCAATATATTAGAATATTTATATAGATTTAAATATATGTGAAAGCAGATACTTAATCTAAATATGTGTCCCTATATAGGCTAATGTATAGGATCATATTGTATATAATCTCTCCACAGAGATGTTTCATGAGGAAAACTAACACATGACATGAGTAGAAAACACATGTATTATTATATCTTGTCATGTTGGACTTCAGACTGGTGGCTGATGCCCCTGCAGCCCCTCTGCTCCCTCTCTCTCTGGTCTCTAGACTCTCTCTCTGGTCTCTGGTCTGTCTCTCTGGACTCTGGTCTGGGTCTCTAGACTCTCTCTCTGGTCTCTGGTCTCTAGACTCTGTCTCTGGTCTCTGGTCTGTCTCTCTCTGGTCTCTCCCTCTGGTCTGTCTCTCTCTGGTCTCTCTCTCTGGTCTCTCTCCCTGATCTCTGGCGTGTGATCTCTCTCTCTCTGGTCTCTGGTCTGGTCTGCTCTCTGGTCTCTCTGGTCTGGTCTGATCTCTGGTCTCTCTCTCTCTGGTCTCTGGTCTGTCTCTCTGGACTCTGATCTCTGTCCCTGGTCTCTCTCTCTGGTCTCTGGTCTGCTCTCTGGTCTCTCTGGTCTGGTCTGATCTCTGGTCTCTCTCTCTCTGGTCTCTGGTCTGTCTCTCTGGACTCTGATCTCTGTCCCTGGACTCTGGTCTCTGATCTCTCTCTCTGGTCTCTCTGGTTTCTGGTCTCTCTGCCTCCATCACAGCTCCGCCTCGGATGCTGCTGCTGCTGTTTATCTGATTACGGCGATACAAGAGCTGCATCCCCTTAAAGCGACACTCCGGCTTAATTAATGAGACGAGCGGAGGGAGAACGGGAGGGAGGGAGGAGGCGGAGGAGAGAGAGGCCGAGGATGCAGATGAGGAGACGGAGCAGCATCCGCCGCTGGCCACCATCTTTTCCCCGGGACGCCGCTTCATTTCACCGCTTCGAGGTGATGAAGGCGGCTGTGATCTAACCCGCCTGCCTGCAGAGACACCTCCAGGACCCCCCTCCTCCCTCCTCCTCCTCCCTCCTCCGCTCCTCATCCCGCGATTCACGGACAGTCGGTGCGTCACGCTCGCTCCTCCTGCGCCTTTTCTCGGACGCGTCGCCGCCTCGTCGCTTCACATTTAGGTGATGAAACCGGCTGCAAAAACGCGGCCTACCCCTCCTCACTCCTGCTCCACGCGTGAACTCCGCAGCCTCCATGGCCTCTGTTAAAGCCTCCATAAAGCCGTGGTTTCCGGCCTTTTGCATGTCCCCGTTTGCCGCCCGTGAGCTGCCGCGCCACCGCCTCCGCTCTGCCGCCCCACATGGACTCTGAAATCCGCGTGAAGCGCGCGTCGTCTCCGCGTCCACGCCCTCGCCCCGTCGCGGATGCGGTGCGCCTGGGTGCTGGCCGTGTCCTCGTCCTGGCCCGGCAGTGATCCCGCGGTGCTCCGGGGGGGCTGGGGCCCGCACAGAGGCAGGATGGTGCGGATCGCCAGCGCGCTGGGGCTCGTCATGTTCAGCGTGGCGCTGCTCATCCTGTCGCTCATCAGCTACGTGTCCATCAAGAAGGACTTCCTGCTCAGCACCCCAAGATACGGACCTAACGGAGGACCCAGGATGTCCATGTTCCACGCAGGGTTTCGGTGAGTCCAGGCCAGGCGGAGGAGCTGCAGGATGTGCTGACTGCTGGGCTGCAGCAGATCAGCTGTTTGTTGTTATCCCAGGTTGAATGATGATGATGCAGTGGGCTGTGTGTCCTCTAATGTGGCATCCCTCTAAATGATGTTGCTTTCACAGTTTTCCAGGTGCACACTCATCTTTCAGTTGGTGCAGTCAAATCAGAATCTGTGTAATGAAGCATCCTGTCAGTATGTCAGGAAGGTGTTCACACTCAGATGAAGGCCTCTCTGCTGCCTGAGGCCTGGCGGCTCACAGGCTGTAGCTTCATGCAGTATTTGTCATTCTCTGTAGTTTGTATAATCACTGTAAGAACAGTTTTTTGGTTTCGCAGATCATTCTGTGCTAAAATGTTTGTTCTCATTATTTATACTCTATATAAACCTATCCACATACCTTAGTGTACTTTTGGTCCAAGGTGGTCTTTCATGGTTTGAGCTGTGGGCCCAGTTCAATGATATTTTAGAGCAAAACGTGCTTCCAACTTTGTGCAACCCTACTGCCAGACTGATTGCTAATATTAGCTCAGGCTGCAAAGCTTCAGATTAGTGACAATGTTTTTAATATTCATGTTAATGCCAATTTTTAAAAAATGTTTCTGTGTGTTCTGTGTACGACTACTTCATGGTATGGCTCAGGTTAGGGGCAGACCATGGTTGTAGTCTTTAACAAGTGAACATGAACTTGTGGATTGCAACAGGATGCAAACTCCAGGGTCTGCACAAAAGTTGTGTTTACTACAAGCCCATCCTTCATCCACCCCCATGCTCTTCCTTTGTGCTTTGGTCACACTCCTATCCCTGACCTCGACCCCGTTCAACACCTTAGACCTGAACTAGAACACCGACTGTGAGCCAGACCTCATCACCCAGCATCAGTGTGGGACCTCAGGAATGCTCTTGTGGCTGAATGGGAGATAGCCCCTGCAGCCAGGTTTCAAAATTACATTACATTCAAATCTACAAATCTGTGCAAAGCCTGGAAACCAGAGGCGTGAAGGCTGTGGAATCACATGATCATGAGTCATGTTGATGTAATGCTCAGGTGTCCACACACTTTTGCCTGTATTGTGTATCACACAGAGGTGAATAGCATAACCTCACTAGCAGCTTTCATTTTGAAAAACGAACCACAGCGCCTCAAATGCTCACAGTGGAATGATCAATTAATCATTTAAAATCAAGAAGATTTAAAGAGCTGAAATCTCACAGAGGAGAAACACACCAACTGCTAGTATTAGCTACAGTAGCTCTCATGTAAACAAGCCTCTTACTGAAAAAGTACATGTAGCCATGACAACCTATTAGCAGACGTGTGAAATATAATTGCATTAACTGTGAACAAGTTATGGATGACAGCCCACTGGGACCCTCTGTTCAGTTGAAGTGGACAAAATATTAGACCGGCCACTCAGCACTGACCTTGATGTAAAAGAGGATGTAGAACTCCTCTAAAACTTTACACTGCAAAATAGTCAGTCAGTGCTGCCGTGTCCACAAAGATCATTCATTAATTTGTTTTTAAAAAAGTGATCAAAATGTCTCAGCAGAATCACTTCAGGTTTATATTTTCTAACAGACAGCAAGCATGTTAGTAATGCATTTTATCATCCGTATAGAGTATAATGAGGCAGACAGCTTCCTATCTCTCCTGTCAGTGGTGTGTGACACTGATCAGCTGATTTAGAAAATAAATAAATAAGGAGACAGCTTTGCTTTGACAAACTGGTCCAAATGTAGCACATGTCACTGTGTTTTCTCCATCTCTGTTAGTGTTTATCACCCTGAAGGAAAACAGGGCATCTGTCACTTAATCCCCCAGCTGTGAACGAGATCAGCTCATTAACTGCCAGCTCTTCCGTCTCTCCTTGACTCCATTTATTGCCATGTTTCCATCCAATTTTTTTATGCACATTATGAAGCATTCGTCTTGAAAAGATTTCAGGAACTCAGATTTGATAAAAAAAATTCTTTGGTTCTGAAAAACGAAGCTTTTTACAGTTGGTCAAGTTGATTTTTTTTTGCTTTTATAGAGTCTGTGGGGTGAAGGCTAAAAACACATTTGTTTCCACCCATTGCTTGCATTTAAAAGCAACTGTATTTGTATTAAAAGAGACATTGAGAGCAGCAGAGTGATGAGTATGATATGACTGTGTTGTACTGATGCTTGGAGGATAAATGGAGGAAATGCAAAAACCACCAGCAACATATTTAAACAGGAACAGACCAGAAATATCATAAGACATGCTTATATAACAGGGAAATAACATTTGTAGTAAAAGCTAATACAGGCTTCAAAAAATACCTGGTCTCTGTTGAGGTAAATGAAGGCCCTGGCAAATACTTGAGAATTCATGGTATACATCAGAAAGTCAGCATGCAGACTAAATCGCTTGAGTTAATGGACATTAGCATCCAACAATGCAATGCAATGCACAAAGGAAACAGAGGAGCTACACCAGCAGTAATACATTAGAATAAAGTGTGAATAAAGTGTTAATTATGAAGACAAAAAATAGTAATAAAGGTATTGTTGGAAGTTAAATTGGTAGGACAAAGTGGGAGTTTTTCCCCATCCAGTATTCACACTTCACATTTTTCTTTAAACAATATTCTCATTGTTATTTAAAATAGAAACAAAGCGTTCAACAGAATCCCCCACATTTCTGTTTTGTAACCATCAGTTTGGCATGATGGATGGCTCTGAGAACTGTAATACTCATGAGCCTCAGCCACCATTGCCATGCAGAAGAACCCAGTCAGAGGCAAGGAATCACAGTGGGACCAAATTCAAAATTATTCATCATTGCAGTTGGGAACAAAACCTGGTGATTGGATTTTTCTTGCTGAAATGCATCGTGGTAACAGTAATCATAGCTAACTTCTCTCTTGTAGTTTTTATGTTTACAGGCTTATGCCTTTGACCTTTTACAAAAGAACCAAATAATTTCAACACAGTTGTTAATTTTTTGTACTGATGTATCAACCAAAAGAGTTTAATGCCGCTCCCAGCCATAGCAGAGCTGCAACTGTGAGTCACGTTTAGTCATTGTCTATGTGAGAAATGAATGCACTTTTACATCCAGAATCAGGGCCGCCCAAAATAGTTCCTCCCACTTCACAACTTTAATTCATTCTAATTCCTCATTTGATTGGCATCTGTCACTACACATCTTGAATCATCTCCTGCTAGCACAAAACGGTGAAGTCCATATTCTGCTTGTACACTAACTGCGATAGCAAGTATACCAAGAAAATGAGAGCAGCACTGGAACGCCTGCGTTGGAATACGCTGCACATGTTGCTAATTTCTTCCATCTGGTTACATGGAAATATCAATGAGCTGATTACGTTTTACCTTCCATTCATTGATCTTAAAATATGAACTAAAAACCTCAGGAACATGTTACATTTCAGGAAAAGAAACCCTCTATGAGAAAAAGAAACAGTGAGGAACAGAAGTTAATGGGACAGAGGCGAGCTAAGTGAGGGAGCACAACTTCACCTCTCAATTAGTGGTGTACTCCCCCCTTTAGAACTGTTTTCAATGGTCGGATCGTCAGTGTGTGTTTGTGAGGTGTTTTCACACCCGGGTTGAATGCATTTTTTTACTACATCTGATTCCTGTCCAAAAAGGATGTCTGCTGACACCAGGAGAGCTCTCTGACACTTTCTAACAGGTTCAGCATGGCCCCCGCTGTACCTCTGTGGAGAATCATCCTGTAAATCTTTGTTGCCTGACATGTTCGGTCAGGTTTGGAGTGTGACGCTAAAACAGCGTCGCTCTGATGAAGGTTCTGGAGGCCAGCGAGCCGTCCTTGGCTCTGATTTACAATGTGAGCGACGCATTCATTTTCCTCCCGCCTGTAATCATTTTCCTCCTTGCTCGCCGTCACCGCAGGCCAAGGTTATGCTCAGAGTGAGTTAGATGTGAAGGGGAGCAGCGTTTTGAAGGGAAAACACTCTGCTGATGGACAAATCTAAATTTCCTGCTGTGTTGTTGTGGATTGAGAGTTTATCATCAGAAACATGGTGGTTTTGGGAAATCTTTGGTTTTCCTCTGTATGCGGTGCAGCCTGTGGATGGAGAGGGCGTTATGGTCTTATGACCCCTGACCTTTCCTGTAACACCACCATCCAGTCCAAATTTCCACTGGTTTCTAGTGGTTGGATTTTCAAGAAATTTACTGAACACATTGAAGCCATGTGTATGCTTGATAGTCATTATTATCATTCTTATCACTATTATTATTCATCCTCAGGTGAACATGAATGTCTGACCCAAATTTCCTGGCAGTTCATCCAACGGTTGTTCAGATATTACACTTTAATCAAAAACATCAACTGTATCGTGGCACTAGAGGAAAAGTCAGGGTATCACCAAAGTCAATAGGGTTCACTCTTTGGGGACCATGAATGTCTGTACCAAACTTCTATAATCGTTCATAGTTGTTTGAGAGACTTCACTGGATAAGTGACCTACCAACCTTCTGTTGGCAAACTCTTGAATAATTTTTTATGCATTCAAGCTTCAACCATAAAAAAATGTTTTTGCAGCTTACCTGAACCCTCCCGTGGTTAAGGTTAACTCCTTCACCACTATGATGAAACACAGTAAAGCTAATGTGAAGTTTACTTCACATTATATTGTAAATGTGTTCACTCATCCAGTGTCGTTGTTCTTACTTCCTGTGCCCAATTGTCGAACTATTTGTCCTCTTAATTTGTCAGCACTTTGTAGTCGTTGCCAAAAGTGTCATACATCTCAAATGATCACCATTAGAGCTGTATTATATCACAATTTGTGATTGTTTTATCGTTACAATAGTGACATAGAGTAAGTATTTGAAATGCTCTGTACCTCTGCATGCCAGGTCTTTATAGAGTCTACTTTCTGTCAGTTAAATGTCATTTTAAAGTCACTGGTGATGATTAAAATAAGATTGAGTGAGTTTGTTTTATGGTTTTTGTTTTACATTCCTCCTGCAGCGAGAGGCCGCCTCGCAAACCCGACCTGAGGTGAATACAGAGTGCTGACGTTCTGATTAAAAACACAAGGATGTGCTCTGTCTTTCCTTTTCCTTTATATTAATCATTTTAATTTCCTACATGAGTTTAATCTATCTATCTATCTATCTATCTATCTATCTGTCTATCTATCTATCTATCTATCTATATCTATCTATCTATCTATCTATCTATCTATCTATCTATCTATGCTTTGACTCTGAGCATCAAACCAAAGAGCTTACTTCTTGCTGTTGGTCATTTGAAGTGTGAGAGATCTTTCTTGGAAAACCATCAGTAGCTTGTGCTTCAGCTGTTTTTGGCCGAGCTGAAACCCGCAACCATCCTGCAACTGTTTGTGTCACGAACAGACACGAAGCAATGAGTCTATGACCCTGAATTTTCTCTGAAGCCTTTTGGACGGTGTGTTGTTGGATTTGAAACAGCATGAAATCAACAAATACTGAGAGTAAAACAACAGTATCAAATTATATTTCCAATTTATTCTCAGATCTCATTTTGTGGAGTTAAGCCAGTATTTGTCACAACAGAATAGTGTGACACATCTCATTTTGTTCACTATTAAAGCACCATTCTAACAACTAAACTTGGCGTAATTAGACATTTTGAATTATGTCTCAAAAAAGTTTCTTATTTTATTCAAGGTTTTATTCATTGATACTGACAAGAACCATCTCCATATTTTCAGATTAGTGTAAAAATAGTATAGATGCCCAAACAATGATTCTTTAAACTAAACCTTAGTTATTATCTTCTGCATGAAAGATGATAACAAGGCATATAAAGACTATATATAATATTTCTGAAATCTGGAATATGTCTGACATCACTACCAAAATTCAAATGAAGAGCAACGAAGTCTTGATACAAAGTGAGATCCTTTCCCAACAGAAATTTGCTCATATTTTCACAGTATTCTTCTGGGTAAAGTCTAATTAGTAGCTATTTCATGCTGATCCGGATTCAGCGCTGCACCTCTCTGGCTGGGCCTCACTGTCTACAAAGATGCTGCAACAACAACAAAAAAAAAAACGCTGCTGGAGGTCTGACTGCCATCAGATCCAGGTCAAACAGTATTTACACATCATTTTTAAGGTTTGTCTTGGACTGTCCAGGCATCACACAGGTGGAGTTTGCCATGCAGGACAGTCTTAGTTAGAGAATGTTTGATTGATCACATGATCTTTTGGTGTTCAAAATCTCAGAGATCAAACCTCTGACACTGTCTGAACTGTCCTGATGCTGCAAACTCCACCATCCTTGTTCTTTATGCAAGATGAATGAATTTACTTGCAAATACTATTTGACCAGCTGTGTCTGCCATAGCAGAGTCTTGACCTGAAACCTTGACATTTTGATGTTTAGTTAAAGGCAGAAGATTAGTATGAACGAGGCTCTGTTTAAACCAACTTTTCAACATTGTGGAAAATCCTCTTTGTTTGCTTGTTTCTTTGTTGAGTAACATGAGAAGATCGGCTTCATCTCTGTGTGTCCAGTATGAAGAGAGGTCCAGGATGTGCTTAGCCTAGTTTACCATGAAGACATGAAGCAGGTGAAAACTGCCAGCCTAAATCCATCAATAGAATAAAAAATACAACTCTGTCTGATGTTCATGTAGCTGTCTGTTAGATAGCAAGCCAATTTCACATTTTACCCTGCAGAGTTCCAGGCAGGTTTGACCCTTGATGGACATCACAATGAACCCAGACATTCAGGACTTTCTATGGTCCTTGGCCAGCTTTGATTTTACATGACTTGATTTTAATGAAACCCACTCTATTTTTGGTTCTTTTTACCACCTTGAAATTCAGTTTGCTACTATCTAGTGACTTTGTATTCTCAATGTTTTCAATGTTTCAGCGTTTTCACCTTCTACCAACACGGACTGACAGAAATGTCCAGTTCCATGTGGTGTCCATCCAGGTTGTCATGTGTGATATGACGGTCCTGTCGCCACAAAGCAGCTAGTCAACGTTAGCCACAGAATCAGCTTGCTAAAGTTAGATCTTCTGCTGTCTCGAGTATTAGCTAACAAGCTGTAGTCATAGTCAATCCATCCTGTTAGGACGGAGCTCAAATCAAGTTAACAGTTTGCTCCAACTCAAAACTGCTGCTTAAACCACAATGCTTCATTTTACAAACATTACTATTTCTACACATGCTCAATAAACAAATGGCAAGTAAATCAGATGGTTTTGGAGTTGCCTTCATTCTCTGTGCTAAGCTAGGCTGAACACATCCTGGACCTTTTTCTGTGGTAGGTGCACAGGGAGGAGACTGGTGTCCATTTTCTCATTTGACTCAGGGAAAGACAGAGTGTAGCTTTCACAGGAAACATGGACTGAATGCTGTCCCCGCCTGAGAGAGAAGTCATTCTACCAAGGGACAGCACCATGGACAAGAAAGGCCCAAATACATTAAAAATGTCAAGGTTTCCATGCAAAAGTCCGGAATTAGAATTTAAGTTTATAAAGTACATGATACGTGATTAACCTATAGGTTAAGATTTGGTTTTATTTTGGAAGAGTTGAGGCTTCTTGCACTGCAAAATAAAAGTGTTCATCTTATCAAGTACGTTGACCTCATGTTCAGTCTTTCAAATTTACCAACCAGGTGACATCATTTGATTTTCCAAGCAGTTGAAATACAGTAAACAAGGCATCATTTCAAAGTGTGGACAGTTTTAAAACCATCTTGATAGTGAAAGAAGTACATCAAAACCAAATTTGGTTGAAAGATAAATATATTTTACTCCACATACAAAGTCTCAAATTAGCTATAATTAACTTGCTAAGATGGACAAAATTTCTGCAACAGTTTGGCCTTACTGCTCGTTTATCTACAGTACACTGGGCTTATTTTACTATAGATTCAAGAGAAGGAAAGTGGCTGAAAGTCTGCGTTTACACTGAGCTGATAGTGTAAATGAAACTGTCTGAATCTGTTCTTCACTGCAGCCGGTTCCCTAAAGGAACAAAACGTTCTGTGTTTGCTGAATGGCTCCTCAGACACTTGCACATTTCAATCAGCTTCTTTTGGAGGCATTTTAGCTTTGTGTTGTGGTCCTGATAGAGAAATATCAGTAATCATTCATTTTCTGTAGAGCCCAGCTGAAGCTCCTCAGACAACAATTCTGGTTTGTTATATCTTGAGTCTTATTTTTGTAGACATCATTTCTACGACATCAAGAAACACTTGCAGTCAGATGATATCACTTTCAGTTTTAAGGTATTTCCACACCAAGTTTACAATCATGGGCAAGCGTTTTAAACAAAACCAAGCAAGCAGTATTAAGTCTTCTGTTTGTGTTTGCAAAGCAAAGAAGTATTTTCACGCAATGGAAAAAATCAATGGATGAACTCAATACTTTTTTTTGTTAAGAAACATGAAAAACAAAATAATAATCATTGTTGCTGCCCAGATGCACAAGAAGAAAACCAAATTGAACACAAAAACATTGAGTAACATAAGAGTTTTCCATTGCAAAATTTATGCACATTAATTTTTCTGCATTTTTGTAAACCATATTTCAGTTCAGACATGGTGCATGACAGCTTCAAATGAAGTGGTTTCAATAGTCTTGCCTGATTATACATAAATTGGATTGTTTACAACCTGTCTGCTTGCCTGACTGCTTGTGTTTCTTGGCCTGACAGACAAATGAACCTTTAATGGTTTTCACTACAGGTAAATGAGGATGTTTGTATTCTCCACAAACCTTGTTTAAAAAGAGCTAAAATGCTCCTCAAAACATTTTGAAGTGCAAGTGGATGAAGCCGAACTCCTGCTAACATAGAAGACTAACTTAACTTCCATGTCTCCATCTCCTCCTCGTCTGTGTAGCTCCCAGCTGGCCATGAAGTATCTGGATCCAGCTTTCACTCCTCTGACCAACGCACTCAGTGAGGACCTGCAGAACTCCTCCAAATGGAGCTACAACAGCACTGCTTTTATACAGCTGAAGTAGGTTACACACACAAAGTGACACACACACAGACAGTCATGTTTCCATCACTTGAGAGGACATTACACTAACTTACAATGATTTCCTGGAGACTTACCCTAACCATGACCACTACTTGCCTAAATCTCATCTTCATCCTAAAATATAATGATTCACATTATGGAGACTTGCATTTTGTCCCCATTGGGAGGATGAGTCCCCACAATGTGAGTGCGTGAACAGACTCATGTCCCCGCAACACAAGCTCACACACACACACACACACACACACACACACACACACACACAGTCTCTCTTTCTGTGGACTGAAAGCTCAGTGATCTTTTAGCACTTACAGCATTGAGCACCAGTGGTGAAATGCTTTCGTTTTTGTTGTCCCTGAGCAAAGAGCACTTCAACAATGTCACAGCAACAAAAAAAAATGAGGCAGCACTCACATGGAACAGTTTAATCGTTTACAGACAAAGTTTGTGTTGAAACCAGATGGCGTTGTTGTTGTTGGGGATAAAACATAAAAACATTTTTGTTGAATCTGAGTCCAGTATTAAATCTGATTAAATCAGAATGCTATCAAATTCCTCATCAAATCTAAGCTCATCAACATGTGTATGTAACTAAATTTCTAAATAAATATAACTCCAAGATTCATTTCAGATATTTTTTACATTATGCGTGAAAGTTGAACTACAAAAACAGCTGTAATAGCTTTCAGCACGAGTCAGTTGAGGTCAATGCAAGTCGGGTCTTGGGTCTTATTAAAGCTAAAGTCGTGTCTAAAGTCACTGACGGCAAGTATAAGTCTCAAGTCTTGACAAAGCAACTCCTGTGTTAAGGCTGAGGTCCTCTAAGGCAAGTCTTAAATCAAGTGTCATGTCCTAAAGAGCAAGTTCAAGGCAGGTCTTGTCTGTTGATGTGTTATATATTTTTTCAGCATTGTGGGTCAAAACCTGAGGCTTGAATGTTTTTGCTTTGCTGTTTTGCAAGCCTCAAGTCAAACCAAACCTTAAAGTCAGATCTCAGAGCAAGCCAGAGAGCTGAGATCACAATCAACTGAGAGAAACCATCAGTAAATGAAAAGCTTTCTATGATACAGATGTATTTCAATATCACAAAATGTGGTTTAATCGGGTTTGTGGGGGCCGGAGGGTGAAGAAACACAGCAGCAACAACACATGAGAACGACTGCATCAACATCAACAGTCTGCTCCTCCATCATCCACAAACACTAATCTGCATACTGATCATGTTTAATGCTGATTGAGAATTATATCCATTACATCTAGGTCACTGTCATCATAATCATTGTTTCTGTTTAGACAGGCTTTAAATGCAGAACAGGTATTAGCTGTGTTTATAGTTCATTAGATCTGTTCAGCTTTGGGTTTCAACCCATCATAGGCTTTTTCCTTTAATCCACTCTCATCACAGTTAGAGATATTTGTCTATGAGACTTCTGTTGCCAGAAATCAGGGGTCAAGGCAGAAAATATATTTCATATCATATTTCATTTATTTTTATTTTTTTGTAAATTGGAGTTTAGAAAAGCTGTTAAACAAGATGTGGAATACATAAATTGAGGTACTGTTGTTAAGTATTCAAACGTTACATAGTCCTATGTTTTGATGTAGGTTTCCCAAAAATCAATCTTATTTTTCAATGGCTTCCCTTCATGTTTAGAGCTGCAGGAGGTGGACCTGTTAACATCTGTAGTAGACCCATGGTTTTCATATACAAGGCTGCTTTATGTTGGAAAGATTCATGGTGTTTTGTTCACCTGGAACAACCAACAGTCCAATTCAACAGCATTACACTGTATAGCATTACATTGCTATTATTGAGTCCAGTCCCTGTAGATTTCCCTGTCCTGAACACTGTATGGTTATTATGAAAAAAATGAAAAACAAAGTGCCGATATTATTTAGTCTGACTCGTAGATGCTTACAATAAGGATGCAGTGATGCACAAACATGTCTTTGTTGTCTTGCAGAAAGGAGATTTCTCAGTACATCGACATCCCCCACAACTTCACACTGACACGAGGCTCAGTCCGAATCGGACAGCTGATGCACTATGACTACTCCAGCCACAAGTACGTCTTCTCTATCGGCGAGAACTTCCGCTCGCTGCTCCCTGAGGCGTCACCGATCCTCAACAAGCACTACAATGTCTGTGCCGTGATCGGCAACAGCGGCATCCTCACAGGCTCGCGCTGCGGTGCTCAGATTGAGAAGTTTGACTTCGTCTTCCGTTGCAACTTCGCGCCGACAGAGATCTTTAAGAAGGATGTTGGACGACGGACCAACATGACAACCTTTAACCCCAGTATCCTGGAGAAATACTACAACAATTTACTGACTGTGCAGGACAGGAACAACTTCTTCCTGAGTCTGAAGAAGCTGGACGGTGCCATCCTGTGGATTCCGGCATTTTTCTTCCACACGTCAGCCACGGTGACGAGGACGCTGGTCGATTTCTTCGTGGAACATCGAGGTCAGCTGAAGGTCCAGCTGGCCTGGCCCGGAAACATCATGCAGTATATCAACAAGTAAGACACAGTGTAACACTCTAGTAAGTTAACAACATAAGACCCTATCTCCACCTGATATTAACCTGTGATCTGTTTAAGGATACTTTAGCAGCATAATGACATCTCTTACATTTACACCTGGTCTTAATAAGTATTTTCGTTATCTTTATTCTAGCACTGTAATCAGATCTCGATATGCATATTAGGCTGGCAGACTTGTCAACTAGCATGGTGTAGGAGGGAGAGGCAGAGTTAGGTGAGCTTTCAACTCCAGGTGTGGTTTAACTGATCTGAAGTTAAGTTTTTCCTCATCTAGATTGCATTTTTTCAATTATCAACAAATCCCATGAAAATATCAAAACTGACATTAGTCTGAATAGTTTCTAAAGTTTCACTTTTCAAAAAAGGCTCTTTAATTTCCTTAAAATAGACACTGTAGTTTTAGCATATGTTAATTAAAGAGGGTTGAGACCTGGCGACTCAATCATTTTCATACTCATCAAACCATTCAGTGACCCCTCGTGCCCCATTGATGGGGACTTGAGAGACCACTCCCAATGTGATAGAAATGTATCATCATAGGATAAAGGTGATCAGAACCTATGTGTATGTGTATTACTGCAGTGACCCTTCCCTCTAAGGGGACAAGTGGACCCAACCCATACCAGCTAAATGCTCCCCACAGCACAACAGAGCCTCCAGATCCCATGACTGTAGGAGTCAAGCATTCAGGCCTATACCGTTCTCTTGGTGTATGCCACACATGCACTTGCCCACTTGTCGAGAATACGGTGACAGTATCACTTTTCCCCACATCTCTGCAGACCAGTACCTCTGGATTTTGCATCACTGAACTCTCTAATGTGCATTCATCTTTGTAATGAGGGGTTTATGCCCTGCAACCCTACTATAACATCCCTCTCTCTGTAATTGTTGACAGACTGTTTTTGCTGACAGTCTGATCGCATCCTGCATTCACATTTTGAGTCAGCTGACCATCGCCGTCATCAAATGTTTGCCGTCCAACACAATTTCTGACCCTGTTTACTGATGTCTTTGTGATCTAAATGCATCAAACATCAAAATCCACATTTTTATGGATGCCACAGTGCGTGGTTTAATGTTAATTGCTTAATTGTACCATGTAGTGTACCGTTTGTTACATTTCTCCAGTCTTTCATTCAGGTTTTTCCTTTAATTCGTCACCCGTCTGTGTGTCAATTCATTGTTGGGTTTTGGTTCTTTCATGAGATTTGTTGAGATTTAGGCTCCAAATCCGGATTATAAGAAAACAGCCATTTAGTGAAAGGTATGGCACAGAGCTGTGACTGTGTGTGTGGAGAGGGATTTAGGTCTGGTGCTTAATGTTGTAGCAGCAGAATAGGCTGTTCGTACAGTAGCCTAATCTTCACCAATCCCATTAAAACTACCTGCTCTGGAAGAATTACCACGTTTAAGCAGCTCAGACGGCTTTCAGCACCTCAAGGACTCTCGGAAATGCTTTTGTTTGAGGCCAGGTTGGAGAGTTCCCCCTCTGTGACACTCCAGCGCAGGACTGAATGATGAAAGCATCAGCTGTGGTCAGAAGAGTTTTTTTAATTTAATAATCGAAAGTAATTGATTTCAATAACAGTTAATTCTGAAATTTTGAGAATGACATGCAGAAATTTTAGTTTTTGTGAAATCCAAGTTTCTACAATCACGTGTCACACAAACAAATAAATAACTGCATGTTAATCTGATTCATATACTGTATTTATTGTTCAGCAAAAAAATCAGAAGTGTAGAGCTGTAGATGTGACTGATCAGAAAATACAAATGCTTCTTACTAAAATGTAGTAATATATACATTTAAAATGAGTCTGAAAGGTCTGTCTCCTATATAAGCCTGTTAGGGCCTTGAAATAAATGACCTTTTCTTCACACAAAATCCAAAAGTCATGACCGTAAAAAAACATGAAGTGAAGTCAATTAAGCCCTGAATCATTAATGGAAGACCTGACTGAGCAGCAGAGTCAGCCTTTGAGGGCTTCACTTTGGTCTATTCAGGATTGAATTCAAGTGTTTTACCCTTTTGAGTAACTTGCACTCCACATACTATGAAAAATTAAAGGTTCTTTTAATAAATAATTTGATATATAATATTTTCCTCACTTATACTCAACAGCTACTGGAAAACCAAGCAGCTTTCCCCGAAGCGCCTGAGCACTGGCATCCTGATGTACACGCTGGCGTCATCCATGTGCGACCAGATCCATCTGTACGGTTTTTGGCCCTTTGGCTGGGACCCCAACACAGGGAAGGAGCTGCCATACCACTACTACGACAAGAAGGGCACCAAGTTCACCACCAAATGGCAGGAGTCCCATCAGCTGCCTGCCGAGTTCAAACTCCTCTACAAGATGCATACGGAGGGACTGCTGAAGCTCAGCCTCTCCCACTGCGCTTAGGCCTAAAACTGCAGCAGGTACAGCACCTCTTCAAACTCCTCTCCAACGCTTCCACAGGCCCGAGTTGTCAAGATGACGAGGCAAACAAGGGAAGGATTCATGTGGTTTTGCCAAAAGCAAAAGCTCTAAGGTTGAGTTGGTGCAGTACATTCTTAAACTGTTGTGGGTCCATGATCCCTGAGCAAAAGCCCACAATCCTGTGCTCACGATTTCTGTGCAGACCACAACAGCTCAGCAGGGTGTCTGTTCATTTCTTCAAGAATTTAAAGAAGAAGAGGACTGCAGTTAGGTTTTGGGAAAAGATAGCTGCAGCTGGACTTTTCAGCACTCTTCAGCATAATATCACAGCGTTGAATTGCTTCGTGGTTTTTATGTACTCATCACTCTTGGCACTGCAGCTACAAATCAGCAGATTGACTTTTTAAAACCAAGGCTGTGTTCAGACTGACATTAGCAGTGTGTTTATGACGGCAGATCGCTCATTCATGACCATGAGACTACCTGTGTGGACACAGTTTGGATCCTGTCATTGGAGGCTATGAAACAAAGCTGAACCTGGCTCAATGTTTGCCGATGCGACATCAACCAGAAACACACTGTGTGGGCCAATCAGACATGTAGACTCGTAGATTCAACCTTAGAGAAAATAATTGCCACTGGTTACTTTTCAGAGTTGTAAAATCCTGTCTCATATTATTATAAACCGCCGAGCAGTCCTTTGGCATCTGATAAGCCTTCAAACTCATGGATCTGTTCCACAAACTGGACTTGAAACTGGATTGTATTTCATCATCTCACTAGTACCTGAAGCAACACTCTACCACAGTTTTTTTGTGTTTTTGCATTTTTGAATGCAGTGCTTCTTCTGGTCTAAACCCTGTAAGACAATGTGGTTATTCATAGTTTGACAACGATGGCAGAGTTACCTAAACATTTCTTATGTGGGGATCAGACTACACAATATATCTCTGCCCTTTGAGATGGTCACTGTTTTACACCTTAGATATCAAAGAGTCATAAATTCTTGCCGGGACTTGCCCGATAGACATGACAGATCTTTCACAACTTACGTGACGTACATGGCTCATCGGTTTGGAGGTTCCAGGGATCAGCTTCACTGTTCCACCTGACAGCCTCATGACAACATTATTCCCCCATGTTGTTACTTCTAGTTGAAGAAAGAAAAAAAAGTTCTCTTCTTTTTGTTGGGCCATTCTTGTGTTTTCCAGATGCAGCACCAGTTGCTCTCCACACTACAAGGGATAAAACTAGCGACTGTCATGCCCTAAACTCATTTCCTCTCCAAACCTCATTTCATGTAGTCTGATCCCGGCATTAGACATACTGATCTGTAGTCTGAACAGGAAGAGCAGTTATAGTGGCCTCTTACAAATACATCTAAATCTTGTCACTGACTTCAGTCAGAAAAAGAATCAAATATGTCATCTTCGCTTATGGATGTCAAAACATTTGGACCTACGAGGAACAGTCTTGCAGCACACTTTGGTTTACAAATGTCTGTTTAACAGCTGAGAGCAGGACAGCCCTTTGCTCCATTTTAACTTTAGGCATGTGGAAGAAGCTCTTAAACAATAACTTACTTACAATGAGTGCAATTAGGATAAATTAACCACAGATTAGTCATGTGCTTAGTAATGATTTGCTACACAGATTTCAGTGCTGTTACTCTTAAAGCTCCATTTCCTGAATTTTTGGGCGCTTAGGGAAAGGAGAAGAAGTTAAAAAATGCAACACTGACATATTAACAGCTTACAAGTTTGTTCCATCTAATGTGTGAACAAGCTTCCTATTTAGACATCCAGCAGACACAGAGCAACATCACCATCATTTGAATTGTGTTTGTGTCCACCTGAATGTAAGTCACTCTCTCTTAGCTCTGGTTTGTCCTCCACCTACTCCTGAGGAAAAATATCTGGCTCCTTTGCTGCTAAATGTTCCACTTTCTTCACCAGCAGATTGCTAACTTTGTCTGCCTGCCATTTGGTGCTGGGCAAGTAGTGCACAGTGGGTTTGTTAGAGCTTGTTTGCTGGAAACAAGGTTGATACACTGGTACTGTACAGTTTAACACTACCAAAGCAACAACTAGCACAACCATAAACCGTAAGGACGTAAGACTGAGTCAGGCTGCGTGTCCATGAGACATCTTTGACAGCCGGAGAAGCACAGAGACGGATGTTGGATTCAACACCATAGATGTCCAAGTTGTGGATAAAGGTAGGGCTGTTTGATGACTTTGTAAAATGGATCGATTAAGTATGTTAACTTTATCATGACAGTAAATCTGGGTCTGGGTTTTAGCTTGTGAGCAAGCGAACGTCAATTCCACAGTCTAGGTTTAGGCTATGTTATATATTATATGATATAGGCTAAATGACATGTTCTCTTTTTACTTTCTAAAGATTACTAATGATAGCTAGTCAGCACTATGCAACTTATCAGGAAGATTCACTTTCAGCCAGTATGCTGCCATTTCTTTCTTCTATGTATCGGCAATTTCTTTACCCCCTCCATTTTTTGTGTTTCAAAAAACTTGTGAGGGTTTGAAAATTGGGGATGTATAGTATTAAACTATCGCCTCATTGTCCCATGGTGTTATAAATCACCACTTTAGTTAGGTCGCTCCATTAATACAGTTTTTTTTTTTTTTAATTGTTTCTGCTAGAGGGCGTTAGTGAGCAAACATTTTATTTTTGAGTGCTGGGAGGCAGGTGCAATCGTGAATTGATAGTAACTGGAAAAGATACCGAGTGGACACCAATTCTTAAAATCTGTCTCTCACCCTGAGACTCAGGCAGCACAAAAGTGAAAATTATAATCCTGATTGCTTTTTATATGATATTTTGATCAATATTATTGGTTAGTAATGTGGAAGAAAGAATTATTTTGGGACGTGCTTCACATTTCATATTACCATGTATTTGGGCTACTGACAAGAATCTTTTCTCCATTTTTAAATCATTCTATTCCAAATCCTTAAATTGCTCTATATGATTCCATAATCAACAAGTGTAGTGTTGTTGCTGCAGAGGCAGTGATGGGAGGCAACTCTGGTCTCCTGCACAAATGTAGGATGCACTATACCCCATCCACCCGGACTTCCACACCCTTACTTTCCACCTCGCAACATAAAGGGCGCACGTTTTCATGCTTTGGTACTGAACAATGGCATTGGCTGAATATGCTTTGCAAATTTGTTCAATGTCAACAGAATTCCTGGGGACCCTGGGCTGGAATTTAAAACCCACCGAATGCAACAGAGTGGGCCTCTACAGTCTGCAGATGATTGTAAATCTAAGGGACTATAGATGAGTCTAATCACAAGTATTTACTTTTCAACAAAAAAGAGGACATACACCAGCTGTTTTCCCCATATTCAAGCACACTGCTTTCATTTTTCTTTCAATGAAAAGAACCGTATCTATGAGAAAATGTGAGCATTAGATGTGTCATTTGTTAAGAAACAGCAAGAGAAAATGTTGACCTGGAGTTCCAGTTCACACTTTGTTGGCCTGTTCATGTGATTTTAATATGTCCAACATGAGATGGCCCTAAATAATTAAAACAAAAAGCAACATATTCTCACAGCCATGTTTTTTTATTTACAAATAGAAAATACAAATCTTTTGTATCACATCCTACAGCAGCTCTTCTATTCATAACAGTACTGTAATTTGGAGGTTGGATTAAATATATTTTGGTCAAAGTAAGGTTATGATTTTGATCAGGTTTTCTTTTCAATTAATGGCAGAATACACCCTGGTTGAGTAAATTTGGTGACCGAAACTTTGGCTCGCTGGCATTCCATAGTGTGCATTTGTATACTCAGGTTTTTGTGAATGGGCACAGTTGTACAAACTTCATTTGTGGTTGTTTGTGTGTTATGGAGACATTTTTGAGTGTTTTGTGGTATGTTCATGTTTTTCAAGCCCATCAACTATGTGTCATATGTAGTTGATTAGTATTTCTAATTTGAAATGCTCAGCGAGTTGTTGTTTTTTTTTTACATGGGAACTGATATATATTTCTGTTGCTACATAATTTCCATCATATCCTGTAATGTCCAGATTTTTCCACATATTGCTATCTGGCACTTGCATCTTGCGTTATCCTCAATGAAAATAAATGTAGAGAATAAAATTTACAGAGACAGGTGGTCTGGTAGTTATAGAGACAGTTCTTCAGAAAGGAACAGTTAAGAACAGTCTGTGGAACCCCCAGACCACCAAGCCATTATAAAAAAGAAAAGATGAATTTATTACACATGAAGCACCATTTTCCATGTGGTAATTTCACTCATATACACACATATCAAATGTGAATGATCATATTTGACCTGTGCTATTTTGCAAATCACTTACTCTTCTTTTCAGTGTTTGTTTTTCATGTATTTTCATATTTGCTGCAAAGTGTTAATGAGACGACAAAATGAGAGAAAGTGGGACTATTTTTGTAATCTGCAGCTGACTTTTAGCTGTGTTTTGCCTCTTGTTTATTTCATTTTAGGCTCCTACAGTTTCATTCCAACATGAAGTATCTATGACTTGAAACGTGACATTTTCAGGACTTTGACAAAAAGATTGTTGGCATGAAGGTTAAACTCACTATTTAACAAAAGTAGTAATAATGTGATTTTTTTTTACTTGAGCACATTTCAAACTTGTTTAACTCAATAGGATGGAATTTTATTTCATTTCTGTCTTTTGTCACCTTATATTTTTGTTATATGAAATATTATAAGATAGAAGTGTCAGGTAAAATTTTCCAGAATGTATTTTTTGCATTTTGAATGTTGCTGGCTCCATCCATATCGATACATCTTTACAGATCACTCTATGAAGAGTAATATATACTAAAACCACATTTAGATATCATACACAATATGCTGTAGATTAACAAACATGTTTTATTCATCCAATACTTGAAAGAAAATATATCTACTCTGTATTTATTTAATCATTAAAATGAATGAAATTATGAATTTGACAGTGAATCCTGTCTTGTTTTGAGACTTTTCTATTGACTGTTGTCTGTCGTTTATAACAGTGGCTGCATCACCTCATTTGACGCCCATACAGTAGCACACCCTGCACGATTCATACAGACAGGAGAGGTACAGGAGCTGGGATGTGTCCATCCCAAGAGCAAATGTGATCAAATTGCCAGCCTTTTTGGAGATTTGGGGAAATATGACAGCCACTGTGAATATGCATATCCAGAGGAGGTGATGTGAGTCAATGTCAGGTGTCAGTGTCGGGACTAGAAATCAAAGTGTGCAGGTGTTTTGATGTGTGTCACATGCTGCTGGTGTGTTGGCCTAATGGATGACCCTCGCTCCGTCTGTTTGTCTTTCCAGCACAATATCACATTTGACCAAAGTCTTGAAAATTATCTGCTGTTAACTTCATTGATCCTCTGACTTTTCTTCTGCCAGCCATCAGGTCAAAATGTCCCCTTGTGCAAAGTTCAGTTCTTAACATGATACACAGGGTGCTTTCACCCTGACCTGTAGTGCATATGCCTGTTTGGTTTTCATAGCAGGAATTCAGTAGGTAAACTAATGTTAAGTCCATGTGCGGCTTGTCTATCAAGGAAGTGATTTTAGAACCAGCGTATAAATGTATGATCATTTGGTAACCATGACGACAGGTATGAGAAGAATTTTCCCTGATCAACCAGAAAGTGAAAATGAGTGTGTGTTACGTTTGTGTGCACCTCCACTTGTTTTAGTTGCTCAATAAAAAGTGAATGAAACGTATTTTCTTGTAACGTAAATTCTCCATGAGCTTATTGTGACTATAAGAGAATATAAATGAACACGTAATAAGGTGCAGTAAAGCAGCAAGATCTTCGTATAACATATTGAAAACAGAATAGAATTTTTTCTTTTTCTCTTTTGATTATTTTTATTAGTGAATCTGTTCTGGATTCAAACCTAATCCTTGATATTTTCTTGTTTATGGAAATGTCATGATGAAACAAATCAAACATCTAAACAATTTCATCTTCTGTATATAAGCCACTCAAATTGTTTGTGTATGCAGAGATATAGTACTTGTTTTTTTCTGTCCTTCAAAGAAGTCAACAAAAATCCTTGGTATCTCTCTCTCTCAAGCACACACACACACACACACACTCATCGTGTTACCATTGCTTCAGAGCACATCACATTGACGAACAATAATTTCCTAGAGACTTACCCTAAGCCTAACCATAATCACGACTTGCCTAACCCTAACTTAACCTAACCTTGACCTAAACCTAACATTTAATGATTTACATTGTAGGAAGTTGTGTTTTGTCCCCAGTGATCCTCGATAACATAATCTGTTCCCTAGCTCCACACCCCAACCTAACTCTAATCTTAACCCTTACAAGTCAAAATGTCCTAACTTTCCAAAATATCCTTACTTCATTTAATTAAAATGTCCACACTTTCCATATGTCTTCACTTAAAATGTACTTAATTTACTAAAATTTCCTCACTTTCCCAAATGTCCACACTTTTGTAAAATATTCACCACTGCAAAATGTCCTCTCAATGTCCTCCTCACTTAAATGTCTTTATTTCACTAAAATGTTCTCCCTTTCCATGAATGTACTCACTTTAGGACTCGAGGTCTAAAACGTAAACTTCCCACAAAGACAGAAGAACAAGAGCGTGTGCATACACACACACACACACACATTTTTCGAAATGCAAACAGGGATGATGTCAGTGAGCAGCAGCCTGCAGGTCGATACTGTGCTGCTGGTTTTTAGGGAGTGTGGTGAACTGGCCAACCTCCGAGGTCAGAGGTCAGGGAGCATCTTCGGAACCACTGCTAGGATACTAAGAGGAGGATGAGACAAAGGGGATCAGAAATTTAAAAAAACAAAACTGTATTTATTAGTTTTTTCTTTATTGTGATTTTTTTTATATTGACACACAGTCAATAAAAAAATTCTTTGCAGTGTAAGAGTAATTTTTCATGACATAAAAAATTACATGTGCAAACGTCTTCTTTGCTTTTTCATAAAATAAATAAAAATATAAAGTTCATGGAAAAATTAATACTAAATATGACGCAAATATTGCATTTTAAATTGAAACACAGGAAAATTTGTTAAAAAATGTGCTTCTGTGTGTGCGTGTATCTGTGTGTGTATTTGTGCGTCTCCTATCCCCAAATGCATAATTAATCACTGTCTCCTACTGATGAATGATGTCATTATTTCTACACCAATAGATCTGAAATTCTCAATAATAATCATGACATTTACAACATAAACCAAAATAAGTTGCAACACAAAAGATAATCAATGGTTGAATAAATCAATTATAAAATAAAGAACAGACCGAAATATTTTTATACTTTAATTGACATTTTACTTACTGTAAAATTGCAGAGCACTTTTGTTCATATTATTTATTTATATTCTTTTTTTTGTAAAGTGGGGATATTTAAGCAACAGAAACAGAAGCAACTGTCAAAAGAATGTAGGTCAGCGTGTATGTAAATGAGAGAGGTCAGATGGCGTGCGCCGGGGGTGGCTGACCTCTGACCTCTGACCCTTTTAGCCCCACTGCTTCATGTCAGCAGCTGGTAACAAAAGAAAACCTGCAGGAGTCAACAGCTGGATTTAAAACAGGCCTTGGTAATTTTACAGACTGGGATTAGTTTCAATTTGAATAAAGCAATTTGTAAACTTTTATACAATTTGATATTTCACAGACTGGCGTTTGAAGACGTCAAGTATAAATTTTGTTAACAGATAAAATAATTAGATGATGCTGAAAAGAAAATATTTTAAATAATGTCATGTTACCTTTTTCAGTGTGTTTGGGTTTAATTGAGTTCCTGTAAAAACTCTAATGTATAAATAATGTATAATACAGCTGATATTGTAGTGTTACTAACTACTAATCTCCAACATAAAATGCAGTTTTATATGATCCAGCAGCCAAGATAATGTTTGGAACGATGAAACTTTATTGATCTGTGTGAGACACAAAAGTCACTGCTGAAATATGAGCATTAAAGAGATTATGTAAAGTAGAGTAACAATGAGCTCGACTGTAAAAATAAGATAATACAAATGGCACATTAAGTGGAAATGTTCAACGTCACATTGTTGTGATTGTTAGAAAATTAGAGAGATAAAGAGAAAAACTTTATTGATTCTTGCAGGGGGAAATGAGGTCAATGCAGCAGACAGGAGCAGAAAGAGCTGACAGGGGAAATATAAACTGATAGACAACAAACACGTAAGAAAGTAAGAACAAAGATAAGAAAGAATGTAAGTAAGCACACAGTTAATAATTCTGCAGATAAACAGGTTAATATGTAAGTGTAAGCAAATCTTTAAGGAAACAAGTAAAAAAGGAATAGGAATAACTGTTTTGAATCACGTATGAATATATGATTGTGCTGTTCTTTTTTGGTGTTGTAATGAAATACATGTGTATTATTCAAAACTATATTATGACCTAATGAAAATATCAGTGTCTGTAGAATAAACAGAACAAACTAGAGAGTCGCCAAGTGAAAAAATAGAGAGGCATAAAAATGTTTACATTCAAAAATACAAATCAATATTTGAGCTACAAACACAGTGTTTAGCTTATACTTTTCATTTATTGCTATAATTTGTTTTTGATATTTATCTATAAACACTTTAGTGCATCTACCTGTGAATGTATGAGTTTATATACAGTATTTATATAATGTGATTTTTTTTTTTCAATAATTTCAATATCACAAATGTTAAGGAGGAATTACTTAAAAAAATAATAAGAATAATACTATGTAGTCAGTGTGTCATCTGCAAAAATTAATTAAACCAACTAAACAAAAAGTCAAAAATGTTAGCTATGATTTTCCTCAGGTGCTCTATGATTTTGTGAGGGCTCCTTCCATATGTTTCCTCCGTCATCAATTGGGTCTGGACCCACAAAGAAATGGTCGGAGGTGATTGGCTGAAATGAGAAATGATCACTTTTATCACATACTGGGAAAACAACATGGTGTATCTCTGACTTTGAGGGGGAAAAAAGAGAGCACTCTGCGACTCTGTTTTCGCTCATGAAGCAGCTCTGCTTATCTGCTGTCGTCTCCGATTCAACCATGTGGACATCTGAAATATTAATGCAGCTCGTCTTCTTCTTCTCTTTGATCAGAAGTGTGAAAACTCAGAAACCCTCAGTCTGCAGCCGTCGCCCTGATTGTCGGCGCCGTCTTGGGCCGAGAGGAAATCAATAAATCAAATGTTATGATTAAAAGAGCAACATGCCAGAGGACATTAAATAATCATGTAGGGAGGAGGGAGGGGAGGGGGAGGAAGACCCCCCTGCTTCAGCCCTACACTTAATAAATGATGATTCTGCTGAGATTTGGGGATTTACTTAGTCAACAAGGAGGTACATAATAAAACACTTTGTAATATATTTAACATATAGAAGAATGTATTAAATGAATCAGGCTGACTGAGCTGGGTAAATGTGTGTTTTTAATGCTGTGGCGTAATGAAGTTTGTAATGAGCAGTGTTTGAGGCCTACACCTGGGCCAGGACTGTACCAAGTACCCGCTAAAGCAAAGGGGGGGATTGGGAAGAGAACACTTCTGTTTGTGTACAAAGAAGGTTCATTTTGCAAGTCCACTTTAGAGTTATTTTAATGTTGTTCTTAGTCGATGTTGAGTTGGCTGCAAACTCTCTGTCTGGTGTTTATGTGGAATTATTTAACAGTTGTGTTTTGTGCATCATCATTGGCCAGTCAGTATATACATACGCAGTATATACTAACTTTGACGATATTCACTTTTGCTTTGTCTTTTTCATCATTTTTTGCGCTAAATAAAACCCCACATTTTTAAAATCTAAAACAGCACGCTGTACAAAGTTGAATTCCACGATGAGATCTGGTGTTCGGGTGGTATTGACGTAGTGATGTCGATGAAACATCCAATGAATTATTAACAAGAGTGTAATATAGAATATTTGTGAATGTTTCTTAGAAATCAAACACAAACACAGAATAAAGGAAAAAGGATGAAAGCATGTCATTTCATAAATTACTACACAGTGAAACAGCTGACTTTTTCAGTCTTTACATCCAGAGAATTCACATTTAAAAGCACCTAAACTCACATTCTGTTAGTTCAAAAGAAGTCACACTGCATCTACAACCACAATCAAATTTAAAGCCATTATCACACCCCAGTAACAGGTCTTTTACCTGAGAAGACACACAAATTTTGATCCATCTGACAAACTCTAATGTTCATTCCCGGCTTATATTCTAGCTGCTCAGACAGTGCGCTTTCAGTATAAGAACATTGTGCTTTCATGTAGTGAGAAAACTGGAACCAGGTCAAGGTTCATATAAACAAATACTACTACTAATAATACTATTATGGTGGGAATGTATTGTATTTTCTCATTCTATGTGCTGTTTAATTTTGTGTAAAAAAAAATATTGATATCTTTAAATGATTACATTTAAGCTGCTCTTCAGGTCCCCAAATTTACAGACAGGGGACATGACCCCTGTGTCCTCAGCTACAGCCACGGCCACAAGACAGTCATTTTAAATTTTCAGCTGCTTTGGTCTGTCCATGTGTATTTACATCATGCACACACACACACACACACATACAGTGTTCAATAGTGTTGACTAATGTGCACGGATGAGAATTAAAGCTGCCCTCAGATCACTGAGCTGCTTCTCTGAGAGGAAACTCAGCTCACATGGAAATTCATCACTAATATTGATCTGAATTAGCATGAGCTGCCTCTGCCTGTGGCCATGCCATCTCTCTGATGTTTGCTAAAAAAATATGTGTGTGTGTGTCTCTGTGTGTGTGTGTGTGTGTGTGTGTGTGTGTGTGAGATAGAGAGACTGTCAGCTCATATGTGACTGAAGCGAGTTTAATGAGGGACTTCTTAAATGATGAGAATTATGAAAAATATCCAGATTAAAAATATCATTTCAGTAAATATTTTCTTGCTTTCTGATCTCTATCTTGTCCAGTTCCATTAGAAATTAAAGAAAAAAAAGAAAGTACAAGTTCAGCGGAAACTGGTTCACAACCTTTTTGTTTTTACATAGTTTGAACTGTACATTTTACTGTAAATACTCTGTGACTAAGTATTTAAAATGTGACATCAAATTAAAGGTTTACTATTTATTGTAGGCTAAAATACAGTATTGGATTTGTAAACATTTAAGAAAAAATATTTTTAAGATGTAAATGGTGTCTAATTAAATAACTGTAGCTGCGAATGAATTATTTTGATTGGCCTACATTGAGGCCATGTTCTGTGTGTTTTTTAGGAAAATTTGGGGATTTAAGCAAACTGGGGGTTTAGATTATGAGTTTATATTCTACAGTCATAACTCACAAATGGTCAGTATTTTACAGATTACAATGTTTTCATACTGAACACATTTAATTTTAACTCCAAATGATTTACCAGGAATGAATTCTTTGAATTCAAATCCAAATAATCAAAAATTATTTAGACTATATATAATATTCTGAAGGGGACAGGTGGGGTGAGAGACATTGGGGACCCATTACCTCAATATTAACAAAATCCTGCCTATGATGTTAAAAAAAATTGTAAAAAGTTATTTACATTAACAAATTTTATTATATTATTAGTGTTCCAAATTATGCAGAATTACAATCTGAATTATACTTTTTTACTGAAAAATTTTTGGAACAATATTGAACAATATTTACTAGTATTCTGCTAACAATGTGGTGTTAATATGTCTACATATATATATACACATATATGGTATATGTGTTCATTTGACCAACGTTTACCACTCATTTGACCACTTTTTATTTCAATGAACATCTTATTCAGATGATTAGTATCATTCAATATTTATGTCTCACTGTTCTGCATGGCTAACGTGTGCATGAATGAGGTTATTAACAATATTTGCTTTTTACTGCTTTGCATGGCTGCTTTCATTGAATTGTGAATATGGTCATTTTATTGTTTATTGTGGTCTTGTGTTTGTATTCTATAACTCATCACTTTTAGAATCTTACCAACAGACTGCAGCTATAAATTAGCCAACTGGCTAACAATTGCACATTTACAGAAATGTTGTTTAATGAGCATTGTCTTTATAAAAAGAAGAAATTATTGAAAGGAAATAAATATTGCACATTCATGAATTCAACATAACTCATTTTTAAAAGCACAACAGCATCAGATAAACAGTTCAATAACTTTTCTTTTTTGTCTTTTTTTCCCTTTTGTAATAGCCCAGGGTGAAGCTGAATCCCTTAAATAGTCATAGAGGTAATTTGACCTATGAGGTATTTTGGTTGTATTATAAGTGATTTAAGAATTGAATCTCATGTACAAAACCAATACAGTCAGATTTTTAGATGGCTGTTTTGTTGCAGTTGGCTGGAGTTTAGCAGCAGTTCAAGGATGTACAATGAATAATATACAAATTCATAAAGGTGTGAGAAGAAAGGCAGTTAAATGAGTGTTTATTTAGAGTTGGAAATGCAGTGATAATGGCGTGTGGTCACATTTGAATACAGCGGGTCGGCTCTGCACGCGGCCATTGTGTTCCCATTAAAAGCCGATTTCACGGCCAACAGAACTGCAACAAAAGAGGCAGCAGGTCCGAAAAGTTTGAAAAGACTTGAAGAGAATAAAGGAGGAAGAGAAAGATGAGGAGGAGGGAAGAATAAGAAGAAAAGGGGGAGAAGATGGAAGAAGAATAGAAGAAAGAAGGAGGATGATGGAAGTGTGCCTTACTTTTCTCAGCTTTTCCCCAACAATATGCTGTGAGATGCTACAATATTATTATTACATTATTATTACATTTACATAATGTGTGTGTGTGTGTGTGTGTGTTACAACTTGAGAAGGCCTAACCCAGAATAACAGCTTACCTGTAAATACATTCTATCTTTTTGTATCCCTATGTTGTCTTTATTTACTGTATGCATTATCTTCACATATTTAATCTTTATTAATGGATAATATGAATGGTTGACACTGTCTCTATGTTGTAATCTCTTACTCTACATATCTTTATAAATCTTAATATGAACTCCATGTATTTACTTATATCTTTGTGTATCTCTGACACATACTGTGTATCACAATACCTGTACATTTATATATCTACAAATGTCTGTCATCTCTTTATATTAAATTAAATAACATTTCTACTTGTCTCTACTAAAATGTCAATACGTCTTTTTATCTCTGTGTATACTGTGGATTACATGTATACATGTGCATTTATGAAACTCAATTTTGTTTTGATAAATTTAAATGTAGAATAATTTTCTCCTACCAACATCACCTACAAATAAATGTTTTATCTCTACAACTCTATTATCTCAGTATATTTCTCCACCAAACTGTCTGTGTTTATGTCTCTATATACGTATCCAGATCTAAGCATCCCTACTCATTTCTATAATTTCTTATATCTTCTGATATCTTCTATAAATTATTACCTCATCTCTACATGTTTAAACAAATCTTTGTATCATCTCTATCTCCTCTTGGTTTCAGCATCAAAATTATCTGTACTAATCTATAACTTGTTATCTTATGTATATATCTTTTACATCAGCATGTCTTTTTAAGCTGTGTATGTCTCTGTAACTCTATGTGCATTGTCTCTATGTATGTTTATGAAACTTTTATTTCCATATATTTAAACAGAGGTCCATATTTTATCAAATATCTATAAATATGTTTTTGCTGTATATTTATGTAGCTCCATAAATTAGCTCAGTATATCTGTATAGAAATCTTCACTATGCCTGCATTATCTACATATAGTATCTCCAATAAACTCCAGAATATCTCTCTATATATGTATTTTTTCGTCTTCTAAGTATCTGTATTATTTCAAAAAATAAAATATAAAATCTTCTCCGATTGTTAACACAACATCTATATACTATTAATTTCATGCTTATAATATCTTAAAATGAATATACAATTGTAATAGTTAATAGGTAAATCTCTCTCTTTATATATATAATCTCTCTCTTCTCTTCTATTATTTTAATCTTTCTCTGTCAAACTATACAATGTCTTTATACATGTCTCTATATTTCTCTCCTTTTTTATACAAGTCAAGGTCTAAAAAAATCCATATATTGTCTGTATATATATGTCCATAAAACTCAATGTAAAAGTCTATATTCACCTTAATTAACAGGAAACACTTCTACTATATTCTATATTCAATATTCTTTCTATCTCTCTTCCTCTCAGCTCATCAACATGTCATTTAACACCGAATATGGCTGCCATGAAACACCAAAACACACTGAAGAGGACTCACCAGCAACCAACCACTGCAGGAGGAGGAGGAGGAGGAGGAGGAAGAGTTTACAGCCGGACAGATGGACCCTCGTCCAAAAACTGCTGGGTCATTTAGAGACAGAGAGGGAGGGAGGATGACACTGGTTATATTGAGAGAAAAGAGAGAGAGAGAGTCAGTGGGACAGATGCGAGGCAAAGCGGAGCAGTGTTTGTCACTAACGCTATAGATTAGCATGTGGTCTCCAGCACAAAGCTGCAGATCAATACTGCTGCTCCGTACACAGCAGATGGCCTGAGACAGAGAGAGAGAGAGAGAGAGAGAGAGAGAACTACAGAACTGAGAGGAGGAAGCAGGAGGAGGAAGTGTCAGGATCAAACTACAGCTCTGCAGCTTTATTCCCATTTTCCAACCTGCCACTTGCTTTCAACCACAGTGAATAAGAGTCACCAGGAAACAGCAGAGGAACCCGCTCTCTGTCCCCAACTTCTGCCTCTGTCCTCGCTTTTCTTTTCTCTCTTTTAAAAACTGTTTCACAGCAGCGTCCAACAGTCATTCGTGGATGTTGTGATGCATGTGATGACGTTGATGATGATGATTTTCATTTCTTTCTATCATTAATTATAAACTCAGCCGACCTGATAAAGACAGTTATTGTTTCTCAGTGGGTCAAATTAAATAATTTAAAATCAAAATAAAAGAAGCCTAATAACATTAAATGGATGATCACATCTTTGACTAGGTTATGTTGAATGTTGATACAAATTAAAATTTGCCATAAAATATTGAGACATTTACAAATGATGCTCAATTTGAATCAATTCTAAAACAGTGCTGGCTACTACTGTACAGTTTTAATAACAACTTACAAACTGTTTTTAAGATACTTAAATAGATTCTTTAAAATCTTTTGAAATACTAAAATACATAAAAAAATAAATTAAAACTGAAATTTAAGGTGCTTTGTATTTCTGGTTAAATCTCTTTAACTTGTTATAACAAAATCCAAAAGGAAATTGGAAGCAACACACAATTAAAAATAATGCAGCTTAAAGCAAATAAATCATGTAACAAATAAAGAATCAAGACAGCTGTATAATAAAGCTGATTCAAAATGTATGTGAAACAACCTAAATCCAAACAGCTTAAATAAGAGGCCAAAAAGCAGAAATATGAAGCAAAAGTACAGCAAATATAAGCAGAGAATGTCAACGATAAATGTAAATTTCTCACAACCACATGAGTCTGTACAGAGGGAAGATGAACAGCCTAAACAGCTAATGATTATCTCAGCAGACAGACGGTCAGTTAATCTGTTACCGTGATGCCTCTAAGGTCTGCAAACAACTCACTGACTTTCACTTCCATGTTTAACATCAAATGTACACGTTATCAGCTCCCAACACTATTATCTCTCCACATAAATACATTCACTCAGTATTTCAGAAAAATACTGAGTAAACCATAAAAAAGTATTTCATAAAAAAATAAAATAGCAAATGTTAAATACATCAGTAACATTTGTTTTATTATTACATTAAAGAATAAGTCTTGTGATAGTCTATATGTTTCTTATTGGCAACAAATCCCATGTGTGCTTGAGCCACAGTGTTGTGCTGGGTGAGATGTTCCTTCATTACCATGAACACACACACACTGTAGTTTGTCTTGACTCAATCCCACAAACACTATCTTGCTGCCCCAAATACTCACTAGAGCACCAAATGTGGATCAATCCACCGCGTAGTCCCCAACAAATACACTGTTTCCTCATGTTTCACTAATGTTTGTTAAAAAAAAAAAACACAGTGACCTTCTGACATGATTGAGAATGTTTTTTGAGGTGTTCTTAAATATTTTCGTCCTCAGTGGGAACCAGTGGGATTAGGGCTGAGAGCCACAGACACACTGTTGGTCAGTCATGTTTGTTGACAATAATAAGAAGAATAACCTTTAAATATCTGGCCATTTATTGTGTTTTTTCCCCAGTAATTTAAGATTTTCTAACAACGTAATAAACATAAAAAAGTAATGATTCATATTTCTACAAGTGATTATTCTCTCTCTCTCTCTCTCTCTCTCTCTCTGTATTGATTTGTTTACACCCTGTCAGTCTCTCAGTATTTGCAGCCGTTGGACAGTTGACCTGTTATAACAGTGAGGACAGTTACAGCGACTTCATGGGGAAAAGTGTTGGGAAACTTTGAGGCCTCGACATGAAGCTCGTGGCTGAGGCTCATGGGAGCTGTAGTTATTGGATGCTAATAAAAGAAATCTCCCTGGTTTCATCCTTTCATCCTCCAAAATGACAGAATGTTGAAATTTTAGTTTGAAATTCAGGAATAAATTTCAGCTTTTAGTCACTGTCTGGTGGTGATGTCAGCATTTTAGTTACCCCGCCATATTGACTCCAAAGTCTATCACTTCCTCCTCTGCCTCTTCTTCCTCCCCCTCCTCCCCCTGCAGCTGCTCTTTTACAATCTCCCTCCACCACCTCCTGAACCTCCCCCCTCCACCCTCCCTTCCATGATGCTCATTATTTCATCCCTCCTTTCCTCCACCTCCACCTCTTTCATTTCTCTACATCTCCTCCACCTTGCAACTCCTCTTTCGTCACCTCCTCCTTTCTCTCCCATTCTTTATCTCTTCCTCCTCATCTTCTTCTCCTCTTCCTCATCCCTGTCTCACCTCTGTTCTCCATCTCCTCCTCCACTTCCTCATCCCTCTTCACCTCCTCTTCTTTTGTCTTATTCTCGCTCAATCCTCGTCATTTTTCTTCACCTCCTCTTCATGCACAATTCCTCTCTATCACTTCTTCATCTCTCTTTTTTCTCCTCTCTTACCTCCCACCTCCTCTCTCCGTATTGTGGAATGTCAGGTGGAACATAAAACGGCAGCCGCCTCCCAAATCGGCCCCTCAGCAGGACGGCTAAAAGTTTCAAGAAGAAGCAGACAGACAGGCCGACAGACAGACAGGTTCAGACCCCCTGCCTGTCTCTCTGACAGCTGATCAAAAGGAGAAAATGGGTCAGGCTTCTGTTCTTCTGTCCTTAATTACACAACAGTCTTTAAACAAAGCAACATCTGCCCAACTACCCATCCTGCTCCTCCTCCTCCTGCTCGCTTCCTTTTCCATCTCCTCCACCTTCTTTTCTCCTTTTTACAGCCCCTCATCCTCCTCCTCATCACCTCGGCTGAGTGAGTTTGGAAATTTCCTCAAAGAACTAAAAAAAAAAAAAAAAAAATTGGCAACAGATATCGGGATAATACAGACAGTGTTCAATGGTTTACTTCCAGCTAATTAATTCTAACTGCTAGTGTAATACCTGGCAGCTGAACACTGAAAAATATTTTGGTTTTTTAAAGGCAAGATTTCAATTCAATAGATGTAAATAACAAATTAATAATATATTTACCTCGTTACATATTTTTTTCCTATGAAATTATTAGGAAATGTAATACCATAAAATAAAGCATTGCTGTAAACAGCTTTTAATTTTACAGCTTTTAATATTGCAGAAAAAATATTTAACCTCTCAAATTTGGTTAATGTGATTCAAATTGGTCTGTGGCTGTGCTTATTGATGGCCAGTTCCTCAGTTACTGAAATAATTGACCAGAGCTATGTAGGCGGGATCAACAATGGGGACGTCATTCACCTCCTTGGCTAGTAGTCAGGCTCTATCCACGAGAGAGTGAAAGAGAAATAGGCACAAATATGACCACACATGTAGATGAGATTGGTGCAGATGTCGTTGTTGTCAGCTCACAGAAATAACTTCATAAGACTTTTTTTCATCTTGAAATGTGTTAAGCTAACTGGAACTAATAAACCGTTTAATAGCTTCTGTGTCAAGTGAATATGTTGTTGGCAGGACAGATACTTGACTGGTTTGGGCACAACAAGACAAAATAGGCCCTGCTCCCAATCAGAAATCTGCCGCCATGAACACGATGTCAGACTTAATGAAGTGAAACAAAATGGCAATTTGGTCTGATGTCAGGCTAGAAAAAACAGGCACCAACCACAAAAAAGGCAACAGGAAAAATAACCAAAACCATAACAGAAGTATAACATTGGCCATATTCTACTCTTTGAAGAAACTGTATTTCTTGATTGAATAACACAACAGAAGAAGGGTGAAGAGCATCTTTCAATTTGAAATGTCAATTAACCCTGATGTCATTGTTATGTTTGTATCATGGTTTCTGATGATAAAGGGAGGAGAATTATTAATTAATTTAAGTAATTAAGTAATTTAACGCAAAATAAGCATCTGTTGTTATGTTGTTGTTGTCTTTATTCCTTTTATTTTATGATGACGGATCAGGGCGAGGGAGACGGAGAGAGAGAGGCAGACAGAGTTATTTAGCAGTCATTTGTCCTTGGAAGTGTAATGAATTGTAAAGTGAACGGGCTACAGGCCATAATGCTCTTTCAGTGCAGCTCCCACGCTCATCACTCCTCCCAGAGACTGTCGATAACGTCCCAACACACACCAACACATCATTTACACTGCAGCACTCAACACTGTGAGCTGCACAGCTGCAAACATCTGTCCAGCACCACACAGCACAACAAACTGCTCTCAAGTATTGTTGCTCATCTCCTGTCATGCTATGTCATGTTCTGTCCTCATACTTTGCGTCGTGACTTGTCATATCATGCCATACCATATCATGGCTCATGATATGTTAAATAATGTCACGGCGCATTATATCATCATATTTTGCACATTGTGTCACAACATGACAGAACATATTGTGACACGGGTTAGCCTAACCCTAACCCTAACCCTATGTTATGCGGTACCATGACATTCTGTTCTGTCATATCACATAATATAGTGTTGTGCCATGCTATGTCATTTAATGCCATTTCATATCACCTATATTGTGTTCTATGGTAGTGGCATACCTTATGATGTGTCATTTCAGGTTTTCTGCTGTCATATCGCCTCACACTGTCTTGTCATGTCATAACATCATAAGTTGTCCTGTCATGTTATGTCATGACACTTTAGATTAATCATAATAAGATGTTGCTGTCATCTCATGTCGAACGTAACATGTCTAACCGTACTGTGTTGTGTCATTCAGTGTGACATCATGTTATACCATGTTATATCACATCATATTATGCCATGTTATGTCACATAACATTGTGAGATGAGTTTCACCTCATCACATGTCTTCATGTCACGTCACATTATGTCATATCACATATCCCTGGTTAATTGCTGTCCTCATCAATACATTTGCGATGAAGTGAGAAAGATTCTGCAAATGAATCATTTAAATCATTATATTTTGAGCAGCATGGTCTTTTTTGATAAATGATGTTGTATCATATGTATCCTTTCACATTGTCTCGTGTTATGTTGTATTATTGTTAGCTAAACTTTGGCAGCAGACTGAACTGGTGATTTCCAGTCTTCAGTTAGTTTCATTTTCTAACCGATGTTGTATGTTCCAACTCTAAGCTATGTTTCTGCGTTGGGGGGGAAATCAGATGGTCAGGATTTTCAAAATAAACCAGTGTTGTGTTCATGTGGTATTTTGTGGAAGAATCAAAGCTTGAAGACAAACATGAACCTTTTGGTTTTGCTGTCTATCCTGTCACTTCTGGCTTCATCATGTGTTTATCATGTGTTATTTCCTGTCACCTTACTTTATCTCAACAATCAGAGGCAGCAGGTGATGAGATAAGAGCTGAGATGAGATCAAATTTTAATGATCCCTGTGGGCAAATTGCCTCTTTGCAGCAGCAGAGGAGACAAACCAGCATCCTCAGTTTGTTACAAAAAAATCACTGATTGAATCATGTTTTTTTTAACTGTTTCACATACAATACAGCAAATGTGAATATCTGCAGGGTGAAAAGATACATCATTGACTCTCCACACAGTCACTGCTGGATGCATTCAGCCACCCGGCTTTTATGTATAAAGACTGAATTAATTTCACATTTATTTCCCTGTGACCCCCTAAGTAGACTGGAAATTTTTCATCAGACCTTTTTGCTCATTCTAATATAAAGCCCATTGAAAACTCCCTGTAGTGATTCTACAGCAAAATTATTATGATTGATAATGATTATTGTGAAATTCAGATTGAATTTGTATATATTTTTTATATTTCCTTTTGTTTTTTGTCTTTGGTTTCCTTTTCTTTTGTCTTCTCTGTTTTACATATAAAATTATAAATATCATATTTATTAAAAAAAGGAGATTAAAATACAGTAGGATGACTTTGATACATTTGAATAAGAACATCTTGGAGTTAGTACCATAAATCTCTATACGTTAAACAAATAGCTGAGAAAAAAAATCACCACATGATCAATTTAGTCTTTGTTATCACATCACATGATAAACACAAGTTTTTTCCTCTTGATATGAAGTTGTAGGTGTTAGAATTAAATTTTTTTCAGAGCACTTTAAGGACTTCTCACCTATGTATTAAAATCAACTAGGCAAACTCCATCTTGTGATGAAGATCGCAGTGGCAAAGGGTGTATTCAGATCCTGTTATCCTAATATTCAGTAAAAGCACTAATACCACAATGTAAAACTACTCTGTTACAGTGCATCCTACATTGAACGGGTTACAAGTAAGTAAGAGCGTCCGAGTATAATGTGGAAAATGTACTTTAAAAGTAAATGTACTCAATACAGAAAATGTCGAAACTGTCATTATGGATTAATCTGCTCCATTAATTGACTGATTATTTGGTTTGTAAAAATTCTTAAAATACTGAGTAGTCGTGTCACAATTACTCAGAACCCAAAGTGACATCTTCACTATGCTTTTTTGTCCAACAATCCAAACCTCAGAATTATTACAAATACAGTAATTCATTTCAGCAAATCAGTGACAATTAAAAAATATCAATATAAAAAATCTAAAGCTGCCAAATAGTGGCATGAGAAGAAAGTACTCAAGTACAAGTACCTCAAATTTGTACTTGAGTAAATGTAACGTACTTGATTAAATTACACAACTGGAAGATCATGTGATATGATCGAAAGCTCCTCTACAGCTTCTGAATGGAAGTTGTGTTATAATGATTTTCTCCACTGCTGGGTCAAGAAAAGTAATGATAATAATATTATGCAAATATGATACAAATGTGTTTTCCTTGTTGAAAAACAGTAAGATAAAATTAGATAAGGACACACTGAGCTGAATACATATATCTCTATATATCTTTAATAATTTTGTCGGTTGCATTTCTAATGCTATCAGAATATTAAACAGGGAGAAAATAAATGTCCGAGAGCAGAACATGACACCTTTAAATCCTGTAATAATATTAGATCATTTCAGAAGAATACTACACAATAATGATTTTTCGCTCAAACCCTTCAGAAGCAGCTTCACTCTCCACGCAGCTGCACACATCAAAGACGCCGATTGGCCAGTCGGCCCGTGCGCCACGCCCTCCAGGTCTCTATCTCCCTCTCTGATTGGTCCACCGCACCGTCAGTCAGACGGGTGACGCCCCTCCGGCAGAGCCCGCTCCCCCCTCGTCCTCCTCGCGCAGCAGGTTGGGTTGAGCGGTCGGCTAGGGGACCGTGGACAGCTCCCGTCTGAGGAGCAGAGTAACGCAGGAGGAGGAGAGGGCTGGATATGGGGGAGCCACCGCACAGGCCCGCACGATCGAGATAAAAAAAAACAAAACACTGCTTTTATGTGCGCCTTCCGGGGAACATACACAAAGACAGCGAGCTGGAGAGGTCTTAGGAGGACGGGGACACGAGCGAGGAAGTGACGGAGCGTGGGGGGGGGACACGGCTACTGACCCATCCCGGAGCATCGGGGAGCCGCGGCCGGACAGAGGAGGAGCAGGAGGAGAGAGAATTCCGCTCGACCTGATGGACTGAGAGGACAGATGAATGAAGACTGCCTACACTAACGCCTATAGATGCCTGGCCAAGGATCTGGACGCTTACGCCATGAACACGGACATGACAATGGACGGCATTGGCAGCCTGCATGGCGGGGTGGCGGTGAGCTCCGTGGTCCCTGACGCGGAGCTGATGAGCGGCCACAGCCCGCACCACGGCCGCGGGAGCTCGTCGGGGGGACAGGGGGCGGCGGCGGCTGCGGCGGCGGCGGCGGCGTCCACCCTTCGGATACACCAGGACCTGGCCGCCGCCGCCGCGTCGTCCCGCTCGGCCATGGTGACCGGCATGGCCACGATCCTGGACGGCAGCGGGGAGTACCGGCCGGAGCTGTCGCTGCCGCTGCACCACGCCATGAGCGTGCCCTGCGACACGTCCTCTCCCGGGATGGGCATGAGCGGCACCTACACCACCTTAACCCCGCTGCAGCCGCTGCCCCCCATCTCCACCGTGTCGGACAAATTTCACCACCACCACCACCATCACCACCACCACCAGCGGCTCTCCGGGAACGTGAGCGGGAGCTTCACCCTGATGCGGGACGAGCGGGGGCTGCCGGGCATGAACAACCTGTACAGCCCCTACCACAAGGACCACATGTCCGGGATGGGTCAGAGCCTGTCCCCGGTGCTGGGCAACGGCCTGGGCTCCATACACAACACCCAGCAGGGGCTCCACAACTACGGCACCACGGCGCACGGAGGCCACGACAAGATGCTCAACTTCGACCACACCGCCTCCATGCTGGCCCGAGGGGACCAGCACCAGCACCGAGGCCTGGGCGGCCCGGCGGCCGGGATGATGCCGCACCTGAACGGGATGCACCACCCGGGACACCCGGCCGCGTCCTCGGCGGGCCACCACCCCCACTCCCACCCCCACCTCCAGTCTCCGTCCCACGGGCCCATGTTGGCTTCCAGCAGGGAAAGACCGCCCTCCTCCTCGGGGACGCAGGGGGTGAACGGCTCGGGCCAGCTGGAGGAGATCAACACCAAGGAGGTGGCGCAGAGGATCACGGCGGAGCTGAAGAGGTACAGCATCCCCCAGGCCATCTTCGCCCAGAGGGTGCTGTGCCGCTCCCAGGGGACCCTGTCGGACCTCCTGAGGAACCCCAAACCCTGGAGTAAACTAAAGTCTGGCCGGGAGACCTTCAGGAGGATGTGGAAGTGGCTGCAGGAGCCCGAGTTTCAGAGGATGTCGGCCCTCAGACTGGCAGGTAAGAGCCGGGGAGCAAGCCGCTGCTGCTCCACTGGAACAAGAGCAGGATTTCAAAGCTGCCCCTTGAACCAAAATCGAGTGTTGTTCTGGCTTTGTATCCCGGCTTTGTTGTCCTGCACTCCAGTGTAGATGAATGAAATTTATTTACAATCACTGCTGTTATGATTACCATTATTGATCAATAACAGAAAGGGATCGATAGGAAATGACAAGGTCACGGGATTTCCCTCCAACAATCCCGTCTCTCTCTGTGTGTGTGTGCAGTCACCCACATTTCATCCTCCTGTCCCTGCACGTCAAACACTTTTACTAAACACTGCTTAATTAGGCTGCTCAAAATTCAATTCCAATTAAGGCATCAGCGTATAAAAGGCCATTAAGAAAAAATATGGAAAAAAGGGAAAGATTAAAAAAAGAGGAGATGTTTTGATGTTTTATATTTGGAAAGTTTGCCTGGCAAATAATTCACCAATTGTATATATTAAGTTAGACTTGTTCAGGCTTCATTAAATCAAGGGGATGAAACGTTTGCTCTCAGTGTGTTTCAGTGGCATCATTATTTCAGTTGCAGGGATTCTGTCAGTACCCTTTAAAGGATGATTGTATTCTGGTGTTAGCAGGCAGAGAAAGCATTGAGAGCAGACAGAGAGAGGGAAGAGGAGGATTTGTGTGGGATTGTGAGGAGCCTGAGGTGGGACATAAACATGAAGGTCTGCAGCATCAGTGGGTCTGGTGCCCCCTCTAGTGAGGAACCTGGTTCCTGTCCCAACAGCCGGCCTCTGTTGTCTGCAGGGGACAGCAGCAGGGACCCAGCAAAGTGAGAAGGATCAGGTGGCTCTCAGGGATCAGGTTCAGTTTTTCAGGAATCTTGCAACATGAGTTTAATGTTGCTGTGGGGTTTAGTTTGTCTGTGGTGAATTTATAGTGAGATCTGATGTTGAATGTTGAATTCAGTAAGCTTAATATTACATTAAGGAGCGATAGCATGTTTGAATTCCACATGGAAGTGAAAAATAAGAGCATTTACATTCACTTGAATTACTGTTAGAGTTTAAACTAATCAGTGCCATAAGTATTTGTTGGCGAATTGGGATTTTAATCTAAATGAAATATATTTTTTTCCAGCTAAGTTAAGTTAGTGTAAATCAGTATGAAGATAAAATGATTTTTCACAATTTAACATGTCAGTTTTTTTAAATCCAGTTATGGCTTCATCTAATGTTTTTCAGCTATAAATACTTGAAAAAAAATGAAGACATTTGATAAGACAAAAGCCATTAATTTAAATTAGAAAAGGAGCTGGTTACATTTATACATTTGAGCTTTTGGAAACTAATTGGACACAATTTCTTTCTTTTGAAAATCATGTATCTCTTGAGGATTAACTTTTTCTGAGCCAAGAAAAAGTTGTCAGCTTTGTGCAAAAATCACTAATGCATGGAGATGAGTTCACTAGACAGGGACAAACGTTATCATCTCATAAAGTTACAAAACTTTTGAGTCCATGTGTTGTATGAAATAGGGTCAGGTTCCAAACACCTAAGTGCAATATACTTAATGGTGGCCAATAGTAGGATTAGTAAAAAATTGTTTTTAGCCTTTGTGGAATCAGACAGAGGAGAGCTACCTTGGGATATTTTGAAGTATGATGATCTTTACAGGCACCAAAGTGACTGTCCAGTTTTAAAGCAGTTTGACCTCACTTTCCTATTAGTACTTTCACTTTGCTTCATTACTTTTTACTGGTTCATGCACTTAGAAATAGATTTATTCTAGTATTTAACATTTTGGATTTTGTGCATATTCGAGATTGTATATGTATTTTCTTAATCAACTTTATTTGACTGATTGTCAGTAGCTCACAAAATACATATAGATACTTAACTAAACAAAGTCAACAAAGCAAACAACAGACACAAACATTTAGCTCGCATATACAGATAAGAGGATGAAAATAAATATATGTATATATGATATACATAAACAACTAGACAAAAAACAGTAGGTTACACAGATTCAGTTATTGCTTAGAGAGTGTGTAGCAGTGTGATGTAAGCTGGAATAAATGTTAAATGTTACTTTTTATAGATATCAAATTATGCTGTCAAACAGTAGGCTAGTTGTTGGAGTGGTCATTTGATCAAAGAATGAGAATTCCATTTGGAAACTTTGATTATATTCGTTATTGTCCAACAACAAAAAAAGAGCTATATTTGGTGATTTTAAAGTTTTCAGGTAAACTGAAAAGACTTCAGGTCCCTTCATAAATGGAGAAAATCCTCCCCTTCTTTGGCTGAAAAAACCCAATCACTTATTAATACATCTTTATAGCCATGAAGCTTAAAACCAGGCTGTTATTCTAATTGTGTGAACAGTTTACATTTATTAAGTATATGGTTTTCATTGGACAATGTTTTTACTGTAAAGATAGGTAATGTAGTGTTCAGCTTGACTTTATGTTGAAAGGACTTACTTTAAATTGAGTGGTACAACATTTTCAGATCATAATACAGTGTCTGAAGTGTGTTTATTTTTCTACTGGCGTCACTATAATATATCCAATAATAAACCTTCAGCTTAAACGTTTTATCTTCTCCGGTTGTTTTTGATATTATAGCACTCCCTGGAAAGCAGTACAGATACTCAGTGAATTATCCAGGTGAAATCAAATAAATTGAAATGGAAATTGATTCTTTTAACAGAGAGACACCTGATGTGTTCTTTCAATTTCTCACTTTTATCATATCAGTGTGTCTTTGTTGGAGTAAAACACACTTATGTTGCATTTTTAATAAAACACACATGTCAACATGACAAAATAAGGTGATAAAAAAACTAAAAATGTACTGTTATTTAATGGACACTGTGTATCATACCATTCCTAAAATATGCCTGAATGGAGGGTTATTAATTGCCTTATTTCAAACGGCTGTCATATTTATATATTATTCTTAGGACGTGACTAAAGAAGTTATCAATCATTTTGCTGTGATAAGATGAAATAAAGTCTATTGATCCCCAGGAGGGTAATTTAGCATTACAACAGCACAAGCAATGGACCAGAAATAAATGGAAAAAATATATACAAATAACACAATAAGTACAGTAGGCACAGTATGTTCCAAGTTCTTGTAGTTGAATGAAGTACAGTACAGTTCATTCTACTAAACACTGAACAAAAACTGTATTTGAATAATATCGTTATGTAGGGACATTTCAGTTATCACCCAAATGACTATTAATTCTAAAACTACAGACTTCATCAGTGATCTCATGATGTCTTTGTTTATACAGTTTTAACAGTAAGTAATAATACGTGTGTCTGTTATTTCCTATTGTGAATGTAAACTGTTCTTTTATTTTGTAATATATGATATTGCTACCTTATTTCTAAAACAACATTTAAAAAGTAGTTTATAACAACGTCACCATAATGTATAATTATAATATATTGAGCAAAACGTTTTACGCACATATTTTAATTTTCTATAGTATCTCTATATATTACCATTACACCTTTATGATCTCAATGTGTTTGCAGTGTTTTAACAGTGAGTTTATGGAGATTGCATCATACTCTAAAGTCATATATCTGCCATGGTTTCATCTGACACATCCCAGTGTAGTTTCTGATATTAAGTAGCTGCATCACATTACAATGTTTGGTCATAATATCCGTCCTGAATCATTTTGTTCTGAGGTTTATTGTGGTTGTTTGTGAAATGAGGCAGAAGAGGCATTATTGACGGTATAAATGTAACATGGTTTGAGTGGCTGAACAGTGTTTGCTGAATAGATCTCTTATAAAGAATAATCACTGCAAATAGTCAAATCAAATCAATTGATTTCAAATGTGTATTTAATCAGCCAAGATCCTGTCAGTTGATTTTTATCCAGCTCAGACCCTCATATTTTAAATGTATGCACTTGGATAACATGGATGAGATTATCTCTGCAGGACTGGACTGTTATTTCATTAGTTTTTGATTTTCCTTGCTGGTATTTGACGATACAGGTTGATTGGAAATGACGTGCGTGACGGTGGGTGGAGGGTGGAGCTGGAGGAGAGCATTGGAGCGTTTGTGTGATCTGTGCTCCTGTGTGTTGTAAAATGTTGGCGTGCAGATACACAGCGGACAGTCTCGTACTGATACAGCTGTCTGATGGAGCTGCACTCATCCCTGTGATAATGAAAAACCCTCGCTGGCTGCTGTATGTATGGTACCGTCCAACATTTACAAAGCAAACCTTGACTATAGGCTGGATTGTTGACAAGCTAAGAAGAAACAACATGTCAATCTCATAGTTCTGGAGATCATGGAGGGTGTTGTTTTGTCTCTTTTGATGGAGCTGAGCTAGCAGTTACCCACTACTTCCTGTCTTTGTGCTAATCTAGGCTAAACATGTGCTGGACCTATCTGTGAATCATGTAAATCAGACACTGTTAGAGCTGTTAGAGTCATGGTGCCTCCACATTTAAGATATTTTCATCCAAGAACAGAAATATGTATTGTTTTCTTTCTTCCAGTTTGACTCCGGAAGTGTAATTGGCACCCTGTGGTTTCACAGAGAATGGGTCACTGTGACTTTAAAAGGGCTGTAGAAACAGAGGGAGCTTCAATTCCTAGACCAACTGCGCTACAAGCAACCAATAGAGCTGAGGTCAAAGGTCAGAGCTGCAACACTGAGACAATAGATGGAGCAAATATTCCCCCGACCCCGAGAAGAGCAGCGAGGAGAGAGAGGAGCAGGGGGAAGAGAAGAAATGAGAGAGCTGGGAGACGGGGTTATTTTTCATTCCTCTCTTGCTGTTACATTATCTGCTTTCTTTTTTTGTGCATTCACAACAATGACGATATTAACGATAATAAGAATGATGTTGTGATCCCTTAGTTCTTTTAGGTGTGGTCCTGCTTAGAGCTGAAATGATTAGATGATTAATTCATTAGTTGATTGACAGAAAATCAGAAGAGCAACTGTCATTTTAAAAGCAAAAATGCCAAACATTCTTGAGCTCCAGCTTTTTGATCTGAAGAATTTGCATTATATGACAGTTAATTGAATATTTTGGGTTTTTTTGGACTGTTGACCTTTAGAACACTGTAATGGCCATTTTTATATATATATATTTTTCAACATTTTATTTACTACACGATTAATCAATACCCTAAATAATCAGTAGCTGCAGTCCTCCTCTTCCCATCTCCCTCACTCTCTCTAATTTATTGTTGCAGTGTTCTGGGTCAGTATGTATGTAAATATACATATTTGGGTCATGGTTTATCCTCATTTAATTTGAGAATGTTTTGGTTTACCCAAACTATCATAGAATCCAGGCAGACATTTAGGTTAGGACATTTAGGTGACTGGAAGAGCGTGGTGTCGTCTGCATAAAAGTGAACGCAGAATTAAAAGGTCCAGGAGTTGCATATAAATAGTAAATAAAATGGAGCCAATAACAAAGCTTTGAGGCACTTCTTAGTTTGCACCGCCACTAAAATAAAAACGTTAGAGTTATTAGAATATGATCTAAACCAACAAAAAGTGGATCCTCACTGTAGTCTGACAATGAGGATTCCATAATCTACTTTATTGAGGGTTGAGCTAAGATCCAGCAAAACCAAATTTAAGAAATTTAAGAAATCAATTTACATGAGACTTTGTTCTTTTAATAAAAATAGATGCGGATATGCTAAATCGTTGTATCTTTTAATAGTTAAACAAAGTGTTTTTTTACAATCAGATTTTTTCAAGATTGAAATTGGCTTTACTGGCATGACCATAAATACACTACATGGCCAAATGTTTGTAGACACACCTGCCAATATGTTTTTTTTTACTGGGTCTGGGGATTCTTTTCATGGTTTGGGGTAGGACCATGAGACCTGGTTGCAGAGCTCTGAATTATTATCTGCATTGTCATTTTTTAAGTTGATTCAGGAAATATTTGTTTTGCACAGGGCATTTCCTCAGAACTCTGACTGGACAGCTCTTTATTTTCCAGATTATTTCCACACATATGCATCTCCTACTTTCCTACATAGCATGATTACGTTTTTTAAAACACAGAAGCAACTCAGGAAAGGTGACGGGCTGAGGGCAGACCTGCTGGTATGTTTTTCCTTTTTTAAACACCAATCACGTACTTGCTGGTGAAGATATCTGTAATTTTACAGCATTTAGAGGCACTTTCCTCCTGGGCTTTTCTCCTTTTAATGCACTCCCTCTCAGTTCTACCTTTTCTCTTTCTCTCATTCTTCTGTGCTGTCAATTTTTCTGCACACTGCTCGGCCACACACACACACACACACACACACACACACACACACACACTCCGTGCACTGATTGAACTTTGTGTTCATGCGTAGCTGCATGTAACCAATCATGTGTGATGATAGACAAAGATCATGCCACCAGGTTAAAAGCAGGTGATTTGAAATGTATACATACATATACAACAGTTAGGAGGGTCTGTGGCTGCCCTGTGTTGTTTTCTCTTTGATTTACCCTTTTCATTCAGCATTTTTAGCACTGACCTGACACCCCAGGCCAATCAGGATTTGTCCGGGCGCTCCCGATGGTCAGTTCGGGTGTGATGATGGGACAAATTCATCAGTCACTACTGACTGGTTTGGGCAAAACAAAACAACCCCTGCAGCCAGGCTCCAAACTCTGGTGGAAAGTCTTCCCAAAGGAGTGCAGGCTGTTATAGCAGCAGACGAATGCCCACGGTTTTAGAGAGGCACATTCAACTGGGTGATTTGTGCCTGCCCAGGACTCACAATGAAATTCTTAAATGCTCCCTTTCAAAATGTCCATTTTATTAATTTAGAACACAATGTTTTGAGCCCAAATTGGCTTTTAGTCACGTACAGACACATCTGATTTGGTGTCCACATACTTTTAGCCAAAGCAAAGCACAGTATTGCAAAGGCAGGGTTTACAAGGTTTACAATGTAAGTTCAAATTCAGAATAAAGACAACAAATAGTATGCACATTACTCAACAGTGTATTATAGGCTACTAAATGAAAATCAAATGTGTGAAAATCTGTCTGTAAATGCCTCTCTGGAGCTTTTCCACCGTGCTTCCTTCTCCTCTCCCTCTACCTCATTTTTAATCTTTTTCTTTCTCTCGCCATCTCTCTCCTCCCTTGGACCTGCCCGTCTCTTTTGGGGGGAGGTATTATGTGATCGTCAGGGGAATTGAACACAGGAGCAGAGGCAGCAGCGGCCCGATGAATTATTGATGGGAATCTCGGCGTGACCCACATCGGTCTGCTCACTTCACTTCTTCTTCACCTCGCAGCCGGGTTAACCAGGCAAAATGGAGGGGGGAGAGAGAGAGAGAGAGAGGGAGAGAGAGAGAGAGTCCATTGTTTGGTTGGAGGACATTGTCTGCCTGTGACTCCAAGTGAATTATGGATGAAAAGACAACGATGCTCAAATCAGTGTTAAAACTGAATGGCTCATATAAAAGGTGGAGAACAAATAAGGGCTGCAGTCAGCACAAACAAAATGCAGGGTAAAAACACAGGGGAAGGGAAAGTGATATTAAAAAAACACAGACCATCGGCAGACACATCTCATAATGTCTTTTATGTATGTCACAGAGTCCATCTAGAGTCGAACTGTGCTGAAAATCTGAATGACTGAACCTAAATATTTTCCATTTTACGCATCCTGCCTCAAGTAGACACATTGCATAATTTATTAGCCGGACTCTGCTTTATGACACAGATTACCAGCAGTTACTGTGTGTGTGTGTTTGGTTTTACAGTTTCAGACTGTGGGAATACAGTTTGTGTCTGTTTTCAGGGTTTCTCTTCTGACCTCCTGCATATTCACAGGCTGCGATCGATCTGTAATAATGGATTTCTGGCTGCTGAGAGGAGACTTTTGATGTTTGTTTGTGTGTCAGTGTGAGAAGATTTGACAGAAACTGTTATCTCTGACCCGTCCTGTCGATAGCAGTTGGAGGCTGGAAACTGAGACGTGGCGAAGCCTGTTTCCAGGTGTTGGGAAGCACTACTGCATTTGTGAAAAAGAGTTGTATAAAGGCTTTTGGGGCTCCAGAGGGAGCTGTTTGAAGTTGGATAATTTGCCTCAAGTGATGTCACTCAAGTCTGGTTGGCTCTCCAGACCTCTGTAGCCCCCTCCTTCTCTCCGCTTCAGGCAATAGGCTTGAGGCTACGAGCATAACACACCTGAATCTCTGACTGAAATGATGTGTTTTGGAACGCACTGAAAAATGTCTTATTATATGGGTTTGGTGTGAGAACTTGTTGCTCCTTTGTTAGTCCACCAGGTAATAACATAATATCTGGATCTGGAAAACACCTTTATAAGGCTGTAAATGCACTCACACTGAATAAATGCACATTTATTATTCATTTGTATGTCTTTGCAATCAGAATGTGATTGGTTTGCCCAGACCACATCTTAAGGATCTCAGCCAGGTGTAAATGATGACAACTACCAACACAACACATTGAAACCTCACTCTGCCTCTTCCTGCTATCTCAAGCTGCCCGGGAGTCACATGACTGTCACGGGAAGCTGAGCTAGCACTAGAGCTGGCAAGCCTCTCCTCTGGCTCTAATTACCTCTATTATAGTATATGTAACATTAGCCTTGTTAGCAAGGCTAGCAAAAAGTAGCTTACAGAATCCTTTCTGTCAGTCACATGACCCTCGCCTTGTCCGTCATAGTGGTCCCATGAGAGTATCCCACATTGCTTCCCTTGACCTGAGAGGCTTTGTTGTCCCTCAGCTCCACCTACCAAATTGGAATTAAGATCTAATCACAATGAAGGCATAATCAAGATAAAAAGAAGACTTATGAATATCAGTTGTAAATACAAAGGCCGAGGTCATTACCTACATAATGGATGCAGATACATATTGCAGGTGAATATCAGACTAGAGTTACAAGGTTTCTACATGTTTTTGCCTCATTGTTGTTCATGTGGAGACTGACTGCATCATATTTATTCAGCAAAGCACCAAGCTCTTTATCAAATCTGTAAACTCCAAACACCAGCCTTGTGTGTTAGACTATCTACAACCTTCACTGTAGCTCCCAATAAGAAAATCAGAGGAATAGCGTAGTGATTTTTTGTTAAGACTGTCCACACCAATTACGGTGCCCCGGCGGTGCTGGAGCGGTAGAAGTGTTGCAGGGGCCAACTGAGTGGTTGGGGTTCAGAGGAGAAAATGGTCCTGTCGCCGCTTTATTACAGTGGTCAAATCAAACGTGACACCGGGACTCTGAGCTCATCGAGGCAGAGCGCTCAGAGAATACACACCGCACAATCAGTCAGAGCTGCACAGTGCTACACACACACACACGTGCAGGTAGGACAGGAACACAACTCTGAATCCTGTTTGTACCAAATCCGTATTTCTCCACATTATTTACCAAATGTGTTTTGAAAGCAGTGCATTAGTGGTAATATCTCACCACCGTGGTATTGTTAAAAACTTGTTTTTCTCAAATTAAAGACTACATTTCCCATCAGTTCTTCTTGTTTTGTGTGCAACCTCCTCAAAGAGAATAAACATGCCATAAGTAATTTTTCTCCGTCAGCCCTTCTCTCCCTCCACCCCCAGCCTGTAACAGACGCCGTGACTGCTCAGGCTGCTGTTTGTAATGTAAAGCATTACATTATGATCACAATGGAACTGTGTATTAATCAGCCACTGAAAATAGTTCCCAACAAACAGTGTGCATGTTAAATTATTTTACAGTATTACATTTGAGTAATGTTTGCTGAAAACTATGATGCCCAGCTGTTTACAAAGAAACAGTTGACTCTTAAACGTCCACTGATTTTACACATTGAGTTCAGTTTACTTGGCTTGCTGTGACTCTGGAGGAGCTTTGTCAAATCTGTCAAAATGTCATACTGATGTCTTTGAATTTATCTCACTTTTTAACAGGAAGCTGGTATAACAAACTGGGGGTGTGGAGTTTGAAAGGCTGTTGCATTATGGGAAATGTAGGATGTATTGTTTGAGCTTTCCCCATCCTAGTGACTAAAAGTCAGGATATCTCAACCTTGATGGCTAAACTTTTGACCCCGTCTTATTGAAATCTGACTCTATTAGTCTTATGAAAGCGACTTACTAAATCACTAGAGTGCTTGCTCAGCTGGTTCATTTCAAACTTCAGTGTGTGGTAGCCTGCACATAAAGAGTGGCAAAAGGCCTGTGGTAAACTGACTGGAGCTGACTGTTCAACACAATGCCCTTCAATGAACAGACACTATTAGTTAGCTGCGTCTGGATTAGCTGACTAATGCCTGGTTTTGTATGATTGAAATGTAGCCTTTTTTATATCTCAAGCCAAGTTGTTCTTACCTCACATTTCACATGTGACGAGTTCACACACAGGCACATGGGGTTTTCCGCCATTTTACATATGTAAGATAGGTCGCGAAATGTAATGTTTTCACGACTCGATTTGAACGATGAAATGCGTTCAGACTTGTTCGACGATCCAGTACGTAGGTATTTGCTCATGGTGTCAGAGTCTCACGTCCAATCAATAATGTAGACTCGTAGCAATTTAGGTCAGGCCTGACCTAGAACAGAGGTGGACAAGAAAGTCTGGATCTGAGGCCTTGTTTGGGTCGTGCTGGGTTTGGAGAGGACGTGTAGAGCAAAGGCTGATCATTTGTAAACAATATGTCTCAAACGTCACGCGGGATTGATCCGCTGATGTTTATATGAAGCACACAGAGCACCTTTAAATGGACTGAGCCATCTGAACACCACAGCCCAATCCCATTAATTCTTCTTTGTCGCTGTTGGTTTGTTCTCCCTGGTTTTTATGTCTTCTTCCTTTTGAATTCTCTTTCTCCTGCTCTTTCTATCTTTGCTCTCTAGTTGTCCCTCCCTCCCTCAGGTTCATTAGTATGGGTGTCACAGCGCCGCTGAAATAAGTCTGTCCGGAGGCGTAATGAACGACGACAGGCGGGACGGACCTGTCAGGCAGCAGGCAGGGGTTTATGGTGAAAGACAAACAGTGTTAAGAGGGAAAAAAAACAAAGGAAAATAAACATAAGGTCTGGTTTGACCTTGTGGACGACCAAAATCCTGTATTCACCTCTGAGGATGATAAACAAACAAATACATAAGTAGATACAGTTAAATTCTATTTTTAAGATTATGATCATTATTCTAGTAATAATTATCATGATTACAATTAGTACTGATATATAAAAAGAGGAATAATTAAAATATATTAATATAAATTTTTGATTGTTAATATTTACTAAAAATGGTGTCATATGAAGATGATAATACATAAATATTGTTTTAATTCTTACACGTCTATTTCTTATTATTAGACAAACAAATAATAATAACAATAATAAAAAATTAAAAAATAATTTAATTTTTTCTTATTGTTATCTAGTCTGTGATCTGTCTGTTTACTGCTTCAGCTGACAGTTCTGTATGTAAATGTGCTGATGTGTATCTATAACTGATCAATACTGTGATGGTCAGATACTGAGACCGAACACAAACAAGGAAGTGGACACACATCCTGTTTGTTGTCCTTCCTGCTCCTGTTGTTTTCTGTTATTTTGGCTTCTCTCTCTGTCTGGGAGTCAGTGTGTTTTTTTCTGAAATGTGTGTGTGTGTGTGTGTGTGTGTGTGCGTGTGTGTGTGTGAAGCAGCAGTTTTGGGCTCGGCTGTGCGTGCGGGTGGATGATGTGGATCGATGGCTGTAATCCCGAGCAGATTAAAAGAGCATTAATACTGGCAACGATAACGTAAACGGTGCAGACCCAGATCTCCATTGATCTGCAGGAACCTGATCCAGACCAGTTCCTGGAAGAAATGGGGGAGGGGGGGTAGACAGAGAGAGGGAGAGAGAGAGCTGACATGATACAGCAGAGAGAGAGGGAGAGACAAGCTGTATCTGAATGGCTCATGATAATAATAATAACAACAATATGGACACTTTAATGTGCCATTGTATATGCAGATTAATAACGTAACAATTGAAAGGTAATAGTATGGTCAGTAAAGGATGCAAACTATCCCATAATTCATCCCTCTCACCAGAAACGACTGTTGTTATCGGACAATTCTGCACCATCCCAGATTTATCTCTATAATATCTGCTTTAAAAATCAAACACAAATTACAATTTTTAGGACATACTCTAGTCTCTAATGAAAGTCAGACGTGCTGCACACACATCCAACTGTTCCACCTCACCACCACTACTGTCTGCATCACTTCCTAAAGAACACACTACTTCCTGCATTGGCACTGGACATACATCATGAGGTGTGTAGTTGTCCATCATGAACACAATTCCTGGGGATCCTGTGATCCAGTGCTTTGTCGTGTTTTCTGTGTTTACCGTGTGTTTCATTATGGCGCACATGTGATGTAAAACAGGTTAATGTGTCTCTCATTTCACCTGTGTTTTATTGCTTTTAAATGCTGCATGTGTGTTGTCAAAGTTTGATTTGTGTTTTGTCTGTTTGTACCTGTTAAGTTGCAGTATGTTGAGCTCTCAGGGCCACCGTACCGATCAGCTTATTGACGTGCAAGGCCGTCAGACACATTGTTGAGATTTCAAAAGTGTGTGCGTCTGCTTCTCTACGCCTGGTGACAGACAGGTGTCTTTATTTCACCTACACGCTTTGTATTTCCTTTGTTGACCTTTTGTCCGATCACGTGAACACTTTTTGCTGATTAAGTCCAAACCAAGCCAAAAAATTACCAAGAAAACAAAGCACATTTTGAGAGTCAAATTGTTCTCATTTTTCCTTCTTGCTCACCTCCTGCAGATTTAGGGGTAAAAGCATTAAAAGCAGACAGTTTGATGTGTATCAGACAGATAGGTTTGAAGAGAATCCTCCTCTATTTGATTGTGCCATATAACTGGATTCATTAAGCCGAATCTGTCTGTTATTGGATTATGTTTCATATTGGATGGATGGGATCCAATTGTAGATATTACAGCCTTTAATGTAGACAGGTTTAGCAGGACCGAGCAGGCAGAAACGTGTTAGAGAAAAAAAATAAATATAAAGACAGAAAATGAAGATAGAAATAAATAACAAAAATGATGAAACAAAAAGTTAATCAAAATGATAAACTATTAACATAAAGTTAATTCCTACTGACAATAAAAAAATACAATTGATAAAACTGGGCAGGGAAAAAGAGTAAGACAAAGAAGATACACTATATAGCCAAAAGTATGTGGACACTCTCCACTCAGTGTTTCATCTCTGAACTGCTTTTCATCTCTCAGAGCAGGAAACCTGATCAACTCATATCGCTTGCCGCTGATCGTTTGGAGACAAACACAGCAGTGGTTTGCCAGGATGTTCGTTTCTAGCTGCCCAACCTCCTTTTGATCAATCACCGATTACAATACAATCCATTGATCAGAGGAGATTATCTTCCCGCCTGTGTTTGCTCTCTGGTGGAGCTGTGTGCTGTGAGACTGAGCGGCGATGGCTTCAGGCTGCCAAAAAACATCGCTGATAAGAAAAGGTACTGAGAGACCGGTTAACTCATCATCCATTAGTCTGCCAGTGTGTGTGTGTGTGTGTGTGTGTGTGTGCATGTGCGTGTGATGTCCAAACAGAACTCTCCCTCTGACTTATCCTCACTGTCAACATTTAGCAGGTTAAAGGTTAGTAAATGTTTTCCCTGAAGTTTTTAAAACGCTGTTTCCACAGATGTTCGCTTTTGGCATCAAATTTTTATTTCACTTTTATTTATGTTATCTCTTTTGGACTATTCTTTGCTGGGGGTTTCTCTCCATTTTCACAATGTAGTAGCACAGTTACTACACATCTTAATGACTTTTTAAGCACCGAGGACAATCGTACAGGCTCTAAATTTAGCCCCGGGTTCCTCACTCGAAACGCTCAAAAGGTTTTTCATCCCCTGGAACATTGTACGGGCCCCAAAATTGCCATTTTTAAAAGAAGTAAGGTTAAACAGAAATATCATGAAATGACAAGTCAGTGAGTACTGTACATGTTCCAGGGTTTGTTGTTTTTTTAAATTAAAAAAAAACCCAACAAATGAAAATAACCTGAAATTGTTTGGTTTTTGCCTGAATGCCCACAGGTTTTCAACACACAACCAAAATCTGTGTATGTAAGGATAGAGTGTCAGCTACGATAACTTATGAGTTGCTCGCCGTCATCGTTGTAAACCCATGGGTCACTGAAGCATGAGCCATTAGAAAGTCTAAAAAACACTTCTATGTCTATTTGCAATAAACATGTTTGAGCACTGTTGTTCCCATAATGCTTTGGGTGAAGCAAACAGGAAGTGTAATATTGCCATGGAGTCAGTGGCTGGTTCCAAAATCTCCCCATTTACTACGTCGTGCCATTTTATTTAAACCTGCAACAATGAACTTTTGAACTGAAAACAGCTGACTGCTGGGGCCAGAAATGACACTGATGAGAGCAGTGAGAGGGAACCAAAACAGTAAACTCTTGGGCCGTAAAACTATAACAATGTCAATGTAAAATTTCTGTGGGTTTGTCTCCACGAGGAACCCCTTTCACATACATGTAGTCATATGATCCATTGTTAAAACTTTTATTATTGATTACAGCAGCTTCAAGTCTCTGAATTCATCAGGTGTAAAATAATTTCAACTTGAAAAAATGGCTTGTATACTATTTTTTGTTAGAAATCCCACAATACAATGCTGCATGTGTGTGATTGTGTTGAATCTGTGCTTTTATGTGGAGATTGAATGTTTGTTTTTTAATGGGATAAATCATAGGACTTATGGGATGATTAAAGGAATTTTTCTGTTATAGAAAATTACCTGGATTTCTTTTGAAATTTCTGATACCTTTACCTCTTTGGGCTCCTAAACCCTTAAGATGAAAGGAAAGGTAGTGTCTTTTGTTTGGACCGCTCACAACTCACGTCACCAGTAAATTGAATTTTGGAGGTCACAAGCCAAAAGGTCAGGCACCACAGCTCCAAGGCATCCTCTCAGTCCAGTTCCTACATTAATACAGCCCATATAGATTGGAGTGAAAGATCAAACAATATGTCAAACAATTCTGATGATAATTGTGTCTATTATCAACACGAATAAAAACAAGCACAATCACACCTTACTTTAATTTTATTAGCAACTGATTTTAGTATTAGAGAGAGCGAGAGACAGAGAGCGAGAGAGAGAGGTGGATGACATCAAATTCCTCTGAGGCCATTTCCTCATCAGCCCAATGACATCACTGAGCCACCAGAAGCTGTGATTGGTCAGCCCCTTTCTCCTGGTAAACAACTGAAGATACATTACAGTGTGTGCGTGCGTGCGTGTGTAAGTGGGCAGTGAGACCTTTGTCCGATGATGTCACCACAGACCGTGTGGACATACAGATAATACACTGATAAACCATCTCTCTGCACACACACACACACACACACACACACTGATTCAGTGATTACACACTCAGTTTTTCTCTCCCTCTTTGTTCCTCAGAACAGTTGTACGAACAGGTCTATCCATTAGTCTGTACACGTGATGTAGTACAGGATGTACACAAGTTAGTATCACTAGAAAATAGAAACCCTTAATTTCATTTTCAAAAAGGCTCAGTAAAGGAAATAGTGCATTTGTTAGGGACTATTTTCAGCCATGGATTAATACTCATTTGGTGCACAAGTGAGTATTTGTGGCAGCAGGAAGGTGTATGTGATTGAGTCAAAATAAACTGTAGTTTGTGTTCATGGTAACAAAGGAACATGTCAGCCAGTGCAACAGTGTGGTTCATTGATGTGTTTGTAATAGTTTTGGACCACAGTGGAGCTCTACGGACAATATTAGTGAGTAGGAGGAATTCATTGTTGGTTTTAGTCTTTTCATAGGATTTGAGGACAAGAAGAAAATACCAAATATCACCAGCCATATCCTTTAAAGATGTAAGGGGCCCGTGTTTTAAATCCAAAGCGAGTTAAATATTTTGCGTGAAATACAACAGTTTATGGTTCTGAGTTTATGTTAAGGGTTTGTCGTACGCAGATGATTAAGGTATTTAAAGATGACACTATTTTTCAGTGTGTACTCAATACATTCATTTCTCAATAGTGCAGAAACAGTGGTCCATTTTGATAATTAATCCTCCAGGTGACTTCAGCAACTAGACTACTGTACAGTCTGTGAGGCCAGACCTCGATACAGCTTCTAAACATAGTAACATGCTGATGTTTAGCAAGTATAAAGTTTATAATGTTTATATGAACAAATGTCATTGCAATCCATTCCAGAGTTGGTCATGATGTTCTACTAAAAAAACAAAAATGCTAGCCCTATAGTGGCATATAGCCAAGGGATCACAAGAGTTAGTATGATTCATCCTCTGGGGCCCATGAATGTCTGTACAACATTTTATGGCAACCTAAAGTATTATTAGTGAGATATTTCAGTCTGGAACAAAGTGGTGGACAGACTGACATATCATTGCCAGTAACGTGGCCATTGACAAGTTAAAGCTTCAGAAATGCAGATGTTCTGCTTTTCGAGATTTCATATCTGTGCAAATTGAATCTCTCTTGCTTTTTGGATTCACATTGGAAAACATAAATAAAGTGAAGGTTTAACTTTGGGCTCTGGAAATGGAGGTTAAAGGAAAAGAGGCTAAACAATTCATTGGTTTATTAGAAAAAATAATCAATATGAAGATAAACATTAATGCTGCCTTGTTCCTCAGCTGATAGATGTGTGTAATAGCGTATTGTTATAGGATAAACACAGATTCATTCATGCTCTCAGTTTCTTCTGGATGTGTGTGAGAGTGAAACAGAGACACAGAGAGTGTCTTTAGTCTGTTGTTCCATTTCCGGTTATCTTCTCAAAACGGAAGGAGGAAAGCATCGTGGTGCATTAAGCACAACCACACGCGCACACTCACACACGCACACACACAGAAGCTTACAGTGGAGTGCTGATTGCTACAATGCTGTGTCTCTATATACATCTGTGTGTGTGTGTGTGAGGTTTAAGTGCAGAGATATGATGCATCAAGTGTGTGTGCCAGGCTGCCATGCCAATATTCCGACTTACCAGGAAGAATGTTTCATTTTGCATGGCTTTGTGAGCTGCAGCTGTCGGACCTGGTGGGCTCAAGAGAATACGTTAAACAAAGCACACAATAACTCTTACACCAAGGCTGTTGCAAAGTAAAACGGAAATATTGCAGAAATAAAAAATAAAAAAGGCCAGAGGTCGAAGCTGTATAGACTTGTAGTAACCAGTCACCAGTAACAGCAGTCAGTCACAACATCACCTGTGCTGAGTGAGCCTGGTGTATCAGAGGCTCTGTGCTCTGTGGGTGACTGCGTTAGTTTGTCACATGTTTAAATTGTTTTAAATGCACGGTTTAAAACACATGAGTGTGAGCCTGTGTGTGTGTGTGTGTCTGTGTGTTTGGTGAAACCCACTCAGTCTCAATTCTTTGTGCTTTTGTATTGATTTGACTCAGTGGGTTGGTTATATCTTGTTTATATGTGGTGAAGTATTGTGGAACCATCTGTAAAACTCTCACCATCTTTAAGGAATGAGGATCTCCCAACATGGCACTAAGTACAACTGTGGTGTAGAAACTTGTTATAACAGACCTGAAAGCTAAACAACATGAAGTCTAGGTGAAATCAAGATAGACTTTTTATAAGGAAGGCTTTGTGTAGGCTCATGGGGCTTGCATACTGACACTCTTTTTCCTTTAAACAAGCCAAGAAAGCAAACAAAGAATTGCTTACTTGACAGTTGTGGCATCTTCGGAGCAGAGTGAATTGGAGTGCTGCGAGATGGGTTGGTCTTTTCATGGTGGTCCCGATCCAGATTGTTTCATATTAGCTGGCTCTTAGAGTATTGCTTTTGAGCACATGATATGCCGTGCACGCCATGCTTAAAATGGCTGGTCTTGTCTTTTTGAAATTACTTTTTTAACGAGAGTGGTGCCGCTCGACAAATGTACCTGTCCAGACTAAGGCATCACTACTTAATCATCATCCTACGTCAAAAGAAAGGCATCGCATCAAGGAAGTAATGATACTCCACAGCATCCATTATAGAATTATTTTTTACTTTGCTTAATTTAGTTAATGAAGGGCTTTTCAAATTGAGGAGTTTTTAAGGAGTTGGGTTTTCACCTTTTCAAATTAGGTTATATTTCAATTTTCTATATTTATATTTTCTGTTTGTTTTGCACCATCTTATCATCACTGATTATGCTATCAAAACCATGTGGCTCATTTTCAACTCTTCACAGACAGCAACAGTCTAGAAGACAGACTCAAGCAGGAGGCAGGATTAAATGACAGCTAACAGTCGTGATTATTTTCAGGGGAAAAGCCACCTGTGACATCACGACAACATCACACACATTAACAGTGTGTATCGATGCACAGCTAATTAATGATTTCATCAAAACATCGCTCAGCCCTGCCGGCTCATGACGAAGCGTCCAAATGTGGCGCCACACACAAGCAGCGAAGTGTATGTTGAAGGGCGACTTTAGTACTTACCCTGCACTTATATGCCCTCTGTGTAATGGATACCAAGGCTTAAGTGGTAATGGTGCAATAAAAAAAAGATACAGAGAGAGAAGGAAGAGGAGAGACATGGAGAAAGAGGGAGGGGAGAGAGAGACAGAAAGGTAGGAGGGGCAGGAAGATGAAGGAGAGGAAGGAGACACAGAGGCAAGGAGACAGGAAGGGAGAAAAGAGAAGGGGGAGAAGAAAGTTAGGGAGGAAGAGAGAAAAGGAAAGACAACGGAGGAGAGAGTCGAAGAGATAATGGAGACAAAAGAGAGGACGAAAGAGAAAAGGAGAAGGATGCGCAAGACAGATGACTGGTGAGAACAAGAGGAACAAAAGACGGGCTGAAAGAAAATGGAGAGGATAAGAAAGTGATGGAGAAAATAATGATGAAAGACAAAAGAAAAAGCAATAAAATACTAAATTACGCACAAAGAACGTCTGAGACTCAGACATAAGAGAGGATAGATAAAGAGATCTCCAGGTGATGGCGGCCCTTTGTGCCATAAATTCTTTTCCTTACAGAATGAAACCTGTCTGTCTGAGTGTGTAGAGTCCTTATATTCAGCTGTATTGATCCCCAAACTCTCTGCTTTCTATCTTCTTTTAATCTCTCACTGTGTTGCTCTGTCTTTACTTCTCGGTCTCTACATCTTCATCTCCCTCTTTTATCGCTGCCTGTGTCTGGACATCACAGACATCAGTATGTGCCTGTGAAAATGCCAAAAGAGGAAAAGGCTCAATATCTCAGCTAGCTCAGAATGCATAACAAGTTATTTCTTATCAGTATTAGGATCTAGCGATCTCATTCATCCCCGAGATTAGTAAAGTGGTCTATCTATCTATCTATCTATCTATCTAGTATACATTTGTATCTTGCTCGAGGTGACAAATACCCATTGAAGTAAGTAAGTAAGTAATGCGAAACCTGTTTCCATCGTTGGAGCTTTCACAGCACCTAACCGTTTTGTGAGTAGCTCCTCCATTTCCGTCACATATTGCATTGTGGGAAATAGTGTCCATCAGCAACAGGACGCATGCATGGCACTGTGGAGACTGAGGCCGTCATGGTAAAGCTGCTGGGCTGTGATCTATCTTTGCGGTGAGGATGAAAACTGTCTCTAATGACTGTGCTGAGCTCCTCTTTCTCCTCTTGCTCTCTGTCTGTAAAATGAAACCAAAGCTTGCTGGCTCTCTCACTTCCTCTCTTTAAACTTACTTAGTTTTACTTTTAATAAACTTTGTTTCTTTATCACTCCCCATGAATACATTGCAACACAAAATAGCTTTACATAAAAGGGAATGGTTAAAACATATATATTAATTGTGATATTTACAATTAATTAAAATATTTGGGAGTAAAAATTAATGTGTGAAGTATGTGTCTTAATATTTAATTTTTGTCTATCATATTTAGGGGAGCAGTTTACTCTCTCTTTGACCCGATAAGATAAATAATTTTGTCGTGATTAATATCAAGAAGTACTGTCATCTCTAGATTAATATCACAAAAGAATGTAAGCAAGTTGTCGGCTGGAAATTGATGTTGTGTTTTCCACTAAACTGAGTACTGAAAAGAACTGGGCCTAAGATAGAGCACTGAGGGATACCACATCTTAAAACTATTTAATCTAAGAAATGGTTGCCGATGGCCAGTATGAACTACCAACAAATTAAGTGAGAGCAGGGATTCTTTTCCTCTTTTTTCCCCCTTCTGTCCTGAAATAGTTCATGGATCAGTAAATTGACTAAATCTATTCGCAAGTATTGTCACGAACTGGCTCAGGGAATGTGATGAGGAAGGAGCTCGTACAAGAATTGAACTCAAACTATGCTAATTACGCTTCAACTAAAGGAAACTTTATAATGTGACATTGTGGGAGGGATATTCTCGCTCTCTTCCTGCTTTCCTCTTTCTGTCTTTCCACCATCCAGACATATTGTCATTTTCTCCTCTTGTTTCCTTCCTTTCTCTCCTTTCTCTCTGCATCACTGTCTCTCACCATCTCTTGTCTCTCTTACCCATTTTTCTTCATTTCTAGCTTCTTTCTCATCTCCACTCTCCTCATCAACCTTCCTCTCTCTCTTTTTCTCCTGAGCCATCCATCTTTTCCTCTCCATTTCTTTTTCTCCTCCATAACCTCTATGCTCTGCTCGTTCTGTGTTTCTCTGTATTCACTTGAAATGGCTGCTTCAATAAAACATCACCTTGATGTTTCTATTGACGTTCAGCAGCCCTTGACTCTTAAAACCTCTGTATAATACATTGATGTGTTTGCTGTGAGTGTTACCAGCTCTTGAGGCTCAGCACTTGATTCAACTCCATTCAAGTGAATGGAGAAGAGGCTTGAAGGTGAAATAATGCCTCTCAGCTGTCATACTGACGACTTGACCTCTTTGTCAGCAGTTGGTGTTAGCAGCTGATTGTGTTTCTTGTATTTCTCAATAGATGTGGACAGATATGGTTCATTTGTATGTCTGACTTAAGAAGGATCATTTCACCACTTTAGCTGTCTGGTTCCAGACAGATGACCTGGTACCAGCATGTCAGTAATTTTAAAGTATCTGGTGTTACTTATGAATGACTACTGTTAACAGCAGGTAAATGGCTAAATCAGATTTCCATTTCTAAATACCAATAGTCACTGGCAAACTTTCTGTCTGACTTTTTAAAGTTTTCAGCTTGTTTTACATCTTAAATATGCACAGAATTGGTACGTACATGATATCCTGCTAAACGTCTGATGATCCATGTAGAAGACACTGAAATTAAGAAACAGCATTGTTCATGCATTGCAGTGTAAAGCTACTTTGTCCTACTGTTGTAAGTATGATAAAGACAAATGCAAGATCAGACTAACGTAATACAGAAGTCCATTATTCAAGGTAATTAAGCCCACATTTGAGGGATGTAACCAACTCACAACCAACTCTGCAATCATATAACCATCTTCCTTTTTTTTTTGACACTGTAAAGTTGTGAATGCACAAATCTTTCCCATCTCTGCCGTCCATCCAGCCTATATGATATGAACTATGAACTGATATGAACACTATATATATCAGGACAATTTAGCGTTTTGCATTGGATTTACCCTAACTGGTGACTGAAAACACACACAACACATTTTCATTTAAGCTGTGATATATGTACAATATGTTACTGCGTGGTAAAAAGCTTACCAATGTCATGATTATGATGATGAGGGAGATTTTGATGATGAAAATGTTTGACAGCGAAGTGACGGTGATGCTCATCTTTACGGATCGATGATTGTGATGATGATCATATGATCGTGATCGTGATGCTACAAAGTTACAGTGATGATAATGATAATGAGGATGAGGAAATGATTTTGATATACAGAGCATTATTGATGAGGATTATGTTGGTGGATATATGTGGTGGTGATAATAATGGTCATTGTGATGAGAATGCTTATCCCTGGTTTTAGGATTTTAACTGGTGGATACTTGGGATGATAATAAAGATGATTATGATGATGATGAGAGTGACTTTAACAGTAAAGTGTGAGGTGATGAAGATGATGATAATAATTGTGGTGACAGTGATTACACTGGTGATGACTTTGATTACAATGGATTGGGATTTATTTGTCTTGTAAGTACAGAAATGGATTCAGGACATGGTTGGTTTTGTTCTCTGTACAGGCACGATGGTATCAAACCTGGCAACCTCACTGTGACAAGACTTCATGAAGCTGTGCACAGTGTTTGGGTGTTTGCTAAGAAACAGTTCCAACATGAAACTCAGAAATTCAGCCCTGGATTCATGCACTGGGAACGGGCTGTGGGGGAGGGGTCCCAGTGGATGGGAGGCTATTTGCTTGGTTGTGATTGGCCATTACTAAAATCATGATAAATATTGTGCTGAAGATCCTTATAGGAGAATTTGAATAATGGTCATACACATGATGTAATGATGGCTGTGCTGTCAGGGGAATAATTATGATGAGTGTAGTCTTAATTTCTGTGATTGTGCATAAAAGAGACACTCAGTGACAGATCAACCTAACAGCTGACTCACACAGAGAAAGAACAGAAAGAGAAGGCGAGTGATTCTCCTTATTTTCTGCTGATCTTGTTTGCAGTTAGAGACGCATTTAGCAACCCACTGATGTCCGTGAGAGGGACTGAGAGAGCTGATGAAAGACAGAGGAACCCTGCTTTATTGATCCTATTGATTCAAGCCATACCTTTAAAGAAAAGCCACCCCTCCCCCCACTTTACTCTCACCCCCTCCTCAAACCGGTAAACCCCTTTTGAATAATATAATTGCGTATTTCATCCTCACTGTAACCTCGACCAGAGGAAAAAAAGCCTGATTGAATCACTCAAGCGTGCTGGTTCTCCATTGACGGCAGACTGCGCTTCTGTGTGTGGGTGGGTGATTTTGATTGCTCCTTTTTTTTACACGTAAATGTCTGCACTTTTTTTTTTTTTTGTCTGGGGTGAACTGCTGCTGAGCTGCTTTTCATCGAGCTACGTAAGCAGAAAACAGGAGAGACAGAAAGAGAGAGAGAGAGGGAAAGGTGTACATTTGAGATCTGCTTACAAAATATGAAATAGTGTTTCTTTGTTTTCTTATTTACTTGTTGGCACATTTGTATAAAATTTGGTTGTTTGTTAAAGATATTTTTCTCGTGTCAGATCAGTTTATATTTTTTCCCCCTTCTTTCGAAGCAAAAGAGGTGAAAAAAAAATCCTTGGTGAGCTACTATAACCAGACCTGCATTTGAAATCTTCCTTCATCTCGACTGCATGAAAATGCTTTACATGCAGCACATGAGCAAATTAATGTAGTCCTAACTGAACTTGTCATTCTATGCTCATAAACCATTGGATAATGATAAAAACTTTATTTATACAGCACCTTTCAAAACACAGTTACGAAGTGCTTCACAGACATTATGCAGTTAAAACTGTTGAAGAAGGAGGGGATTTACAGTGCATTTATATAGCAATACAAAAACTGGTAAAGGCGAAAAAGTGGAATAGGAATAGTGCAAGTAGGAGAAAATAATATAGAAATAAAATAAATAGGATGTTCACTATAAGAAACCTTCTATATAAAAATAGGTTTTCAGGTAAGATTTCAAAGAGGACAGTGAAGTTGGTAGCCTGAGATCCTCGGGTCGGGAGTTTCATAAATGAGTTGCCCTTATTGCAAAAGCCTGGTCACCTTTTGTGACAAGCTGGAACTTTGGAACCGACAGGAGAGTCCCCAGCTGAGGATCTCTGATTACAGACGGGCTCATAGTGGACAAGTAAGTTAGAAATACAGTTGGGGCCCGGACCCTGCAGAGCTTTAAAAGTCAGCAGTAAAATCTCAAAATCAATTCCAAAAAGTACAGGCAACTGCATTATTGGATGCTGTTGGTTGGATGTTATAAAATAGACAGCAGTCATGTCCGAATAGAGTCATTGTGGAACATTTATGTAATATAGACCATGTCTGATTGGGTGATTTCTAGACCACATGCCATCCAGACACCTCAGTTAAACCTGAGCTGATTTGGTTGAAAAGCAAAAGCTGTTTTGTCTTTCTTTTTTGAGTGTAAAGAGCCAAGAATGATTTGAATAATCTAATGTTAAAAAATGCTATAAAATGTTACTGCAGATACAAAAACAATGTTTTTTTTCAATACCTGAAGAAATATGTATTTCTATAAAAAAAAGTTTTTTCATTTAACAAAAGTAGCCCTTAAATGTTGTCTAATATACATATAATAGTGCAGAATTGGCAAAATAAATGAATCTGACCAGACATTCGATGCCAACTTCAGTACTTGATGGTTTTTATTACTTGGTGCCAGGCCCAGACTGTCCATCAGGAGCAATGGGAGAATTCCCAGCTGAATGTCCCGGAGTGTCATTCTGAATGCTAAATGAAAAGTGTAAATCAAAGTGAAAACAACACGGGCAAACTACACTCATCCTGACCTGTTGACCGTCAGCCCCATGCCCACTTTTAACCTGCTGGTCTGATCAGTCAGAGCGTGGTGGCCGAGCAGCGTGGAGATAAAATGGACAGCACAGGAGAAGCTGAGAGGGAGCACATTAAAAAGACAAAGCCCTGCAGGATGCTAAATGCTACAAAATGACAGACATGTTACAGATATGTTTGATACTCAGAGCTACCAGAGCTTCATGGTGATCAACAGTCCAGTCAGAGCTCTGAGGAAATGCCAGATGCAAAACACTCCAACAGTGCACAAACACCATACTTATTTATGTAGCCTTAGTCATGGAAGTACAAGTGAGTCACTCTGAAAACTGAAGATGCAATGCAAACTCTTTGGAGGTTTTCTGCAGTACTGTTTGTGTGCAGTAGTAAAACTGAAAGATATGTTACAGCTAGAAAAATAAAAATAAAACGTTAATTCCTGACTCAACAGCATTTGAGTGACAATATTTCAATGTAAAGCACGTCCTAAATGCACATTCAAAAATTGTCATTAATTTTTAAATATTTTAACATAGACATCTTCCTCCATAGACACAGTATTATTATTATTATTATTATTATTATTATTAAATCTAATTACATTTCTAAAACTGCAGCATTTTGTGAATATTTAATATGTCTCTTCAGGTTTTACCGTTCCTCCTTCCACTCCTGCCATTTCATGATTTCATCGACTTATAAGCTTATTTTTATCATCCTAGATTTATGATCTCATTGTTTGCTTGTGGTTTGTTTATTATCCATATCATGTTAATATTATGAAGTTGACAGAAGATAGAATTGTGTGCCTATCACATAACTTAAAGAGTGCATTGGAAAAAATGTCAAAATACAAATTTCACAATAAAAGCCTAGTGGATGGGTTGTTTTGGTACTATGTGGTTGACTCCACACATTATTACCAGTGGCTTCCTTAGTACAAAATATAGTATCAGTAGTTGTAACAGCATTAAGGGTTGTAGGAAGTCCATGATAGTAGCAGGTGTTCACAACAGTTGATAGCAGCACTAGTACAAACAGCTCGTTTCTTTATACCTGAGAGAGAAAACAGAGGTTGGCAGAACATTTATGAGGTGACTGACTCGGAAAAGCTGTCATTAACAGCACAGCTGGATCAAAACACACTTCAGCCCACTGTCAGATGTTCTATCACTAAGATCGTCCAGTAAATAGCCGGGTCCAATGTCCAAGATCTTTTCTACTTTAGACTGAATAAACAACTAAACTGTGACACAGTTTTGGGCTCATGGTGTTCTTCTGTAGACTATGTAATATGTCTCATCCACATGTTTATATCCCATCTATTTAAATATATATTATTAAGTAGAAAAGCACCTTTAACTCCAGTAACAATAATAATCTGCTCTGAAATAAAATTGTGAACAAAGTGACATAAAAAAAAATAGTAAAATAATAAGGTACAGATAAGAAACAAATCTATTAAATAAAAAGGTGCCACATGCAAATTAAATTATTGTAACAACAACAAAATTATTGTTGTTGTTGTTGTTATTTCCATTTGTTTGTGTCCTTTCATTTATAATTTGTCATCATTTAATGTGTGACGATTCAAAGCTGATGTGTCTCTCACTCTCTCTGTGTGACTCACACTCATACACAAGATTTTTTTAAACCCAGTGTGTTTGTGGCTCAGCGTTCTTCATATTCAGAGATCAATAGTGCCACCTGTCAGTGATAGACTGCATTACAACCACAACAGTTTGACTCCCGACAGCGTGGGGGATTAACATCATTTCTTCATATTTACCCAGAGACCAATAGAAGAAGAATCCTCAGCTATAGAATAAACTACAGGGACATCGGCTTGTTCGCATTGAAGTCATTTCATCCACCAGCAACAGATTTCAATAGACCCTCAGTTCTTTTCCTCAGAATCTGTGGGATATTTTTACCACCAACACTAAATATGTCAGGTTGAACTTGGGGGAAATGTGTTTAAAAGTGATGCACAAGACAGATAGAATATTTCCATCTGATGGAAAGGTGCAGCAATAAAAAAAACACAGGGTCTCTGGTCTGAATGTTCTGTCTATCATGAGACAAAGAAAGAGCAGCAGAGACACAAAAAGCTGTCATCTTTCATTTGCAGCTGTTGTCAGGTCACTACACGCTGTGATAAGAAGCTGGGAGGAGACGGGAGGATGGGTGTGTGTGTGTGTGTGTGTGTGTGTGTGTGTGTTTTTACAGTGGGGATAGTTTCACCTTACATAATAGTTTTGCGACTGAATTGAGTCCTTAACCTGATTCGTACTGATCAGCCCGGCTCTGACTCATGCATACTTAATTCAGAGAGGTAATCAAATCAAACGCACCCAGACCTCCTCCTCCTCCTTCTCCTCAGTGACTGTCTGTATACAACAGCAGACACATTAGACGACCTGTTACGAACTACTATTACTGTTGTTGTGTTTTGTGTTTTGGTTTGGTTCGCTTTCCTTTGAGCTTAAAAGAAAGTCGAGAGTCAAAAGTGAATTTTAAATTTTGGACAGACCATTACAGTTGGAATCAAAAAAGGAAAGCGACTACATACCAACATAAGTCCTTACAATTGTTTTTTTTTTTTTTTTACCAGAAGCACAGCATTTTTCACTTCAGAAAAAAGACAAGGACAATAAATACAGTGTACTGTATAATATATTGAGACAGAAAGAGAGATACACAGGTGTGTGTAAATCCTGTCAAACACATGTTTTAGATGTTATTACACTCCAAGGGATTTTCTGTGATTAGAGACTGGATACAGGTGTTATTGCTTGCAGATAGACATCATCAGAGCTACACACACTCAAGGAGGAAAATCTAATCCTGTTGACTGACAGCAAGTCATGCTGCACTTTACTGAACCTTACACCTTTGACTTTATCTCCCTTCTCTGGAATCACAAAGAGCTCACCAATAAATAAACAAAAGCAATAAGAAATTGGTATTACAGCAAGAGGACAGAGGATGAAAAAGAGTCTGTTTAACTGTTTTTGGGAGGCTTTTTTTTTTTTGCCTTTTTCAGATAACATTTGCGAGATGGCTGGAAATAAGGAAAGAGAAATGGGGAACAACATGTCACAAAGGTTTCCCGGCCAGGTGTGAAACCAGGAGTCTCATGGATGGAGCCTTAACGCCCAGGCCACCAGAGCACCCCTGACAGTCCGGAGTCCATTCTTAGAATTTACTAGAATCTACTATCATAATATCTTGTGGTTGTTCTACTTTGCTTCCAAACCACAAACATACTGCATCAGAGTTTGCTTGGAAGTGGACTGAGATCCACATTTTCAGGCAGCCCGGTGTTCACACCAGAGTTTGATTGACACCTTTCACACCAGCCTAAACAAGCCAGATCACACAGAAAAAACACAAATTGTTTGATATCAGCCAAATAGATAAGGGGTGAAAGCATGTTAAATAATTACATGTTCATTTTCAAACTTCACAGCTTCTCAAACATGCAGTGCATTTTACTTCTCATGTGATTCGGTTGTCACATTGTGTCATAGTCAGTGAAATACATTTTGGTAAAGGTTAGTAACTCTGCAGTGGAAGACAGACAGACAGCAGGTAAACAGATATATATCAGATGTACACAGGAACATGAACTTCTGTCAACAAGATCTTCTGTTTGTGTTTCATGCTGCAGAATCCTCCTTCAATACTGAACCATTTTTCAAACAGTACAAACACTAACACTTTTATTTTCTGTCTCCTCTTCCCATCACCCCACCTCCTCTCCTCTGATTGTCTTCTTTCCCCCGCTCCCCTCCCTCCTCGCAGCGTGCAAACGGAAGGAGCAGGACACGGCGAAGGAGCGCAACAGCACGCCAAAGAAGTCGCGGCTGGTCTTCACCGACCTGCAGCGCCGCACCCTGCTGGCCATCTTCAAGGAGAACAAGCGACCATCCAAGGAGATGCAGCTCACCATCTCGCAGCAGCTGGGCCTTGAACTCACCACCGTCAGCAACTTCTTCATGAACGCCCGCCGCCGGAGCCTGGATAAATGGACAGACGACGGAGCCAGCCCCGGCGGCCAATCCTCGGCGTCCAGCACTTGTACCAAAGCGTGATGATAGATAGAGAGGAGGGAGAGGGGAGGGAAGCGACAGGGAGGGGTCTTGGGTGGGGCGGGGTGATGGAGATGCGGGGAGGGATGGTGGGGTTGAGGGCGCGGGTCGAGGTTTCGTCCGGTCGAAGCGAGGAGGAAAACCAAACTTTTTACATTTTTTTGTTTGTTTGTCTGTTTTGCTTTTGTCAAGGGTGACAAACTGAGAGAGGGGCTGCTCACTGCGACGACTTGTTTGTAGCCTAACCGCCTTTTGCAAATCCATCGTAAATCCATAAAGTAGCTGAAGGGTAAACTCACCTATAAAACATAGAAACCTCACTGGGGAAAATACTTCTGAATCACAGACGTTCACTGCTGATGTCTCCTTTAAGACAACAAGCTGACACACTAGCCCAAATACCAAAGACTAGAAGACGATGTATGTTTTCTATTATGCAATATAAGCTAGGAACCAACCAACCCAACAAGAAACCAATGAAAGCTTTATGACTGCAGAATGTGCTAGAAGCTCTGGGATATGACAAAAACAAAATCTGTGGGAATTTTGTGATATTTTGACCCTCAAATGTCCAAAGATGGCAATGACGCATCTGTTTGGGGACAGAGTTGAAGTCGCATTTCGGAGATTGCACAGTCAAATTTAGGAACCTTTCATAGCCTGTGATTTAAAACAAAAGGAGGTCAGTTCGAGTTTACATTAAGTTAAACCGTTTAACCAAACCAAAGATGCATGAGGGGGCATTTCTCGGACAAAAGAAACCAAATGATGAATGAGCATCAAAGTTCATTCTTGACCTTGGTAGTTTGACGAAAAAATCTTAAAAACATAAGGCCCATTCACTAGTGGACTTTATGGTGAGACTGTTTCGTCATTAGTACAATAATTTATTCATCTAAATCAGAAAGTTGAGGGTTCACAAACTGGTCACTTTATACAGCATATCTGTTAATTAATGACTCGGTGATGGATGATGATGGGCTGTGCAGTCTCCAAATTGAACTGTCAGGTTCACAAACACAGAAAACAGAAAAAACAACGTTTGTTTTCCCTTCACATCAGAATTGAAGAGTTAGCTTCCATGTTGTATATCCATTTTAAACAGGAAATTGCTACCTGAAGTTGATCTCTGGAAAATATATGATCCAGGTTGTAGATGGATTAATATTTTCTTTAACAATGACAAAACCTAATCAACTCTCTTTTACAAAATGACAAGATTTCCGTCATTTTTTGGACAAAACTCTTCAATTTTTACCAAAAAAGAGCAACATGTGATGATTTGACTCTTTAAAGGAGGTAGTGAGGATTCTTAAAGCTAGGAAATGGCTAAATATGCAAGCACAAACACACACACATACACAAACATTCACCAAGGCACATGCAGCTTTTCTTATCATTTGAGCAACATGTAGATTAAACAAGCTTTCTCAGCATACTTAGCATTCAATGGAGTATTAGTTTATTATATATGAATATATACAACATATGTGAGCACAATCTTGAAGCACATTTTCTTTGCAATAGAACCGGGGCTCTCTGCCAAGCCGAGTGGTCTTCACATCTTAGAAAACTCAGGATACCATTTTTTCTAAACAGTGGCTGAAATCCATTCGGTGTCTGTCCTTACACACTGTCATGTACAAATGTACAAACACACACGTAGACACAACCTGTTGCAAACAAGAAAAATACACCTGCTTTGCAGAAACAAACACACACACACACACACAACTTTAAAGAGTCATTTCCGGAATGTTCCCCAGAATTCCCACTTTGACCAAAACATTGTCAGCTAAACCAAAGCTAAGCTCCAGTTTACCCTGGCTTCACCCACCCATCATTTGTGTCACCATCTCATTCATCAGGGCAGCGGCTTCCACCTAGCATCTTAGCATTAGCACAATCTTTGTTTTCATCCAGAACAAAGAGGCTATTAACACAGCTGAAAACTGGTGCTGTTTGATGATAAGAGCTGTAACTGAAATGTTTAGCAATTTGAGCCAAATCTATGGTGAACCTATGCTAGATTTGACATTTGAAGGCATCGTGTTGAATGCACAAACTCAAACAAGCATCTTTCCTACAACTACAGCTCTCTATCAGATATATCTTATCAAATCCAGCCTGGATTTACACGAACACAAAAGCTTCCCTGCTTAGATGAGTGTAAACATATAAATGGAAGAAAGAACCACAGCATTCAATTCAATAATATCTAACAAAGCATAAAAAAGTTAAAAATAATCCATGTTTAATCAAGAGCTCCTGGGCTTTCAATAAATCAGCAGAAGCCACAAAACACATTCTGGTTTCTTGAGACATTTCTGCCAAAGCTTTGTGAAATGAGCACAGAAAGCACAAAACAAGAGGTACTTAAGGTACTTCAGGCTTTTATCTGCTTCAAACAGGTTGTCCAACTACATCTAAAGGTAAAAATATTAAACATAATAAAGTGTTTATACCTGTTCCTAATGGGAAGTAATGGAAGTACTTGTGTGAAAAAATTAAAAAGAGATAGCTTGGGAGAAAAGTTCAAACCCAGCCTACTTTCACACCACAGCACACCTGGCCATGATTGTTACCAAAATTGTCGAATTTATTCCAATGTAGGGAAGAGAGTCTGGTTTGAAGCATACAGCCCTTTGGGAAATAAGATGTTTCCATTTTCACAGGAGGGCTGTCTAGTAGGTTAGCTTTGCTAATATGATCAAAACCTAGATCCTTACCTTACCCAAACCCTAATCTTCGAAGATTAACAAAATCTTCCAGTGTCCATGTCAAGAATTTGTGAATATTTCACAAATTTTTGACTGTGTTGGATTATCATTGCTGAAGAGGTTCTTAGATGAAATGTGCTCAGAGCCCTATGAACTACACTTTACCTTTTGGTGTAAATCCAGGTGTAGAACTAAGATGCTTTTGGAAACCTACAGCTGCCATCACACATACCCCCCCGCCCCCCTTAAAAAAAATCACAAATTCTTAATTCATGGATTAACACACAAAAGCAGAACCAGCAAACCATCTGAACCTGCGAAGGACGAACTGTCCAGGCGGATCAGGGCCTTTGTAATAGTTAAAGAGGACAATCTAAAGACGATGCCTGGCAGGTCCGTCTCTTCCAGAGGTTCAGCGGGCTGGAAAACAGGAAGACAGGTAATCATGGTGCAAACAAATCATTTTAATTAAGTCATATTCAGAATACAAATTGTTTCTTCATTGATAGTGGAGAAATTTACCACTTGACAGTTGTTTTTGAGGAGGAAAATCTGATTTTCATAAAAAACTTGAGATGAAACTAGGAGAGTTGGATGCTTGGTGAAAGGGACTGCGGACCAACAGATAGACTGAGACACTGAGAATTACTTTGTCTCCCTGCCTCTCTGACTGTCTTCGTATCCGTACAAACTAAGCATCCATCGCTACCAAGTCCCACAACATCCATTGATTTTAGTTTAGATACTGTCAGACTGTACAGCCTTTACACATGATGTAAATACTTAACACACCCAAAAAACCTCAACCGCCACCACCTCCTCATCTGTTTTAACAGCCTTTACCATCCGCAATCACCTCATCAATAATCTTTCACTCAAGCTATTGAACCAAAAAAATAAACAAAACCAAAGGAAAGGCGTCAGTCAGCAGCCCCTGCTCCTTAGAAACCCCAGGCTGAGTACTGGCCTGGTTAGAGGCAAGCCAAAGGCTTTAAGAACAATTTAAAATAAAAATGGACACTTGAGACTTTTTCTATTTATTGACAAATCGAAACCAAAGAAAACCTTTTTCTGCACCTAACTGTTCCAACAAATGGAAAAAACTAACTGAAGATGGAAGAGAATTATTACCAAAAAAAGAAAAAAAAAAGAGTGGTGGCGACGATGTCGAGGACGGAGGATGACGACGACAAGGCGAAGGAAGGAGGATAGAAGGACGGATGACATCATGGGAGCGGAGAAGTAGCTTTGTTCTGCCTGATGTTGCGTCAGGCCATCTTTAAGGGAAAGCAAGTTGGGGACTGAAAAGGGTAAAACCACATGGGAAGGAGGGAAGGAACCAATGGAGGATGGCGTCGACCCTTTTCTTCCCTCCGACCCCCCAAAAAGGCAGAACATTAATGTGTCTCTCATGGTTGAAGAGTGTCTTTAACGTGTGCCTATGCAGTTTTTCAAAGTAAAAAAATGGTTAAAAGAACAACAGAAACCTCATCAGCTAACAAACCAAAGATTCACCGTTAACTCCAGTAGCAGTTCTTCTCCCCCGAACAGGAAAATCTGGACATTTGCTAATCAGCATGTACACACCTACAGCATGATGTGCATCCATGCTGGAGTGGTGTGCTGTGGGTTTTTAATATTTTCAGCTAGTTGTTATTATACTACATTGGTTGTACGCATACTTTTCTGGGTTAGCATGTAGGCTAATCAAGCGTGCTTGTCGTTCAGCTTTCAAACTAGTAGCATTTCTTTCATCCTTCTGACAAACTTAGCCTGGATGTTGAATCACAGTTTCTTTCAGGATCTCCAGTATTCTGCTTGTAAGCTAGCAAATATCTAGCATAATTTCCCCCACAGCAAACACTCATATAGGTCTGTAGAGTATCTTTCAAACATCTGGTGTTCTGATGTTGGTCATTCCTCCAGCATGGCGCCAACACATGCAGCCATCACAACAGACCATGGCCATGGTACCAAGAACTTCTGATGCCCAAAACAAGAAAAAGGTTTGCAAGTTTCTCAGAAGGCTGCTGTTGCTTATTGTGTTTTTTCCCCCCACCGCAAGTCATTACCTGTTCCACAGGACAAAGTCTACCTCCAACAATCTCCAGCAGTATTAACAAAAGCTGCCAGACAACAGCACAGCGACGGTTAAGTTTTTCCCCTGCTTCACGTCCATAAAGTGACAAATTTGAGCTGGAAGCAGTTTAGTGCGTCAACATGGAGAAAAACTAGTTGTTGACCGTTACTCAAGTGCTTCCATCTTCCATTATTGCTTCCACCTTGTCCGGGGATTCAAACAAGCCACTTTTTCATGTTGAGCTGGCTGTTGTCTGGCGCACTTCCTACTGCGGAGAGAGTGACAATGTAATGCTATGTGAAACGTACAGTGCATACCAAAGATTTTTTTGCTGTACTAACAGTAGCACACTGACACCTTTTTCTTTTTTCCATACCTTTTCAAATGTTCAGAACTAGAGCGATCGGTTTCTTTTACATTAAGTCACTCACATCTCCAAGTTTTCACTTTTGAACCCAAACCTAGTAGAAACCAGCTGAACCTGCAGTGTTTGACAGGGTTATCAAATATAAAAGGCATCAGAACATTTCTTGATGTCCAAGAAACAGAGAATGGCCAACAGAATTCCATTTCTAAATTTCATTATCAGATATGTGGTACCAGACAAAGAAATTAATGGACAGGGGACAATCCAGGGAATGAAAGTCTGTTTAGTTGAACTCACGAAATGGGTGGAAAGATTTGACAGGTTGAGAGCAAATTATCTAATTATCAAAGTATCTATCATGACACCACAGTTTGTTATAGCCTGCATTGCCATGCTGGAGGAGGAGCCTCACAGAGAGAGTGATGACTGGACATGCTAACTGTCCGCAGATAACAAACCTACGTTAGCCTGTTCTTTAGGGGGGAGGAACTGTGCTGCTGCTCCATATATACAACAACAATAAATGAAACAAAACCAAAAAATACTACACCCGTTGAGAGAAACTGCTAAAATATCGGTCAAATAGCTTTATCCTTAGTTTTCTCTCTCTCTTTCTGTATGTAAAGCTTCTAGTCCAAAGAAATCATCCGCCCACCTGACCCTCCCATCCTGCTAACCACGCCCAATGGAGGGCCGTGGTTTATGGCTCAGGGGGTGGCGGCCATTTTCCATTCCCACTTGCAGTTCTGTCTGGATGTAACACAGGCTAAACCTGCCAAACCAAAAAAAATGGGTATGAAACCAAAAACTGTCCCAAAGAGGTTTTCATTGCTTGTTTGTTTTTAAGTACTTAAAAATTATTTGCCAATACTTATGTGTCTACTATTACTACTATGTTCCTTCCTAGGTTTTTGCAATATGTTATTTTTTTATTTAATGTAATTTATGTTTTCTTGTTAATTCTGACTTGATTTAAGCGAACAAATTGTGTTGCCAAATCTCCCTCTGAACCCTTTTACCCTTGATGATGATTAGCTTGGCCAAAGTTTACATTGTATGTTCCTATTTCTTTCTGTTCATTGCTGTATTTATTTATGAGGTGTTTTAGAACACACTAGTTTTGTACTTAATAATAATTTAATGTTATTTAATTAGATGTAATTGTTTTTGATGAATATTTATGAGTATTTAAGAATGTTAGTTGCATCAAAGATGCAGTGCTTATGCCAGGCCTGTTAATTTATTCTTAGTTAGCTTTACTTTAAAAAGCAAATGAAATGTTGTTTTATGAATGTTTAGACTTAATGACAGAACAATGTAGGAATGTCAGATTAGACTTGCATACTTCTGAATGTCAACACTTGCTCTCACTCTTTAGCCAATCTAGTTTTTAGTCCTGGTAATGATTTTTCTTTTTCAAAAGATGAAAACAATCTCTTCATGACAAATAATAGCCTACCGAATGATGAGCACTGCATCTGTTTTTCTTTTCCTCCTTGTGATTTTTATGGCTAATTTATTGGTTGCTTTGTTTTGAATTTGTTTGCATCCTGCTGACCATTGCTGAACGAGCAATGAATTTCAGACTGATGTTCTAGTGACACTTGATCAGGTGAAGTAAGGGCCACACGTTGATATAAACTGACTCACCAAAGATAACTGGAATCCTTGAGAGGCCAATAAACTGTGTGTGTTTACATCCACGCAGATCATACCCTGGTTAAGCTCTCATTCAGACTTCACTTGATAGAATTACAAACAGTGTACGAATGTTCAAAAGCAACATTTTCCACCTAAAAAGGAAGATCACTTCATGTAGACTGAGCTCTCTGGTGTTTTAGTTTCAGGGCAGTTTCTTGCACATCAGCTCTTAGACAATATTATATGTAGCATATTTGAATCAGATATTAGTTGCATATCTCATAACTAAATTAAACAATGTAAAAATGCTTTTATTAAGCATATGGAAAACTAAAGAGGGTGGCATGGGTAAAGATTATTTTCATCATGTCTTGATAAAAGTTGTATTTTGTGATCACAACACTATGAAGCCCCTAAGAGTAGAACCTTGTTTTTACACAGCAGAAACTTTAAAGAGTAAGTTAACACTAAATCCGCTTTTTTCAGTTATCAAATTAAATATACAGTCACTTATGTAATGCTATCTATTGATCCAATTTATAGCATTCATTGCAACAGAAGTTGTTTTCCTTTTTCCAGAGGAAATCTGTCAAGGTGTGTCAGGGCTCAGATACATTTTTTTTTTTTTTTTAACATTTGTGAACGGGGTGTGTTCAGGCTGAAACAGGGTGTTAAGTCGCTCTTGCAGTGTAAGACATCTGCACCGGATAGTTTCTGATGTACACTTAGGGGCTCCGTACAAACAACAAGCTGTTGAAAATATTTTTCATCACTGAATAATTATCTTGTGATCAAGTGAAAAATGTTTTTTTTTACTATTTTGTTAAGCTGCCTGAATGAATAATCATTTTGTGATCAAAACATATTCTTAACAATGCCCTCTTCAACATTCTGTAAAAATATTGATCTTAGAGGAACAACATCCAGCACCATGTGGTGTTTCATTCCAGCTTTGTAGTGATTCTCTGTGTCAGTATAAGAGCTTGTCCAGGTTATTGTAAACAGGATGTGATGTTAACACACACCACCTCGACAGTAAAACAGAGGTGGTGTGTTTCCCATTTGTTAACAGAATATTGGTATGCGCAACTGCGTGAATGCAAACACACCGACTTGTTTCACTCGTTAGGAAGGAAAACTGAGGAGTCCCTTAAAGCTAGCTGCTTCCAAGACTGACTTTGTGTGTATGTAAAAAGAAAAAAAAAACTTTCTATTTCAGTAGTGAGAACCAGAGAGGCTACCTCACTGACTTTCCATTTGTCCTTTTAATCGTGTTGATGAAACCAAAGAAACCAAAGATTTTTGTCCTCTTCAGTACGGTCTGCGCTCAGCTCCATGCTTTTGTGCTGTCTCTTCTTAATGATGATGCCACACTTTCTTTTCTACTTTTGACTTTTCTCTGCCTTCCTCTTTCTCTCTTTTCCCTTCCACTCTCTTGGCCTTACATTGTCTCTTCTCCTCAAAATAAGTGTGAAGGGGGAAGAGGCAGGTGTAGCGTGGGGTCAGGTTGGATGCTAGATATCAGGGGGCGCAAGCAGAAGTACACAGTTCTTCATTTTTCTGGGCAAATTTTAATTTCAAATTCAGCAATATGGCAAACAAAAATCAGTACCGTGGGAATGTGACAAGTAAATGATGGTAACTAATGATCAAATATGGTCCCAGTGGGTTCTGCTTTGTCCATTTTTCCTTGATTCCTTCACTGCTGAAGAAGGTTTTAGTTTTAAGGCCTCAGAATGCTTCAAACAAACTAAGTAGCACAAAAGAGGCACAAGTGTTCGTACCTGTTTCTGATGGCCACAAAGTCTGCCGTCCAATTGACAGTCCAATTTTGCCACTTGAGAGGCAGTTTATGATGTTGTAATACCATCTGACAAGCACTTTGTTTGAAGCATAATGAGGCCTCAAGACTTTGAGATATAAAAATGAAAACAAAAATGCTGTTTTGCACTGAAACATAAAAGCTGCAGAAGTTTTATGGCCCTGACACAAAAAAAATAGTCCTAAAGCTTACTCTGAAGATTGAGGTCTTGGATGAGAAGATGACATGACACCCACATCCCCTTTCTTCATCAAAAGTTTCTTCGGGGCTATTTTTATTTCCAACAACTTTCTCCTCCCTTTTTCCACTTCACCCTTTCTTGTTAACAGTAATTAGATGGCTGATTGTTACCAAGTTTGTGCTGTGTAGCAACCACAATGATGCAACGTTGCTTTTACCATTTGAGCTCAAAGCTGAACTTTTCTCTTTGAGCTGTAGACAGCCTTAAAAAAAGCTTTTTAATAAAGCCCACAGTTTAGAGCAAAGATTTGCAACGAGACAAAACTGTTTAAGAGTGTTGCAGCGGTGTCAACTGACCTGTCTCAGCTCAACTAAGACTCACCTGTTTCAACAGCCAATCAGATCGCGATAAACTCCTCAAAATGATGGAGCTGCTCTAGGAATAGATGGGTGAAATTGACAAAAAAGGGAAGATCTCCTGTCTCAAATGCATGGCATAAATTTGCATTGAAGCACCCATATACGCCTCCAAATTGTCAACCCTCTTGTTTTTTTAAATTGTTTTCCCCATTTCATCAATCACTAGCCTCATTCGTATTTTAAAATGCTTTTGCAGTTGCAGACTGGCACATAGCAAATTCAAACTCATCTCATTGCAAATCATTGGTTTGAACAGGGCCTAATAAAGGAATTGTGGTCCTTGTGTGACACCAAATGTTAACCATTTTCATTTGCTAATTCATACTAAATTCAAAGTACAGCTGAAACTGGTGTCAATAGTTTAAAAATAGAAAGTTTGACCTGAAACCATCTGGACCAAACTGATGGACCAACCATTCAAGCGACCAACTGATACTGATACCTCGAGAGCCACGAGCATGCCCAAAAATCCTCCAGCAGTTATTGTGATTGATCTTAAGACTGAGAATTTAGTACAACTAACTTATTCACAACAAATGGGATTACCACACTGAATATCATCTTAAAGGATAACCACCGCAGTAGAGAACTAGAGACACACATACATACACAAAGCATTTAGCAGAACATCCCAAACAGGTCACAACATCCCTCAGCTGTTGTTTCAGTGCAAAACCTCAGCATCACCTCAAAAGCAAATGACAAAAATGAACTTCCTGGTTCTGCTTTGTGGGCCCTAGACTGCCTCCACAAGACAAAAAACACAACCCCGAGATAGATCACAATACTGAAATACTCAGTGGACCTTATACTGATCACACATGCCTGGTTGGAAAAGCAAATCATCGTGAAATCATGCAGGAGAGTGAAGGTCAGGAACCACCAGTTGGCTGTTTTCACCAGCATGGAGAATGAAAGCCAAGGAGCCACGTCAAACATTTCAATGGTTATAGACACTTGCCTGGGATCTGTACATCCAGCTGTGCCATTTTGCTTCTCTTTGTACAAGCGTTTAGCTTAAAAATCAACCAGGGAAGCCAAATGGCAACAAATCCATGGCTTGTTCTGATTAGAGTCAAAGATTGAACCAGTTTTTAGACTTCTGCCTTTGCACTTTGCTTTTCCAAACCGGGCCGCTTCAAAACAAAGACGTAGAGAGCGCTTTTGTTGCAAAGTATGAGATAACCTTGGATGAGTGCCTTGCTTGAACCAAAGCGAAGTCTAGACCTCTCTGTTGTGCCGTAAACTTTCTATTTCCATGAAAAAATACCTCTCTGATTTCCTCTCTGATCTCTGGTACTTTGCAATGCAATCAACGCAAAGAAATCCAGTGTGAATACCAAAGGCTTCCTCTTCTGTTTGACTCTTGTGTTTTTTTTTTTCTGAGCTGGGCTTCCACAGAAAAGGTCTGGTTTGTCAGCACTTTGTAGCCCAGATCTAATCATCTTCTCACAGCTGTCCAAAGGTGAAACCAAGTCAAATCTGATTTTCTTTGTCTTTAAACACAGATCTGAGATGATGAAACTGCAGCTACATTGACTGAAAAGTGTAGAGTTAAATATCATTTGAAAATCTTATGTTTGTTTCAAGCTGGTCAGAGCAGCAGATGAACACATGGAGAATTCAGAATGAGAAAATTTTGACTCTGGCTTTCTGTAAATACGGAAGACCGAAGAGACATAAAAAGAAAACTAGCTTTGTTTTCTCACCATCACTATGAAATTGTTTAATGATTTCATGTTGTTACAATTGTTTAGTGTTTTCTTGACACCACAAAATAATGGAATATTTACTTTGTGATGACAAGAAAATACTGACGTTTTGCCATGATCTTGATATAACTTCTTCATATACCGTGCAGTCAAACCTGTTTTCTCAGGATTTATTCTGCACGACTATTTAAATAACTATTTAATACAAATAAATCTTTGAATCCAGCTTTGGTGGAAATGCAGCTTGTTCCCTTTCATTCTCCTTCTTCTTCTCTTTCTACAAACGGTTGCAAAGCTTTAAATGATGAAAAAACATGGAGACAAACTCGTGAGAGTTGTGCGCAGACCGTGCTCTCTTTACCAAACTGTTGCAGATATACCTCATAGACACTAGTGTTAGGATGATGTTATAATAGCGTATGTCATAAATTATTCACTTGCTCTTCTTCCTTTTTTTTGGTAACTGTAACTTTAAAATGAAACAAATGTGGGTAAAAAAGCTTTACACATTTTTAAGTTGTGATTTTTTTTGTAATAGTTAAAAAGGTGCGCTAAAACCAAAAATGAAAAATGCTTGTCTTCTTCTATGCTCTCTTTCTTGTTGATGTATTACTGTTTCCTCTCTGTCCCATCTGCCGAGGACCGAGAGATTTATAATTTAAGATCTTATTTTATTTTTTGGTCTTTGGTTCTTTTATTGGGGGCCTTGGTCCTCTCATGTGGATATTTTTGGGATTGGGAACATTGTTGGAATGATGCCAGAATTTACTTGTTTCAGCCCAGAATAATACCGGCTTCTTTGATCCTTCAATTTCGTTTTAAATCCAGCCACATTTCAGTTTTTTCTTTTGTTTTTTGCATCAATTTTTAAACCCTTGTTTTGGAGTCCTTCTTTTCCTGTGTTATAATGCTAGCATCACAGTAACATTATCCATACAGCAGTGCTATAGCTCAGATTTTATGCATGAGTATATTTACGATTAGCTAGCCGTGTAATGCATTGTGATTCTTATTATTAACCTTATTATTATCATCCTCTCATTTCATTTCCGATACTGTAGCTATACAGACAGAACTTTGCGTTGCATCTCACATTAGTATGACCATTGACCTGCTGATATAAAACTTGCTTCCATTTCAATCAGTTTCAGAGGGTGAAGCATCAGTGTCTACACTGAGACATGATTGTGAGGTTTTCAGTGAGCTACTGATAGTTTACGGGTAAATTTGTTAGCCAATTTGGACACCAGCCGCTCCTGGGACGGTGACCGTTAAATGCCACATGATGTACGAGATGTACAAACGGTTCTGGCTGAATTCAAAGTGAGAAAGGAAAGATCATTAAACCATGTCTGACAGTGATTGCTGGAGCTCGTCGGCCGCAGCTTGGCTCTGCTCTGATGTACTTTGTAATTTGTTTTTGCCTGGTGAAGCTTAAGCGAGGTTCACTCCTGTACATCCTGGCTCCCAAACCTGAAAATCCTAAATAGAAAAGTCTTGATGGATTTTATTCATTTACAATTACAAATCTGATGTTTTCTCACGGCTTAGCAAAATATCATCAATTCTGAACCAACAAACAATTTTAAACCAATTTAAAAGTACCCCGAGCCCTGCACACTTAATACAAGGAATAAGAAGGGTAGTTGTTTCCAGGTAGAATTTAGTTTTCAGTATTTGAGTATTCTCTGAGTTGAATCAAGCAGCAGTCTGCAATCAAACAACACAACAAGAGCGAGAGAACAAATGGGCCAATGAACAAAACGAAAGTTACGATCTTTCAGTTTTCAGTTACCTCAGCATCCAACCAGAAGATAACTTGTTGGCAAGATAATCAGTTAACCATACTAACTTCCTTGATGAACTTTAAGATCAACGAACTTGACCAAAGGCCAAAATAAATCCATCAGTGCTGTTTCTGTATTAAGCGTAATGTTACTTAAAAGAAGACCAAAGTACATTTTTGAGCACTTCCAGTCTTACTTGTCTTCCACAACCAACTAGCTTCAGAGCATCAAACAACATCTGAACATGTTGTTTTTTTTGTGATTGGAATAGATTTGAAATTTTTATGCATTGCATAGTTTCCCTTTTGTAGGTTTTCTATTTTGGATGGTGATGGAGCTTAGATGTAAGATTGCAAGATGAATTTTAGCACAAAGATTAATGCGCTAAATGCTGTGAAAAACTGCCCGCTCTAAATTGATGTTGATCAGGATTTATCAGCATCTGAAGCAGACACTTTCTAAAAGTATTAATGGGAAGGTTCTTTTGTTCTTAATTTAAAGGACTTTCTGTTATCAAATTATTGTAGCTTAATGTCTAAATGTAAGTGTAAGTTAGATCATTTGCAGGGCTTCAATTGATAGAAATCTGTTGACATCACACATCACATACCTAAACATGCTTTTAAAGCTGCTTAACTGAGGAACACCTGAAATCCCATAAGAGGATTTTTTTTTAACTTGGATACACAAGATATTAACTCACACTATCATCAGTATCTTTCTGTACTAAACAAATCTGATTGAATATATATAAATATGGTATATGCATTTAACTGCATTTCCCATGTAGACTGAGTTACAGATAGACGAAAACAAAAAAGGTTTTGATTTTATCAGCAACCGCAACAGTGAGAGGTCAAAGGTCAAAGAGACAGACGCATTACATCAGTTTGCAAACAAAATCACAATCGGTCCACTTTTTAAGTTACTGTGGGCATCTAAAGGCTTAACGACAGGCTGCTCTTGAGCTAAACATGTGAACTGTATCTGAGTAATTATTCAAGCAGTGTCCTCCCCAAATGTCAAGTTTGACCAAATTGTCCAATCACAAGCTCTCCCACCAAAACCTCATCTAAACCAAAACAATATGACATTCCTTTCTGTTTACTGACCCTTTTTTTCTTCTTTTCTACTTCACCGTTTCCTTTCATGGCTGTCATACAGTAATCAAAATCAAGTGATGCATTTTTATTTTCTACATTTGGTTGGAACAGAAAAAGAGAAGTGACTGAAAACTTGTGGTGTGGAATAAAACGATGATCAAACATGAAGGAGATATTGGAAGAATTAATGTTGTTCCACTCTATGTATAAAAGAAGAAAAAAAATCAATAAAGAAATCACAATGGTCTTATCCATGTACAACTTATCCTCCTGTTATTTTTTTCTGCCCTTATGGGAAACACAACCTCATCTTCATATGCTTAGATTCCACATTTTGGGATTTCCATCTGAAACGTAGCGGAGAAGAACTATGAAATAACATAAAACATTCAAACAAAATTCAAAATTGTACTGTACAATAAGAACAGTAATTGAGTAAATATACTTAGTCACATTCCACCTCTGCTCCTCCAAGATGACAAAGTCCCGTAAATGAGGAATATGTCGTCCATGTTTTCTGATGAGCAGGCAACTCACTAGGTTAAGGTAGCTAATGTTTATTCAATCACATTATCAAATGAGTCCTTCAGTACATACTTAATTATTTCAGTAAAGACACCATACTGTTATATCACAATATTAACATTCTGCTTTTGAACAGTCGTCTAGAAAAAAACATTACATGTACATTCACCACATTACAACAGCAAACACGTGCTCAGGAAGTGTAACGCCACATTTGCTATTAACGAACTGAGGAAATGTTGTTAGTTAACATATCTGACAAAGTTGCAAATGTTGATACTGAACAGTAAAATGTTCACTGACAAATTTGTTTTCTTCCAAAGTATCCAGTCTTGTAATGCACAGTGGTGGGTAGTAGCGTTACATTTACTCCGTTACATGTACTTTATTTTTTTAATAAATTGTTAGTTATTTTGCAGAATACTTTTACTCGAGTAAATTTGTGAAGAAATATATGTACTTTTACTCCGTTACTTTGGGCTACATGCTTGTCGTTACATTCATTTATCTCTAATTAAATTGAGATGAGCTCAGACGCAGCTCTGCAGCTCTGCAGCTCTCGGCTGAGGGACACATCCTTAACCAATCACAGCAGCAGCACCGCAGGTGGACGGAGGTGTGCCCCGCCCCTCCACGGCCCTCCTTCACCTCACTGTAGCTCAACAACATGGCAGAAGATGAACCGCCGGCGTCTCACCGAGCTAGCCGGCTGACCCGGTGGTACCGGCCGGCTTCGGCGCCGGTTATGGTACTTTAATAAGCCGGCGTAATGTTATATGTCAACATTTCAGCCTCCAGCCGATCACAGTCAGTCAGTTTCTGTTTTAGCAATAAGATAAATATAAATAATAACGTTTGAGATCATACACCCTCACATGTCACTGTTTAGCTTCAAGCTAAACTCCTTTGACAAACAGGTCAATGTCTCAGCTGATGTCAGTGGAAACAGTTTTTGTTTTTGAAGTGAGAAATTGCATCTGAAGTTACTCACTACTTGAATAGTTTTTTAATTACTTAGGTACTTTTTTACTCTTACTCAAGTACTTATTTTTATGAGTACTTTTACTTCTACTTGATTCATTATATTATAAAGTAACAGTACTTTTACTTGAGTACCGTTGTTGTTTACTCTACCCACCACTGGTAATGCAATATGTGTTTGTTGAGACTACAGCGTTGTTAAACCTTTTATGGTTCAGTTCAGGCACTGACTTGAGACACAACCTGTTCATTAACATTTAAAGGAAACCATGAACTTTCCCTCACCTTGACCATAGTGCCCATGTTGCCTAAACCTCAGCTCTGGCGGGAGTCAGGATACAAACCTCAGTGTCTGGTGTGAAGACCCCGGGCTTTGTATGCCCACCATCCTCTCAGACCACCTCCCTGCGACTACAGATGGAGTGATTCACTCGAGAACAACGATGCCTGTGAATGTAATGCAGCCAGTGATTACGTTTGACACCACAGCGTAATTGGAAAAACAAATGAGCTGAAAATAAAAATCATTTTGAGGAGAGAGGGGTAGAAACACCACAACAGCAGAACATTGATATGGACTCTTCTCGTTGTTTATTCCATAGATTCTCTATTTGTTGCTGCCAATTCATTTCCCCAGCAAAAATGTTTGAAGTTTCCTCTGATCTAATATTTTCTTTTACAAGTTGTCAGTCTCTCCCATCCCCTGCTCCTTTTCCCTCCCTTCTCTTTAAGCACTCCATCCATCAATCCATCTTTTTTCCCCGTCTCTGTCTTTAATGACTCTGTCTCCTTCCACATCTCGTGTCCCTTCAGTCTTTTCTCCTCTCTGTGTCACTCCTCTCTGTTTTCTCTCCGTGTAATCATCCCAGCATCCATCTCCTCTCATCAATCCACCTCGTCACTTCTCTCCCCTCCTCCTCCTCTCTCCTTTTAATCACTCCATCCCATCCTCCTGCTCCTCTGCCTCTCTTGGTTGCCACGGAAACAGCGGTCCATTCTGTAGCTGTTAATCTTTTGACATTGTCTTTCTATTACCTGTGGGTCAGATGCCTGATAAGGAGGACAAAGGGTGGGAAACCAAAGAGTGACTCACTTTAAACGTTTGTGAAATGTTGGTCTTCATTAACACAATTGAATTCTTCATTGACAGAACAGCCAGAAATGTGTTGACTGTAGTAAACAAATATTATTCCCGCTGCTCTGAGTGCACTCATACAAACTCTGCAGGGATAAAACAAGCTAATCCAGCACAGCAGACCTGTAATAAATCTGGTCTTTGTGAAGCTTATGATGGTCAGTTTTTGTTGACACTATCTGATAAGAGTTGATTCAACCCTGTGATCATTTTGGAGGCGGTTGTTGTGTGTGAGAGTTGTCTTTATATTAAATATCCTGGATTACGCCCAAGAATACGCTGGACCTGCCCAAGTCACCCAGAGGCACAACGTGGGGAACGTGATGACAACAAATCACACTCATTTGATTCCCTTGTGAAACACAGGCATGGAGCTGTTTCCTACTCTGCACGACAACGTAAAAGAAAATCAAACGAAACAGAGGAAAATCTGCAACAGCTGCCCAGTTCTCAATGACAGGGCTTAAACAGTCTACCGTGATTTGTATAAGAAAAAAAATGCAGGAACCATATCACAAACTGTTTTGTTGTGCACCAGTATAGTGGTAATAAAATAAGTGCCCAGTCGAAGGTGAGTATGCAAATTATGTGCTAAACACAACAGGGGCACAAAACTTTTAAATTCATAAAAAAGTAGGGGAGCACTCTTAAATTTACCTCTTGCGTGTGTGTGTGTGTGTTCACATGCCTGTTTGTCCAGAACAGAGTCTATAATGTTGCATCTGTGTGTGTAAGTAGACAGCTGCTACCAATGTCTAGATTATTGTCGTGGTTACACTGTGATGATTAGTCAAAGACAACACAAGTAAACACAAAATGCAGTTTTTAAATGAAGGTTTTTATTATTAAGGGAGAAAAAAAATCCAAACCTACATGGCCCTGTGTGAAAAAGTGATTGCCCCCTAAACCTAATACCTGGTTGGGCCACCCTTAGCAGCAACAACTGCAATCAAGCGTTTGCAATAACTTGCAATGAGTCTTTTACAGCGCTGTGGAGGAATTGTGGCCCGCTCATCTTTGCAGAATTGTTGTAATTCAGCCACATTGGAGGGTTTTCGAGCATGAACTGGCCTTTTTAAGGTCATGCCACAGCATCTCAATAGGATTCAAGTCAGGACTTTGACTAGGCCACTCCAAAGTCTTCATTTCGTTTTTCTTCAGCCGTTCAGAGGTGGACTTGCTGGTGTGTTTTGGATCATTGTCCTGCTGCAAAACACAAGTTCGTTTCAACTTGAGGTCACGAACAGATGGCCGGACATTCTCCTTCAGGATTTTTTGGTAGACAGCAGAACTCACGGTTCCATTTATCACAGCAAGTCTTCCAGGTCCTGAAGCAGCAAAACAGCCCCAGACCATCCCACTACCATCACCATATTTTACTGTTGGTGTGATGTTCTTTTTCTGAAATGCGGTGTTACTTTTACGCCAGATGTAATGGGACACACACCTTCCAAAAAGTTAAACTTTTGTCTCATCAGTCCACAGAGTATTTTCCCAAAAGTCTTGGGGATCATCAAGATGTTTTCTAGCAATATTGAGAGGAGCCTTAATGTTCTTTTTGCTCAGCAGTGGTTTTCGTCTTGGAACTCTGCCGTGCAGGCCATTTTTGCCCAGTCTCTTTCTTATGGTGGAGTCATGAACACTGACCTTAACTGAGGCAAGTGAGGCCTGCAGTTCTTTGGATGTTGTTGTGGGGTCTTTTGTGACCTCTTGGATGAGATTATGCTCTCTTTGATGATGTCTAGGTTTTGAGGATCTTTTGGTCTACTTCACTTTGTCAGGCAGGTCCTGTTTAATTGATTTCTTGATTGGGAACAGGTGTGGCAGTAATCAGGCCTGGGTGTGGCTAGAGAAATTGAACTCAGGTGTGATAAACCACAGGGGGGGCAATCACTTTTTCACACAGGGCCATGTAGGTTTGGATTTTTTTCTCCCTTGATAATAAAAACCTTCATTTAAAAACTGCATTTTGTGTTTACTTGTGTTGTCTTTGACTAATATTTAAAGTTGTTTGATGATCTGAAACATTTAAGTGTGACAAACATGCAAAAAAAAAAAAAGAAATCAGGAAGGGGGCAAACACTTTTTCACACCACTGTACATCCAGGGAGATCTGAACACTTTGGACACTGAGCTGATTTTTTCAACCTTTTGCCTGTTCGTACTTTATGTTCACATTGTTATGTGTCTGGACATGCTGCATATCTTTTTGTTTCATTGTGGGTGCTGTTAAATTAAAGACACATTTAGGCTACTGTTCTAATGAATGTCAATACCACAGGACTAGTGGATCACCCTCACAGTCTGTCCATGCCCAACTATAAATCCCAAAATTCTGTTTGTATAGATATAGATTTTGTGGCCTGTGTCTACACCTGATTATCAGGTATAAATATACAATGGCCTTCTTCTATATAGCCTCACTAGAGTTAACCAGAAAAAAGACAATTAAACACAAACGATTAATAATAAATAAAAACTATAACCAGTCCTCTCGGCCTGTCTGTCCCACTGTAGCCAGTCCACTCGGCCTCTCTGTCCCACTGTAGCCAGTCCACTCGGCCTGTCTGTCCCACTGTAACCAGTCCACTCGGCCTCTCTGTCCCACTGTAGCCAGTCCACTCGGCCTGTCTGTCCCAGTATAACCAGTCCTCTCAGCCTGTCTGTCGGACCCAGGTTGCAAAAAAATATAAGTTCTGCCAAATAATTAGAGCTATTTCGCATCAAAAAACAAACTGAATGGTTTCATGTGAGACAACTCACCAGAGCAGGTCTCCCATTCCTAACAGGTGTAGAGACCGCAGGACTCCTGAACAGAGCTCTCAGAGGACATTTTGGCTCTGAACTTGGTCCACTCCAGTTTGGCTGAATCAGCCGCATCACACTCGCCTTCACTGATGAAAAGGAGCAGATCATTGTGGCAACGGCCGGCGTGGAAGGAGCAGAGGGACATTGACACGTTCAGGACACAGAGACACAGAGAGTTGTGAACCGCACACATACGCACAGACGCACACTCTGTTTCTCACACAGCTGATGGCAGCTGCTCTTCCAGTAATAACCATCGTCATACTGAAATGTCCTGTCAAAAAAGTATGAAAGTCGCTTTTACACACAGCAGCTGTTGGCATCGTCTGCATTAGGTATTTGTATTTCACAACAACAACTGAAAACAGCAGACAAAATTAAAATAATAATTCTTGATTACAGTACTTCACAATTGCTCTGGCTTTATTTTCACTCACTTTAAATCTGTGAAATTCATAATATGAAACTGCATGACCTGAAAAACCTACTGTATGTGCTGTGTCAAACCTGTGGCTGTGCTGCGTCGCCTGTTTCTCGATTGTTTCATCTTTGTCTGTGTTGCTGTGTCTCACTTGTCTCTTGTCTCTGTCTGTGCTGTCTTACCTATGTCTATGATGTTTAACCTTTGCAGGTCGTGGAGCAGGCAGACCAGGATCCCCAGGGGTAGCGGTCACAGAAGCAGGCCAGACCAGCTGATATCCAGCTGAGGAGCTGTAGCATCCGGACCAGGCGGCTGGAAGGAGCCATCAGGGCTCGCAAAATGTATTGTACTTTGAATAAACACCATGAAATATCAGCTTTATAAACAGGTTAAGTCAGACAACATCCACATTGAACATCTTGAAATCAAATATCTCTTTGAAATCAAGGGATGACTTGATGGTTCCACACACTCTTCACAGACAAACACCCAAACAAACCTTTGTCAATGAGTGAACATGCTGACTGTATTGTGGAAAAATCTGTTACCCAAACCCTAAAATCTACTGCACAATACTCAGGGCAGGTGAAAATGCTGCAGCACCTCACTACTTTCACTTTAAAATGTTTTGTTTTCAAACATATTTCAATGATTCATTCAACTCTGGTTCCAAAGGTTTTTATGCAATGCTACATGTTTCATCCACGTAGAATAAATATAGTATTGATGCACATAAAATACCTTTGAGGCAAACAAGGTAAGTTTGGGTTTTAGCACATTTCATAAATAGAGTCAATTCAGTGTTTTACATCATTCATAAAAAGGCATTTAATAAGAAACAGACAAAAAGAGTAAATAAATACAGTTACACAAAGCAACAAAGTCATGGTGCAGTTTGAAGCAGGCAGATTAATGTTAAGTTAATGTAGATTTTACTTCTGCAATATTTAATTTTATAAAGTTCAGTCAACATGCTTTGAAAAAAGAAAAATCTGACTCACCACTTATGATGCTGTTCCCGTCCTCTTCAGCAGGTATTAAAGCATATAGTTTAGTAGCTCCTGTCTCTGTTTGGATGTTCGGTCAGTTTCTCACTAAGTTGACTCTGCGCTGCAGGCAGAGCTGAATCTGACTTCAGTCTGAGTGGCCAGCAGGAATATGAAACCTCCCCCCAGGATTTCTCATGGAAGACCTTTCTTTTTAAACTCATATTGCTCAATCTGTGTTCATCTCCAACCAAAAACTACTTGTTGTTAATAACAATAATGAGAAAACACAGCAGCACATAAAGTTCTTGAAACATTTCCTCTGATTGAAACAAACATCAGGGTTTCCATGAGGAACATTTTTCCAACTAACTTGAGGTCCTACTTTCTCCTAAATATACACAGTAAATGTTTGCTATTAATAGTTTAACCGGGCCCTTACACCATTTATCTGGGACCACTGGGGCACTTGTGTTCATGCCAAATTGGAAAAATGTTCCTCATGGAAACCCTGATGTGAATTTTTCAATCAGAGGATGCCCGAATGGAGGAAAACATGTACAACAAAATGTTCAAAATGTTGAAACCAACATCATTGAAAACACAAAAGCAATTGAGTTTGGTACCACGACTATCAAAAAAACACTACATAGAAACCAAACTGGATATTTATTTTTGTATATTGCATTTGTATGTGTTTAGTTGGATGTGTTTCAGCAAACAGGGCTCATTCAGCTCCACCCACGCTACACCTCTTTGTTTCTGTTTAGCAGGGAGTTGGTGGAGTCATGCGCTGCCAAGATGGCGACGGCGGATCTGCCCCCACTGAGCCTCACAATGGCTGTCCAGAAACTTACAGGTGACGTCAGGGGGACTACGTCCATGTTTTATTATTATAGATATTATGATATGACTTGCAGATGGTCACAGCACTGGATGCCCTGCAGAGACTTAATCCCTGCTGATGAGATGTTTTACCTAAACCTGCTGCACCTGGTGCGGTCTGCAGTCGAGCTGCGTCACAGCTGACTTTGGTTGTTTGAGTAACTCACAAATTTAGCAATTGAATATCAAGAGACTCTCTGTTGGATAGTCAGGTCGAAAAAACTACATCCTCAAATACAACACTTGAGCATCTTGGCTACATCTTGCTAGTGTCCAATGTCACACCAGTGTGTGTGCATGATGCACTGAGCCACTGCAGCCCTGACCCAGCCACTCTGGGCTTTTTTCACTGTTCTGAAAGTAAGACAAACCTTTGAATTGATGTATATATTTAAAAAAATGCTTCAGTGCATTTTGTTTATATCTAAAATAATGTTGCTTTGGGCGACATAGGTCACTGTCCTTTAATGTAAGACATTCTAGAACCATTGCAAACACATGAAGGTCCCTCCTGGGTGAGCACTGCTCAGTTTGCTGAGTTCAACCGGACGGACAACAAGCACTGGATCGATCATCGAGTGAACAACATTCACCTTTGAAAGAAGCAAAGAAGTGAAATCCAAGCGTGTGAGGTAAGTACAACATCTCCACTGTTCTCTTTGATGGAGCAAATGTTTGTCAGCTCCAGATATCCTCCAGCTTACAACCAGATGAGCAAAGAGGAGACACATATACAATATTAAGGTCTTTTTAGTCAGTCATTAAAAGTAGCCACCTTGTTTTTACTTATGCTAAATGTAATTGCAGTGAAAGGTCAGAGAGATCATCAATACTAATAAAACAAATCAGTCAGTCAGTACAAAGTCTTACACTTAGTTTTGAAGTGGGCTGATCATTTCTGACAGTGTTGATTCTGTTTGCTGAATTGATACTGAAAATGTAAGTGGTAACAATGTGGTAGCTTAGGAAAGTGCTCCACAGCTCCAGAAACCAAAACCAGTAATCTCATAACAAAGAGCTATTGGACACGTGCACCATGTAAACTATGTCAAGAGAAAGATCTTATAACTAGATTTTAACACAGGGTTCGTCTATAAGACATGCTACAAGACATTAGAGCCATTATCATTTCAATGACATAGTGCTTTAGTGGTGTTTAAAAAAAATCTACAAACCTATTTTTGGGTGAGAATATGCAAATATGCAGGTTAAAACTGAGGTGTTTAACAGGAGTTAAATAGATTATAACCTCTTCAAAGAGAATAAAAAATAATCAATTCTTTGTCCCTACATCACTTTCAGCTGCCTGTGAGAAAAGAAGCCATGGACAGTTCATCATCATCATCATCTTCCCCGCCTTGAGACCAACCCGTTCCATCTCCCCAGAATCTTCAAGTTTGTGAAAATTCTGGGACGAGGTAGCTATGGACTAGTGGCCAAGTGTGTGAGACGGGATACTAAAGACACCGTGGCTGTGAAGATCCCCTGCTACCCCAACGGTCTCCGCCAGGAGGTGAGTAACCTGATTCTGATTTCAGTTACAAAGAAGAACATTCAAAAGTGCTGTGTGGGGCGTGTACTAATGACTACAGTGATATCAGAACTGCATATTATAATCAAGACTACAGCAGTAAGTTGCAAGTGTTGAGAAATACTCTGATAACTTAGTCGTGATTTTATCTTGTCATGTCTCCCCAGGCATCGATGATGAGATTCCTCAGGGCTCAAAACCTGGACAATTTCAACATTGTCAGGTTGAAAGACGAGATCATTTTGCAGAATTATGATCTCGGTCTGGTGTATGAGCTGCTGGACATCAGCCTGCTGCACTACGTGTTGGAATCTGAAGACCCCATGCGTTTGGAGGAGATCAGAACCATCATTGAACAGGTATGGCATCAGCTCCAAAACAAAATGCTCTGTTAGTTTTGAACTGTGGTTCACACTGACCTTGTGTTTATTTCTATCTTATTATATAATAAAATAATAATATAATAAATAATAATAATTTAATAATAAATATATAGTCAACATAGTGTTTGTGGCTTAAGTACTGTGTAACTTTGGCTTTTATGTGACCAAGGTTTCCCTAACAAAAGTTTTCTACAGATTATTAATGATATTATGATATGACTTTGCAGATGGCCACAGCACTGGATGCCCTGCAGAGACACGGCGTGATCCACGGCGATCTGAAAATGGACAACATCGTGCTGGTGGATCAGTTTCGACAACCACTCAGGGTGAAACTGATCGACTTCGGCACAGCCATTTTCAGGAGGCAAGCCAGGCCGGGCCGTATTCTCCAGGTTCCTTACTACAGGTAAGTAACAGTGATTATCATCAAAACTGAAAAAATCCTGAATTCAGGGCCATGCTCTTATTTTGTACTGATGTTATTATGCAGTTACTTAACTACCTGTTGAGTTTGTCTTTCATTGTTAAAATATGACAATGTTCCCTATCTAATACAATTTCTTTCCACAGAGCGCCAGAAATTATGCTGGGACTCCCTTTTTCTGAAGCCATTGACATCTGGTCGCTGGGCATCGTGATGGCGATCATGATCTTTGACTTCCCACTCTTCCCGGCAAGAAGGGACTATGACCTGGTAAGGAATTTATGATGAGAGTCCAAAATTTTTTACAGGTGTTGGGAATTATTACTGCATATGTGAAAAAAGTATATATATATAACCTTCCACGGCTCCAGAGGGAGCTGCTTAAAGTCTGATCAATTGTAAAGTCATGTCACTTAAGTTAACCTGGGCTGGGCCAGAAGACTACAAGTCTGAAAATGAAAAACAGCAGTCGAGGCTACATTAGCCAGCACTAGCAGAAGTCATTTCTTATCACTGAAAGCTTGTTGAGAATATGTATAGGAAAAATAATGCGTCTGATAATCAACTGTCATGGATGTATGCATGTCATTCTACATTTTCAGCAGCTGTAAAGTACTTTTTTGCTATTAACAATTGCTACGAAAGTTGCTATTCAGTTTAAGTGTATCACTCTGATTTTGAACAAAACTTCATGACAAATATGATGCTGTGCTTTGTCTCCAGCTCCGATTCATCACGGACCTCCTGGGTCCAGCACCGGAGCATCTCCTAACGGCCGGGTTTAAAAGAGGAGAGTATTTCAAGAGGACACAGTCTGGCCAGTGGATACTCAAGGTACAATAACTATTCTTTGACTTTTTCAATAGCTATTTCATCATTAACCTTACTTTGCTTATTGTCCTTCCAGTGACAAATAACTGTTTTTCTACAGTTATTACATGTAAACGGTTACGTTTGTTGAGAAACACATGTCCCTTAAATACTCTTATCCTTCTTTTAGACACCAAGGGAGTACTGGGGGACAGATTTTTCTGGCCCTGACAGAAGGCCGTACACGTTCCGCTCTCTGGACGAAACCAAAACGGTAGGTGGTTAAGCAGGAGGTAGCTACTGTCTGAAAAGTACCTGTCATGAATTGTCTTTTCATGGTTTTGGAAGATGACTTGAGCTCTGTTGTACTGTCCAATTGTTTCCTAAACTAGAGTCGTCTGGAGAAGGACAACCCGACAGAGGCTGATGACAGGAGGGAGTGCATCGACCTGTTGAAGGCAATGCTCACTTGGGATGCAAAGGAGAGGATCACCCCCAGTGGTATTCTCAACCATCCTTTCATCACCAAAAGCTACCTCAACAGCAGCTCCCTGGCCAGCTCCTGGTAAGTGCGAGTGTTTCTATGTGCTTTGCGTATATGTTAGCAGACATGAGGAACAGCAAGTGATAAATCAATTATTTGTTCATTTTTGGATTTGCAAATTTGCACAAGCTGTTTGCTGGCCATAAACATAACAGTGTGAGTTTCTCTTTTTGTTGCAGTGAACCTGAACCCAGCACGAGCCGGGCCCAGACCAGCCTCGATGAGAGCGTGAGGACGACGCCGACTGAAGACAGGTAAGTGCTGACTCATCCTTCATCAACAAAGCCACGAGTGATGGGGTCGGACTCCAGCTGAATCAGTGTTTCACTGCTTTTATGATGAAGAACAAGTGATTAATTGTAAGTGTCTTCATTCAGCAGCACAAGTGGATCCCTGCCATCAGGTGTTATTCTGGTTCGGCCTGCACCCCCATATGCAGAATCCACCAAGAAGAGACACCTGATGAGAATGAGACATCTGATGAGGAGCCACCTGAGGACAGTGAAATGAGGTAAGATTATTTCATCTGGTCTCAACACTCATTCCTCCAACAGAAGGGTGTAATTAAGATTGTAAGCAGATGTTTTTAATTTGTCATGATAAAATCATTACTAACATTCTAACTCACTGTGCATTTGTGTATTTAGTCACTGCCCTGCTCCCATCAGTCTGGGTGCCACCAACGTCGGCCTGGACACAGAGGCCCAACACGTCACGTTCGGTAGGAAACATTCATCTGAACTTTTTTCTAAATCACTGAGGCATTTCTACATCATTTACTCTGAGGATGGTTGAAGTATTTAATGTCCTTGGATTTTCAGATACCGGAGAGGAGCAGCAGAAGAGGACGAAGAAGAGGAACTGCTTCGGGCGCTTCTGGTCCTGGATGAAGAGGACATTCGGCGGCTGTAACCGGGTGGACGTGATGAGCTGAATGCTTTTATGGCAGAACACCTGAGAAGTGGTTCTCAGGTGTTCTGCCATAAAACCATTCATGCTTTGAATTGTGGGCAGCATGGTGGCGCAATGACTAGCATTGTGGCCTCACAGCAAAAGACCCTTGAATGGGGGCCTTGGTCTTCTCTGTGTGGAGTTTGCATGTTCTCCCCATGTCTGCGTGGGTTTTCTCCGGGCGCTCCGGTTTCCTCCCACTGTCCAAAGACATGCCTGTTAGGTTGATTGGCATAGAATTAAGATTATTCATACAGTAAATAAAATTTGGTAAATCAGAAATCTAACTTTTGTGTTGTTTGTCCAACTTATTGTATATTTCTATAGCAACAACTCAACCATGTTATGTTTGAGAGAAGTAAGCGTGATGGGCCTGTTACATTTTCTTCTTATTGTAATGTGAGCGTACTACAATATTAGGGCTGTAAAACAAAGGCCAACTTCTGTCCTGCATGATAAGATAACATAGTCCTTTATTCATCCCACAACGGGGAAATTTCCAGTGTACAGCAGCAAAAGGTATAGAGTAGATCAATAGAAGAAAAGCAATATAAACAAAAGAGGCCTAAAAAGTATTAACAATTTTACTAAAAGAAATATAAAAGTATTTACAATTGAAACAGGCTCTTTACGAGAGATACAAAAACAATGCTGCTCCTTTGTTTTCATGTTTTCTGCAGGGATGATTCATGTTGGATAATGAACTGGTCAGGATGCCGACCCCTGACCTTGGGACCTGTAGCTTTAGCCTTCGGTCTTTTTTGCATGATTACTAGGTGCTGAATTAGATTTTTATTATTTATGTTAAATTCATCAAATATTCCAACTTTATGTAGCTACATATGTTCCCTGCTAAAGAACCAATAGATAAACATAAAGAACCTTCAGCGGGTTTTTCATTTTGGAAACAGAGTGACAGAATTTTCACTGAATTCAGAGTTCAGATCTTTTAAACAAGTAAAATCAACAGGTGCTGAAGAAAATGAAAATGAGCACAGATGAGTTTGAGTGGTACAAACAGTCACTGCTGTCATTGTCAGCTACACACATAGAGCAGTGATACACTGGAAAGCTTGAGAGTCCAGCAACAGGAACTATGTGGGACAGAGTTTAGTGAGTACACTACTTGTGTACAGTACAACACAAGACTAGAAATGAATAAGTTAATCTGTTGTTTCTATCAGTAATGAATTGACCCAAGTCTGTATTTTTTTGTTCTCTAAAGCTGCTTTGAAAATGACTCTTAAACAAGTCCTTAAACAGGATCAGCATTACAGGTTCAGGTGGGGATTCAAATATTTACTGTGCTCCTCGGTAATTGAACCCATCATTTCAGACAGCATTTTCACTGTCAGGACATTACAGGATATGGTCTGTGATAGACATGGACAAGTGAGCAGTTGACAAAGTCAATAACTCAGTCAAATGCACAGGCACCCATGGGGGACAGTTGACCCATCATGGCTCTTTTTTTAAATACCTTCTCAGAGTCATAACTCAGTTTCAAAATTATGTCATTTGTTGTAATAAATTATCTTTAAAATATTTATCACTTTCTACATTGCGGTGTAAAACTAAAGAGATTTGAACAATGGAATAACTTTGTTTTTGCTTTTTGCTTTGATGACAGCACTGCACACTTTTGACATTTGTGGACTGTCTTGCCTTCTGAATATATTTGACACAATCAGTTGTTGTGCAGGGGTAGTGTTGGTTTATGGTAAATAGTCCTATCCATGGTAGTAATCCATATTATGGCAAGAACTGCTCAACTAAGTAAAGAGAAACAGCAGTCTATCATTACTTAAGGCATGAAGGTCAGCCAATCTGGAAAATTTGAGGAACTTGTATGTATTTTTAAGTGTATTCGCAAAAACCATCAAAAGCTCTGATGAGAGGCTGTCATGAAGACTGACCCAGGAAAGACCAAGAGTTACCTCTGCTCAGTGGTGGGTAGTGCCGCGTTACATTGACTCCGTTACATGTACTTGAGGTTTTTTTTTTTTGATAAATTGTACTTTTAAGAGTAGTTATTTTGCAGAATACTTTTACTCTTACTCGAAAGACACCATATTGTTATATCACAATATTAACATTCTGCTTTTGAACAGTCGTCTAGAAAAAAACATTACATGTACATTCACCACATTACAACAGCAAACACGTGCTCAGGAAGTGTAACGCCTATTAACGAACTGAGGAAATGTTGTTAGTTAACATATCTGACAAAGTTGCAAATGTTGATACTGAACAGTAAAATGTTCACTGACAACATTTGTTTTCTTCCAAAGTATCCAGTCTTGTAATGCACAGTGGTGGGTAGTACCGCGTTACATTTACTCCGTTACATGTACTTTATTTTTTTTAATAAATTGTACTTTTAAGAGTAGTTATTTTGCAGAATACTTTTACTCTTACTCGAGTAAATTTGTGAGAAAATATATGTACTTTTACTCCGTTACTTTGGGCTACATGCTTGTCGTTACATTAATTTATCTCTAATTAAATTGAGATGAGCTCAGACGCAGCTCTGCAGCTCTCGGCTGAGGGACACATCCTTAACCAATCACAGCGGCAGCACCGCAGGTGGACGGAGGTGTGCCCCGCCCCTCCACGGCCCTCCTTCACCTCACTGTAGCTCAACAACATGGCAGAAGATGAACCGCCGGCGTCTCACCGAGCTAGCCGGCTAACCCGGTGGTACCGGCCGGCTTCGGCGCCGGTTACGGTACTTTAATAATAATAATAATGTTATATGTCAACATTTCAGCCTCCAGCCGATCACAGTCAGTCAGTTAAAATTTCTGTTTCTGCAATAATATAAATATAAATAATAACGTTTGAGATCATACACTGTCAAATTTGATGTTACTGTTTAGCTTCAAGCTAAACTCCTTTGAGCAACAGGTCAATGTCTCAGCTGATGTCAGTGGAAACAGTTTTTGTTTTTGAAGTAAGAAATTGCATCTGAAGTTACTCACTACTTGAGTAGTTTTTTTACGAGGTACTTTTTTACTCTTACTCAAGTACTTATTTTTATGAGTACTTTTACTTCTACTTGAGTCATTATATTATAAAGTAACAGTACTTTTACTTGAGTACCGTTGTTGTTTACCCACCACTGCCTCTGCTACACATAATGATAATAATAATAAACCGCCAATTAAGGACACCTCAGATTGAAGCTGACATAAAGGTTTCACAGAGTTGAAGTAGCAGACACATCTCAACATCAAGTGTTCAGAGGAGACTGTGAATCAGGCCTTCATGGTTGAATTGCTGCAAATGAACCACTACTGAGGAAAAACAACAAGAAATTGCTTGAGCAAAGAAACACAAGGTATGAACATTAGACGAGTGGAAATCTGTACTTTGGTCTAATGAGTCCAAATTTCAGATTTTTGGTTCCAACCACCGTGTCTTTGTGAGACATAGAGATGGTGAATGGATAGTATCTGCATGTGTGGTTCCCGCCGTGAAGCAGGGAGGAGGAGGTGTGATGAATGGTCTATTTGACCAAGAAGGAGAGTGATGAGTGCTGCGTCAAATGACCTGCATGTCTTCATTATTAATTGACAATGTAAATAATGATATAAATAAAGAAAAACCATTGAGTGAGAAGGTGCCAGCTAGCTACCCAACTAACTTCCAGTAGGCCTACAATCACAACAACTGTACAACGACTTGTACATTAGCAAATTTGAAAACTGAATTTCCTGACAGAGACTTAAATTCATGTTCTGTTTTCTTCATGCATGTTGACGTTCAACCATCTCCTTGTTTGATACCCAACTTTAGCCTCGTCCCTCAACACTTCCTGATTCCTCCCTCCTTCAGTCCTGCATGCTCGTGAAAGTTTCCCTCCAGCCTCCCTCCCTTTACTACTGAGTTAGCATGTATGCCCTTTTCTTTCCTGCCCTCTGCTTTTCTCCTTTCTTTTCTCTCTATCATTCCATCACTTTGTCTTTTCTCTCTTTATTTCACTCTCTTCAGCTCTTTAATGGTTTCCTTTCATCTTTCTCTCTCTTCCTCCTCATCCATCATCTCCCCTTACTCCTTTTCTCCTCCTGCTTTTTTGTCACATTACATTTCTTGTACTTTCTCTTCTCTCTGTTTGTCTGCCTCCCCCATTCCTTCCTTTGTCTCCATCCTTCCTTCTCTCTCCTCATTCATCTTTCCCAGTTTACCTCTATTGCTTTCCTTTAGTTTTTATCTACCTCCAATTCTCTCTTTCCTCCACTATTGCCTTCCATTTTTCTTCCTCTCTGTTCTCCCAAATTTATTTTCAAATTTCTCTTTTACTTTATTTTTCACTCCCTCCTTCTCTCTCTCTCCCTCTCTCTCTCTCTGTAGAAATCAATGGTTGTTCTCTCAATAGGAGGTCACGGGGGTTGCAGGCGCTGGCGTTCCAGCTTTTCAATTACTAGCAGCCTGCAGTCACCACAACACACACACACACACACACCTTTCGTCCTGAACAGCCCTTCCCCCCCCCGAGTCGATGGGCCAACAGACAGACAGAACAGAGTCAAAAGGAAAGATTTTAAAATTAAAAATTAAAGAGAACAATTTTGATGTTGAATAGAGAGAGAGAAAGAAGGAGAGAAAACAGGACATGACAAGAAGAAGGAGAGGAAAGGTCAGGAGAAAGGACATGTAAGACAGGAGAGGTGGTAGGTTGGGCAGACGAAGAAACAAGACGAGAGTAGGGAAACAGTAGAGGTCAGTTCTCATCCGTCACGTCACCTGAACTGTCCCAAGTCAAAGTCCACATTCAGCCAAGTACGGTGCAAATGCTGGGAAATGTTCTTGTAGCTGACCAGTGGCACAGATGTCTCTGTAGCAGGGCTGTCCGACCTCATTTTGTCAAATCATTGCACTTTTTTTAGCCGTGTCATCGCACACGGAGCAACGCAGGACAACAAGCATGGCGGGTTCTAAACTTTTGAAGACAAGAGTCTCAAAATCTGATATAATAATAATCTGTTATTGAACTATGACTAAGGATGCACACTTCTTACTTCTTTGACTGTGTGGATGTATTTACACCACAGATGATGAACAAAGACACTAAAACCTGAGACTTGACTTGTGGTGTGGCTGTTCAGCAGATGAGCTGGGCAAAGGTCATAAGTCATGTATTTCTCATAACCAAGTAACCCCTGTGCTATTTATAGTATTTATTCATGCCCAATTGCTTTCTTTACAGGTAAAGTGTCTGTTCTTATTGAGCAGGTAATGTACTTTTGGCTCCTTATACTGTATGTATGTATCTTACCACATCTCAACAGACAAGGATACATATAATATTAAATTAACAGAGACAGTGTGGTGCGTGATATTACATTTTATGGTAAATACATTACAGTGAGAATGGCAGGTGTATCTGTTGAGTGGGTGGGTGTGGGTGAAAACACAGGAAACAGCGAGTAAGTGGACCATTGAGTTGAGATGGTTTGTCACACATCAAATGTGCAGGTGACAGGGGAGAACTAAAAGAGAGGAGAAATGAGAAGGTCTGAGGAAATGTGAGGAAAGTTGGGAGGTAAAAAGAGAACGAGAGATAAAAGGAAAGAAAGTCTGGGGAGAGAAGAATAGGAAGAGACAAGGAGAGGAAAAAGGGGCAGAATGGAAGAGGAGACAAGGGCAGTGAGAGAGGAGATGATAGGAGATCTGAGAGAGGAGAAAAGAGGAGATGAGAAGAAGAGAAGGAGACAAAATAGGAGAGGTAAGAGAAGAATATTTTGTGGAAAAAGGAAAACAAGATGAAGAAAGAAGAGAACAAAACAGGAGAGAAAACAATGAGAGAGCAGGCAAGGATACAAAAAGAAAAGAAAGAGATGGAAGGAGAAAAGGAGGTCAGGGAGGTGGACAGGAGGAAAGAGAAGGTGCGAAAGAAAAATGGAAGAAAATGAAATGAAAGGAGAGATTCTAGCTGGCTCAGATGCACGGGGGTGGAGGAGGGGGAGAGAAGGGGAGGAGGCGCCCAGCCCGGCGCCCTCAGGGGTTATTGGGTCGTGGACAGCCAATCTCTCTCAGCTTAATCAACAGCAGCAGAGGTGATTGCAACACCGCAGGGGACTGCTGGGAAAAAAAAGATGGAGGGAGGGGGAGGTGGAGGGGGAGAGAACGAGATAGGAATGAATGGGAAGGTGCGGAGGGGAGGGGGGGACGGAGCTGGAAAATGAGGAAAAGATTGGAAAAGGAGGAAAAATGGGGGTGAGGATGGAGAGAGAGAGGGGAGAAGGTGGAGAGACGGGCGAGAGGAAGGATGAGGACAGAAGATTGGAAAAGATAAGAGGGAGAGAGGAGGAGGAGGCTGATGCAGGGAGGGAAAAAAGAGATGCAGGAGGAGGAAGAGGAGGTGAAAGGCAGAGGTGTGAGAAAATATGGGACGAAAGGAGGAGAAAACAGGTGAGGGAAAGGAAGAAGAAAGATGTGAAGAGGACACAGATGGGAGATAGTTAAGGGAAAATTCAGATCAATTATAACTGTTTTTACTTATCATATCTCATTCTTATTTGTATATTGATGATTCTGCTGCTGTAACACTGCAAATTTCCCCCGCTGTAGGATTAATAAAGGATTATCTTAGTTTATTTTTAAGTGATAACACTTATCTCAAAGAGGGCATGAATGTCTCTAATCCATTAATAGTTGTTGAGATGTTTCACTTAAAACCACAAATGTCAGCCTCAGTGTGGCAAAAGAGGCAAAGTTCGTGGACCACCAAAAGTCATTAGGATTCATTGTCTGGTAACCATGAACGTCTAGACTAAATTCTGTGTCAATCCATCCAGTAGATGTGGATATGTTTCACTGGACATGTGGACAAGTTTGACCTGCTGGTGGTGCTAAGGTTAGGGAAAAACTGTGGTCATGATTTAGCCATGCAAACACAAGTATTAAACAACACAGCTACCCATCTGTTCATCTACAACCAATCTGCAGCGGAGATTGTCCAGAGCAAATGTTTCTAATGTAGTAAGATGGACTGTGAGCGTGTGGGGGGTCAGGGTGGTGGAGGTGTTTGTGTTGCTTACCTATAAGCGGGCATTAATGATAGTTTATTCATGTTAAGATCGTTGTCAATAATTGCAAGTTTCTGATTCAGCCAATATCAACATTCTATCAGGTGAAAGGGTTTGATTGAAACATAAATTGTAACGTTATCAAAACAGGGTGCTTACGACGTTATGTTGGTCAGTGTGTTCTGATTGGTTGGTTTTATGAGGCGGACCCTAGTAAGAGTCACATTGTGAGAATCGGGTCCCAGATTTCTTTGACACATGCTGTCTTTGGTCTCCAAAGCTCAGTGATCAGTGGATGTACTGCATCTCACAGTGTGACCATGTTGATTGAGGACCAAAGGTTTCTCCACATTTCTCTCACAATCCTCAGCTTGCATCAAATACAGCCCAAAATTGAGGCCTTACATGAAGAAACCACAAAAACACCATTCGCCATTTATTTTTTTATTGTATTATATTTTGAAGGAAGACTCATTGTTATGTGTAATCGCACTGTTAATATCATGTCTCCCCGATATTTAAAAAAAAAACAAAACAAAACAGTGGAGACAGATGGTTTGTGTGGTCTGGAACACATCACAAAAACCAAAAATAAATAAATCCAAACAACAACAAAGAAAGTATACTGGAGCGGCATCTTTGTTATATGTACAACACACACACACATACAGAAAAAGTCTTACAAACACACAGTTGTCAAAACTGACACACAGAGGATAATTCAAAATAAATCAGAAAACATGTCGGTGGAGGAAAAACCCGCCCATCACAGACATTAGCATGTCTTCCTGCTGTGATGTTCATATTTAGCCATTTCTGCGCAAATTTGGACTTTTTCCAAGTGATGGTTTTATTAAAGTAATAGTCTGTTTTTAGAGGAATTGTACTTTTGTCTTACCAAACAAATATGCAGCTTGAAGGCATCGTATAATGGCATATTTAACTTAGCTTAGCTCAACTGATGAATGTCTGTGGGGTCAGCTAGCATGTCTGCACAAAATACTGCTGTGAACAAGTCACCACATGAACCCACTTTCATCCAATAATTGAGCCAAGCTACGCTAATGTAACCATCTAACATATCTGCATGCAGAGATACAAAACAAGAGTCCTTGAGTTTGCCTAAGTCTGGATAAAGTATTCCTTAAAAACAAGACCATCCCTTTCAAAACTGTGGAAGAGCACTGAAAGCACAGAGCAACGCTGCTTGTACTGAGCGAAGTGCATTGCTGTATGCATTACACAGTGGAAGCAAAATGTAAGAAGTAAAACAACTGTACAATTCATGCAAGCGTTGTTGGCTACCAGTGATCACAATGTCCTGCCATGTTCAAAGAGGGAGATATAAAGAGTGCTGGTAGGAGGTCCAACAAAGCCACACATGAAGAGAAAAAGACTTAATCTTAATGGACTTTAACATCTCTCTTCCAACATAGAGACTCGTTGTTGGTAATCAATGGCAACCATGTCCAAAAGCACCAATTTCTCGCTGTAGCTATTGTGTGTATTCTGTCTGCAGTGTCTGGAAAAAGGGCTGATCTGACAAGCTCCTTCCTTCAGGCCTCAAATGTCTTCAAGCAGCTCCATTGACAGTAAATGGGAGAATAAGAGACATTGCAGGTTTGAGGATCTGCTTTTCTGTTTTTGAATAATTAATCTAAGTTCAGACTGTCAGAAAGTCAGTGCCCATCTTGCGTTGACTTCATCATGTGTGTTCTATCACAGCAGGTAGTGAGCTAGTGAAATAACTAGCTAGCGAGTGAGCACTACAATGGACAAGTTAGTTGGCTACCTTGCAAGCAAGCTAACAAGCTAGTAAGTGAGTGTTGTGCTGTATTTGTGCCACGTCAGTAGAAGTGGAGGATCAGGAAAAGCTGTTCATGCATTATTCTGAAATGGTTACTCCCATTGTTAGCCTTGTACTCACAGCATATAAGTAGCCTGTATTAGCCATTATTTAGCACATTACATATTTATAGTGCTTCATTGACAAGTGAAACCAGATACACACAGTGTACAGCTGTTCAGTTATTTAGCTCAATCTACTGTCCTCCTGGGAGATTTCTTCTATCAGCAAAGTTGTGGCATGCAGCCGGCCACAGTTTAAAGAGGTCACGGTGAAAAGAAAGAGTTGCACACTAAGCGGCTGAAAAGTAAGCACCACTTAACTCGCTAGCTCGCCCGCTATCTTAGTTAGCTCACTATTAGCGGATCAGATCGCTAGATAAACTTGCACAGTTCAGAGTTCATTTACGGCAGTCGCTAATATAAAACACCTCAGCGAGAGTCGTTTTTTCTGGATTTCAACAAAGAGAGCTGTCGATGGCCCAGATCACAGCAGGCACATGTAAATTCAGATTTCAGGGAGGATTTTTCCTGTCAGCATTTTGGTTAAGCACACATAAAAACTGACATAAAGCACAAGTCCAGTATTTCTAGTTAGCCAGTGTAAAAGGCACATTATCATGGCATAACAGGACAGAAATAGTAGAGAGGGAACAGGGTCAGAGGTCAGAGGTCAAGTTACTACCCATAAAAAGTGTATTTTGACATATATAAATTATTAGGGAGTTTCGTCCCAAGCAAATGGGACAGCAGATGGGATCAAACCCATTACTTCAAGACATTTTGTGGAGCTGTATCACCTGATGGTGAAACTAAACAAAGCATTCTTTAATTCTACCTACTGACTACTTCAATTAGGTTTTTCACATTTCGTTACTGCACTGTGATCAAGGAGGTGATAGTGGATGAAAAAAAAAACTGCTTTAAAGTTTAGGTAGACAGAAGTCGAAGTCATGTGACATTAAAAGGAAAATCTAATCCTACCATGACATACGTTATTTTTGACACACCTGTGCTAATTCTCTTTTAAAGAACACATACCACGTCTTGCCATTGACTGACAATTCCAGTGTCACTGTTGTTTCATGCTTCTTGTGCAGACGCCTACAAGGATGTGACTCTACATGAATTCAAACTTTTCATCTTGCCTCAAACTGAAACTGCCTGGTCTATACAGTGTGCTCACACATTGGAACAGAGGGCCTCCGCTAATCGCTAAATATGTTACAAAAACCGGCATCTATTCTGATACTGATCGATCAAAGTAGAGATAAGCTCAGAGGCTCAACACGCCTTTACTGACTTATTAAATAAGAAGATTCAAAGAGGAAACTACAGATGTCATCATGGGGCAGGGAAAATAAAACATTTCTGAGGAAACTCATGCTGATTTTCTTACTTTTCCTTCACATTATGTCAACACCTGCTAAGTCATTGGCAGCTCCTGCACAGTCAGCGCTGTGTTAGCCCGAAGTGACCACCTCCAGAGCTGAAAAATAAAGCCAACGCCAGTTCATCGAATGGCCACTTGAGGTCAGCTCCAAAAGTCAGTCAATCCCAATGGACCCCTGTATTAAAATGCTCAACTTTACAGCAGTGTTTTCAGCCCGATATAAAAAACTATAGCTAATTTCCATTTTGTGACAACTGTACAGAGGGTGAAATTTATATAACTCAAACGTTCCAATTATTTTAAGGCTTAAAGTTATGCATAATTAGAGTGTGGCCAGGCGTCACCTCAGCTAAATAAAGTCACTGAACTTGATCTCTCTGCCACGTTTATGGTATTGGCACCTCTTGGAGAATTTTTGGTGCAAATATCAGATAAATAACATGGCTGCTGTGCGGTTAAGTGTACTAACACACTGTCCAAGAAGTCTGTGGTCCAGTTTTTTGTTAACTCACTAATGAGACAGCTGATGAATTAGCCTTGAGCCAGGCCTTGAGCAAGACGCCCGGCTGTGTGGCATCTTCGTGTGGACATCTGTGTAGCGTTCTGGTGTTTGTGGAGCTGCTTTTTGGCTGGAGTTTGACTGTGCAGCTGTGTTGACTGTGTTTCTCTCAGGGGTCAAGGATGTTTTTTTAGGTACATTAAAAAGTGGCAAACTGTGTTTTAATAAGTACCACAAGATGTGTATAACTTCAAAAAACAATGTCACATTTCAGCATGGTTCCAGAAATAATGTTAACCTAGATGTTGTTATTGTTTGAGCTGGAGTTGGTAATTGAGACTGTAACGTAAAGTAAAATTTGACGGCCCACCAAACTCATACTTAATTATTTCTATTAATATTATTAATAAAATGGTCACTGTAAGTTTTTTACACTCCTGTAACTGACCAATTGTCATCAGCCGGAGCCTGAAATGTTGACATAACATTACACATTTGAGGACGAACTGAAGCCGAAGTGGGCCAGCACCACCAGGGTTATCCAGCTAGCAAAGCAGAGTAGCATATAGCCTAGCTTGTTATTCTTAGCTAGCTTGGTAGCTTTGAGCTAGGTGGGTGTGATTCAACATCCAGGCTTCATTCAACCTGCCACAGTTGCACCCTTGTTCCACCTCTTTGCCATTTTGAAATGTACAAAATGTACATTTCTGACTGAACCTGCACTTTTCAATATGTTTATTTTACTGCAAAAACATGACTTAATTGGTTTTAACAACTAATTTACCTTCTTCTCTTTAATCTGCATTAGTTACATTTGGAACAGCAACCTCACAGGCTCCACATGTAAAGAGGTCACCAGCTAAACTTTCCCTTGTAAGTTTTTGATTTGCTATCAGCGGAGGCTGAGAGGCTCAAAACAGTTAATAATACAGCAGAAAAAGCAAAAAATATACTGAGTATAAAAATAAACATATTAATGAATTTGTAAAGTAACAACATATTTCTCCCAGCTTGTAAACCATCTCGCAATACCACAAATCATTTCACGACATCCTGAGAGGTTCCGATTCCAGACACAAGTTGTTGTTATCTTAGTTGGATTACAGCTGAACTCTGGTTTATTCAGCCACTTTCTTTTTAAGCTCTTTGTTACATCTGTGCAGCCCCAACATAGAATAGATGCAGGATTAATACAATCTTATTATTAATTCTTTATTATCTTTTTAACTTACTTTTTAATCTTACTGTCATGACACAACCAAAGTTAAATTTCTTGAATCCCTAAAGTAACCACTTCCTTCTATAATCACTTTTTCCACTCTTAAGCTGACTGGTATTGACCAATCAGGCAGAAGCATTTTGAAGAGCACCATCCTCCAATCACAATGCAGGGATTGCAGCAAGATGTGGGGGTTACTGCCAATACAGTGAAGTGACAGGTGACAAGGTGGGGGAGAGAAACAGCCAGCCAACAGGATCCCTCGTGTGGTGTCGTCGTCATGGTTGACTGTTATTCATTTAGCATCAGCAAGCAGAGAAACTCTGATGGGAGTTTGCAGGTGCTAAGTGAATGGAATGTAAGCAAGGGAGCTATAAATAAACTAAACAACACAAAAAAACTAGTGCAAGGCGTATTTCCTGTATTCCTGTAACCCTAACCCTGTATTCATTCCTCTGATGTGATGGGAGCTGTTTCTGCAGAGTGTCAGTTCTTCCATCTGCACAGACTTTGACCAAATGGAATCTGGAAATCCTTTCAAGGGCGTTTGTTTTAACCTGTGGGTTGTGCCGGTTCAGGGATATTTGCCAAATCAAGAATATTCAGGTAATACGAGGTTAAGGGCAGATATTAGTGGCAGCAGGTTCATTTGAATTTGATCAGCATTTTGTGTTTTATTGATACTATTTACACATTTTGAAATTATATACAGAAGAATTTTTTGAAATCCATTAAATTGCAATTCAATATTTATGGCGTCTTGTTTTCTTCATTGTGTAAATTTTATCACCTTACAAGTTTCAAAACATCTCGCCAAAGGACTGCAGTGGAAAATTAGCCAGCTGGCTCACATTGGCACATTTACAGAAATGCTGATTAATGACTGTTGTCCTAATTAATAATGAAAAATGAAATGAAATATTCTCAATCTGTCAAATTTTGTAATTGGAATTTAAAAGATAAGTCTGTTTTACCTTATTGTCTACAAATCCACTGGAAAGACCAAAGCCAAACAATAAATTGCACTGTCTGTGTATCCAAAGCCTGATATAAACTAATCCTCTGATTATCAAAGTATGATTCACAAAATCAAAATCAGTGTTGCACATTTTTTTTTTGCCATAAAGTAAAGTACCAGCATTGACTAAACTCCTCCCGTCTGACATGCGGGTGCAATAAAACAAACGTCAAAATGTATTCGCAGAAACCAGTTGGCCAGTTCTTCATGTTACGTTCTCTGTATAACTGACACTCTTGCTGCAGAGACGGTGTGTGTTTGGGTGTGTCTATGCGTCTTCTCTTTACTGAAGGAGGCCTTAGGTTTCTTCATGGGTAGCACTGCTGCAGGAAGGGCACCAGAGTGTGTGTGTGTGTGTTTCTACGAGAGTGTCTGGCTGGCGAAGAAGGCCTTGGTTTCTCCACAGGTGGGGTTGGTGCACAGCGGGCAGCGGAGGGTCAGCTGGCGGGAACAGGGCTGGTTGGACTTCAGGTGTGACTGGACCAGGTCTGCCAGAGCCTGGACAGGACCAACAACATATACATTCATTACTGAGTCAGGGATAAAGAGAGACTCTCCCTTCCTCAGCTCTGTGAACACCTGGTTGTCTTTCTGTCTGTCAGACAAGGGGTTAATTCATTCCTTCACTTAAAAGCCTGGACTTATCACCTTCATTCCATTTTCTGCCTGGACACTCTTACTAATGACAGCACAAAAACTGTTGTTGCCACTATTTATTCCCAGTCCTTTTTACTTTGCTGATTTTCTACCAATGTAGATTTACAGAAAACAACATTAAAGTCCCCATTGGAATTTCTGACCTCCAGCTGTGCGATGGAGCTGCTTTTCTATGAGTGCGTCCCCGTTTTGTTTGTCACAGGATACACACTCCCGCCAATGGTGCCACACCATTCCACTGGTCTACAGGAGGCGGTAATGCGCCAAGATATGCACCAATGCACAAGCAAAGGCAGGAGAGTAAACATGGGTGTAAACTATGCAGGTTTCAAACTTGTAAGAAAAACTGGCTTTCTGGGTGTTGGAAGGAAGAAGGGATGAGGAAGGTGTTTAGAAACAGTACTTGTGTTAAAGGAATAGTTTGACAGTTTGACAATAGTTTTTGGGAAAATTATTTACTTTCTTGCAAAGAGTTTGCAGCTTGATGATCACTGCCACTCTCATGTCTGTGACTCGCCAGGAGCCGGTTAGCTTGGCTTTGCATAAAGACTGAAAACAGGGGAAACAGCCAGCCTGGCACCAGTGGAGGCTCCTGGAATTTGTCATTTTTATATTCAGTTTTTTGTTTTTTTTTACAAACTAAGATCAGTGTAGTGGTGAACATCACATAACTGTTTGTTTGACTGTCGGAATTAGAAATGTGCCTGATCTTTATCAGAGAGTGTCCTGTATCTGTTTGTGCTGGTCATGGCTATTATTTGATTCCAGCTTTTATTTGAGAATTCATAGTATGTAGATGGATTGAGGTTTTGGTGCTTTAAACACATGCTGTGTTATCTTCAACATGCTGCTGTTGCTCCCCACAAGGCTAATGAATAATCTCAGAGAGTGAAAGTAGTAATTCAAAGGCAAGAATATCTAAATGAGGAGTGACATAAGTAAAATGATTGTACAAGATAGTAATTTGAACAAGGATTTTTTTAAAAACGAACCCTCGACACCAGCCAGGCTCTGCGGGAAAAAATCTGATGAATGTATTTTTCTTTATTTTCCAGCGGCTGCTGCAGACGGCAGCACACTGATGCAGCTCACTGAGAAACTAAAACTACACCAAGGAAACCATCCTTCAGTAACTACCAACTAATCATCCTCTGGATATTGATTTATACGCTCAAACACACTCTCTCTCTCTCTATCGCTCTCTCTCGCTCTCTCTCAGAGACTTGGCGAGGGGTCTCTGAGCGCGGCAGGTTTGACCAGCCAGCCAGCCGGGCGGTTCAGTTCTACTGTAGTCAGCTCTAAAGGTTCCCATTGATCTGCCCTCTTCCTTTAATAAACCCGGTGTGCGCGCACACACATACACGAGACATACACGAGACACACACATGTACACACACACACACGCGTGCGCGCGCGCACACACGCACACTGAGCTGTTACAGCTGGAGGAGTTGCCTGTTGTGAGAAAGGTTGCAGGGTTAAAGATGAAGGGAAGGAGGGAGGTGGGATGGAAGGAAGAAAGGAGACAAGGGACAGAAAGAGGGATGGAAGGAAAGAAGGAAGGAAAGAAGGAAGGAAGGAAAGAAGGAAGAAAGGAGGAATCCATTTATTGACCATCTCCTGCCTGGAGTTCAGTTACTTCACAGAACCTTCTGCTTTTGTCTCCTTTCCCCATTATTAGAACCCAGCCTGACTTCCTGTGGTTTTCTCCTTTTTATTTCTTTTATTTCTTTCTTCTTTCTTTCCTGTATGCATTTCTCATTATCTGTTTCTTTATTGGTGTATCTTTCATCACCTCCCCTTCATCCAAATGTATTTTTACATTCCGCCTTCTATTTTTACACATCTTTCTCTCTCTTTAAGCTGAAAGTCTGTTTTTATTTGTACAGTAATGCTCCTCTGTCAACACTTGTTTTAAATGTATTTTAAAATCTGTTATATTTACATGATGTGACAGTTCCCTTCTGTATATGTCAGTCTTTATAATGACATCTGAGTCAGCTCAGTGTGTGTGAAACATACCTTCATAAAGAGAGGGTTCCCGTTCAACGACTCTGCTCTCCTGATGTTCTCCACTCCACACTAACAATAAGAAGGAAAGAAGACAGGAAAGGCTGTCACATGTTTGCACTAAGTGAAAGCCCCACAGTTGATGTGAACCACATATGAACAGGTTAGGTGTAAAAAGCAACCCAGAGGCAGTTTATATCCATATTGAAAAAAAATAGCAATAAATGAAGTTCAACATTCAAGATAATGATTTGGAAAATTGTTTTCATTTTGTCAGTAGAGGACAATGAACTAAAATCATTTTGTTCTGAGATTCCAATCATCTTCAACAGGGTTTTTGGAGTCAAACTCCTCTTGACTGTGGACACACTGAAATGGTCCAGACAGTGCGTGTGCATGTGTGTGTGTCGTCTGGTACTTCTATGTTTTGTGAGGACCAGTTTGAGATTTAAAACCTTGAGGGTGAAGACACTTTGGAAAGTGAGGACGTTTCTGAAAATGTAGGAAATGTTTGGAACGTAAGGACATGTTTGTAAAGTGAGGACATATTTGGAAAGTGAGGACATGTTTGAAAAAGACATATTTGAAAAGTGAGGACATATTTGAAAAGTGAGGACATGTTTGTAAAGTGAGGACATGTTTGAAAAGTGAGGACACGTTTGAAAAGTGAGGACATGTTTGAAAAGTGAGGACATGTTTGGAGAGTGAGGACATGTTTGGAGAGTGAGGACAAGTTCGGGTTAAGGTTACGATTAGGGAATGATTTATGTCAGGGTTCTCACAAATACAGAAGTCCAAACAGCTGTGTGTGTGTGTCTTTGTGGCACCAGTCACATTGATTGGTGGTCACCTCACTGGTGCCTTTACACAGGGAGAGGACATACAGTTGCAGCTGACACATCTGACACACACACACACACTTTGCTAACCTCAACTCAACTTCAAGCCTCAAGTTAAACCATCATTACTTGATCCCAATACAAATGAACACAAATGAACACAGATCTCCTTCCTTCCAGGTTGTCACTTGTTTCCATTTGTTTCTTTGATAATCAATCTGCAGCGACTTCAAGCCATTTTAGTTCTTTGTCAAAAGGACATGATCATCATGTTGTAATACATGTGAAAACTATGACTGTTTTTAAAGCTCTTCCAATGTCTGAGCTTTGAGGGTCCGCTGTTCAACAGCAACCTTATTGCTTGGTCTTCCGTCATTTCCAAAATACCTACTCAATTGGTACAACAACACAGTCATTTCATACTCACCACTGTGCTGCTCTGAGTTTATCTTTTGAACACAAATTCTGTTCTCAGTCATTCTCCTCTACTGCTTTTTTTAATCATTCCTAAGCTGAAACCAATGCCTACCAGGAAAGAAGAAATTAAATCTAAAAGCTGATGTAGGATTTAAAAACTGATGCACGACCATCATGTGATGCTTTGTACGCTAAACTGTGCAGACAGAAGCTGACTGAACAGCCTTAGCTGCCTGGAAGGTGAATGTGGAGATTTTCTCTTCCTTACCTCCTCCCCCAGCACCTGTCCATACTCGATGTCTAGCTCGTGTAAAGTCTCTATGTGGTCAGAGGTGAAGGCGATGGGCACGAGCAGGATGTTCTTCTTCCCTCGTTCACACAGACCTTTAATCACCTCGTCCGTCTGGGGGCCGAGCCACGGCATGGGCCCCACCTGAATGACACAGGACATGACAACAGTTTCATTCCACTGTTCCGGCAGTTCAGACATCTGGCCCAACCCTTTGAAACAGACCAAAATCCTGACAACTACTGCTCAGATTTCCATCGTAATTCCTGTGGATGTTCCTGGTCCCCAGAAGATGGTCCCTTTGATTTTGACCTCACACTGCCACCTTCAGAACAAACTCTACAATTTTAGCTCCACTACCGGTAAGGCTCTAAGAATAGCTAAATCATCTATTTGCTCATTCCATCCAACACTTTCACTTTACTTTGTCTGTAATGAACAGCAGATGCTAGGAGGTGCTGGTCTGTAGTTGTTCTGTCCGTTTCCAGGTATTCTTACAATTCTCACCCTAAATTAACATGACTGCCCCATAAATCAATTTCACTGGAGCTGTCAAAACAAAATGTAAGCCTTAAAAATAAACTGAAATTGAAATGTCCACACATGTCTGGTCTGTTTTCTGCTCTGCACTTCAACACTTCTCAGTCATCTGCTGTTGTGAGCAGCTGATTGCCTGCAAATACAACATGATTCATTGGTGATGTGTGGATTTTGTAAACTGTCAGCTGCTGTGACCTGAGGTCTAAGAGGTTTGAGGTTTCGTGTGCTGAGGTAGCTGCAGTATTAGACAGACAAGTGGCTCCATCTTGTGGTGACCAAAAAATGAACCATTCTGAGATACAAACTCACTGACCCACACTGAAATCTGTTACAACTATGAATAACAGTACGCTGTACATATTGTAGGTATTTTGTAGCATTAGCATTTGGGAATATTAAGATAAATACGAATACTTGGCTGCACACAGATACAAGTGAAATCCTTTCAACCCCTGCTGTCGAATAGCAGAAAATTTACTTTAAGAGATCAGATGTCAGGCGACATTTGGAGTCAGAACTTGGAACAAAAAGTCTTGCTGCGTGAAGGAAGTAAGGATGAATGAAAAAAAGCTGAATGCTTAAAAACACTCATTAATAATGACAGTCACACCTTATGTTTCCTACAGGTTCTTAAAGAGGCTATTATCCATATGTATAGTAACAATGCATGAATTGACAATGTGAAAACTATTTTTTAAGACTGTGAAAGGGGCCGTTGCACTGATGAGCCTACAGAGAATTCACACAGAACAGTTCAGCTGTCCATCCACAACTTTCACTTTCACCATAGCCAAGTTTCCATCAAACACTTTCAGTATAGTACCTAACCCATACCTGCATGTACCTAAACCCTAGGTCTGTTATGTGTTTTCCACCACAGACAGTACTCTTAAAGGTAGGCGGGGTTCTGACCAGGGCGTCAGGGCTAACCCCCTTCACTCTTTCAGCATTTGGGAAAAAACAGAGCAGACTTTTCTTGGCGTTGAGAAGCTGCAGTAACCTATACTAAACATTTACTGCCAGATTGACAACTTACTGAATCACCATCAATTCACTGCCTCTCTCTCCCTCTCTCTCATTTGCTTTACCACACACACATTAAGAACCGAGCTTCTCTTCTAACAAGAAGAACACAATAGAGGACATGGAATGTTTTGTGTTCTCCCTTTTCAATATGTTGTTTGAGCTTTGTTCAAGAAAAGGCTGAAGGCAGCAAGACAAAAGACTGCTGACAAGGACAGGAGAGTTGGGAAATCGTACGTCAGAGCCCAGGCGACGAGATGACTCTCTGACCAATCAGCAGTCTGCAGTGTTCTAACTTTACCTTTAAGCAATGGATCGGTGTGCTAAGTACCTCAACAGAGGGGTAACAAAAACTGGGACTGAACGGAGTGGTTCTATTGGTACCAACCACAACTTTTGACAATGGCAATATGAAAATAACCATTCTAATGTGTAACAGACTGAACTGAACTGGACTGCTTGGTGGAAACGTGGCTCATGAGAGTGGTGCCAGTAAGTAGAATTAAAACTCACATGACAGATTGACTGCTATAGTACTGCTGGTTGTCTGGGTCACTACTGTTCAGTTTCAGCAAACAACCACTAGATGATGCCACTGGTTTATTTCTATCGCTGACATGATAGTTCAGTCTCTATTTTGTGTGTGTGTGTGTATGAGTGTGTACTCACTCTGGACTGCCACACCAGTCTGTAAGGGTTACAGTGTCCCAGTCTCTCCATGACTCTCTGAACTGTAGCTCCCACTTCCTGAGGATAAGGGTCGCCTCTGTTTACAACCTGCACACAGCAGTAGCACTGTCAGTAAAAGTACTGCTAGCAGTAGTGATAGTATCTGTATCCGTAGTAGTTTGGCAAGTAGGGGTAACAGAAAGAATAGCAGCAGCAGTAGCAGTAGTAGAAGTACGATTATTTCTAGTGGCAGTACTAATAGTAGCAGTACCGGTCCCATTGGTAGTAGCAGTAGCACTAATACCATCATCAGCAGAAGTAGTTGTCCATTAGCAGCAGTAGCAGTAGTATCATCAGTAATATTGCCACATATTCAAAAAAATGGACTCATGCAGAACCACATATGGATGATTATCTAAGGATGCCCCCAAACCTGGTTCTGAAGGGTAAAAACCTTTCATTTTAAGGTTTTTTCTTTACTGAGGAAATAGAAAACATGGCTCTGGCGTAAATGATGGTTGTGCATGCAGTGAGTCCCTTCATTATATTGTCAATTCTGGTCTAAATGGTTTCTTTTATGCACACCGCACTCAGCCTAGAAAAAGAACAAAGGTGAACTACGACCTGCCACTGAACTAGGAAACCAATTCTTGAATTCATTAGTTCCACAGGTTTTAATTACAGCGAATGGGAGGCAGACATTTGCAGAAACTTGTGCTGACGTAACTGCACCTAGTATTAGTAGAATGTGTATCAATAGGACTATCAGCATCTAGCAGTACTGTCAGAAGCAGCAGGCAGTAGTATTAGTATTATCGCAGTAGTATCAGCACTAGTACGTCATGGTACTCACAGCCATAGGGAGTGAGTGCGCTGAGAACAGAATGACAACGTCGTCTCTCTTCTCTTCTGGAAACTTCAGCAGCTCGTTACTGACGTGTTGTGCAAAACACTGCGCGCACACACACACACAAACACACAAAGACACACACAGATCATTTGCTGTATTCCACGCATTTTTTTCTTTCAAATTATGATTTTCCTCAACTGATAAAACAAGTTCCTGACTGACCACTGCAACACGCTGAGACCTAAAAACACAGTCATGCTTGTAAGTTGCTATGATTACCAACCACGGCTACTTTCAGCTCATTAGTTGCTATGACGACTTCTTGCTCTCTCATCAATCCGTTATCCCGTATTTGTTTTTCTTGCTCTCTGTGAGAGGAGGAAGAGCCTGAAGGGCACTCTGGTTAACTGTGTGCGTGTGTGTGTGTGTGTGTGCGTCTATGTGTGTGTGTGTGTGTGTGTGTGTGTGTGTGTGTGTGTGTGTGTGTGTGTGTGTGTGTGTGTGTGTCTAACCTCCACCAGCAGAGGGTGTGTGGGCCAGCGGTCAATGACACTCCAGCTCATTTTTGGCCTGTCGCCTCTGTTGCTGTAGTAACGGTAGATAGCATTCAGACTGCTGCCTGTTTACACAACAAACAAACAAACAAACACATTAAGATTATAAATATGTTGCATTACACAACAACCACGGTCCTCTCTCAACCCCTGAGTGGCTCCACCGGAGGGTTGGTGGTTAAGTGCCTTGCTCAAAGACAAGTGAAATTCATCCCCAAAGACAAGCTGTGGAACCGAAAGAAGCATCGTCTGAGTCAATGTTTTCCTTTGTGAAGATCAGACAGAACAAAAGGAGAAGTGAAGCAGATATAATTAGTCTGGTTTTTGGACTTGTTCATGCTCACACAGTAAAATGGCATCTTGGAAGCAATATGAAGCACCATATTGGGCTGAGATTGCTGTGGTGTGTGCAGCCTGGCTAACAGAACACACACAACATTTTCAAACTTCAGTTTGCTTTCTGTATTGATTTAGCCTCCTGTGTGTGTGATCTGCTACCTGTGTATTCGGACTTTGAGAAATACAATTGTGAAGCGCATTTCCAAGTGTTCTCTATTTGTCATGTCATTAAAAGGTCTGACGTTCCCTCTTTAAGGGTTTGGCTTTCTGACTAAGAGATTTGATATTCTTGGTGCTGAAATGCAGTGCTCCTGTCAAAAGGATGCACATTTTCATTCACCTTCTCCCAAAACACTGCAGACTGCAACTGGTCAATGGTGTTAAATGATTTGATATGACTGTGTATTTGTCTTGACCTTCAGACCCCTGCAGTCCCAGTTACTTTGATATTTAGTGACAGCAGAGGGGAACAGGGTGGATAGCACTCCGGGTGTGGTGACACCAACGGACACAAACGTCTTTTTTATCTAAATCTTCTTTTTCCAATTAATTCAACGCATGAGATCTTTGGACTAAATGTTACTTCTGAACAGCCTTCGTGCATGAAATTAGCATTATTGCCACTGTAAAGCAGCTTTACTGAGGATATTCCATGTTATCTTAACTATTCATTTTTTAAATTTCCTGTGTCTGTGCTGTGTGTGACTGTCACCTGTGGTGGAGCAGCTGTACTGAGGATACTGTGTGAAGGCCACAGCTCTCTCCACTCCGTCTTTCTCCATCTCCTCGATGGCGTCCTCCGTCAGCGGCTGGACGTACCGGAAACCGATGTAGAACTTGTGAGGGGCTGAAGAGAGAGAGACAGAGAGAGTCGCTCACTGACAACCATGTGAAACAAACTCATTAGTCACTAAGAGTGTGCCTGAAAAAACACAAATCAAAAAATTTACATATTAACTGAAATATCTGAATGATCAACTAATACAGTCAGGAACATAAAGGGAAGCTATAACGGAGATTATTGCCAACAATTTTATTAAAGTGTTAAACTGGTACTTTTGTTCTGAATCAGGTTTGTAATCCACTAGATATGATGCGTTTTCAGACTGCTGCTTCTTATCAGTGAGGTGTGTGCAGGCGTGTGAGAGACACTCCTTCACTGTGTCACTATCTACACTTCACACACACAACTTCACTGCTAACAAGTGAGTCCACCAGTAGGAAACACAACAGCACTGTTGAAAGCAACATGCTGACATGTTATCCCACACTTTCTAGTGACTGCAAGACACTTAAAGTCTCCATTTAATCTGAATGATTTCAGGAGGATTGAGGAGGAGCTCTGACAGATCTGATGACCCTCTCAGAGCAGATTCCCCAGTACCGTCTCACCTGTCTCAGGACTCATCTCGTCCAGCAGCTTCACCATGCCCTCTCCCTGCATGGAGGTCCAGTGTTTGATGGGCGAGCCTCCTCCGATCTTACTGTACTGCTCCTGGATCTTTGGCGTGCGACGCTTAGCGATGAACGGGCCGAGCTTACTGCAGAGAAAATGATGGATTGAAGAGCTACACCTACAACACTCGTAGACTGTATTACAGGACATCATTAACTCATACACACCAAAAGCAAAAGGCAAAAAAGAAATGGACCTGTTACTATTTTCTCTTGGACAGGTGCCATTTTGAGAAAGTGAAAACAAAACTCTGAGAAACATAATTCCCAAAAGTTTCAACAAACTCCAATTTGAAATGGAAAAAAGAAAAAAATCACTCCTTGGTTAAACTGCTCATACTGTAAGTCACAGCCAAGCTAAAGCCATGATCTGTGATGTCTGGTCACAAGAAAGTATTGCTTCATTTTAAGGAGTCACAAGCCATTTGGCCTTGGGAAGAACTGCTTTACAAGGAACCACGTTGTTCGCAATACATTTAAAAATAAAGACCAATGAGTTTTTTCCTTCTCTGCAGCAACAAGAAACACTTTGTTGGTTCAGTATCAGTTATTATGAAACAGACAACGCAGATGTAGCAGAGCACTGTGACCCAACAACCTTCCCCATTTGTTCTCTTGTGTGTGTGTGTTTTTACAAAATAAATATGGAAAATGTGTCATCATTGACATGTGTTGCATCAAAATAATGTTTTCGCCAAAAAAACCAAATGTTTGCACCATACAGTCTATGGTTTGCACATTGTTGTGTGTGGGTGTGTGTACGGGTGCATGTGTATGTGTGTACCCTATGATTTGTAGAAGCTATCAGCTGTGCTTGTCAGACTGCATTTGCCTTGTTATTTTTAGCTGTAAAAACAGCTAGTTCAAGTGCCAGGCCAGAATTTGTGTCTCTGAACAGACACGCACTAAATGAATGTTGTACTTGTTTATTTGCCAATTGCTGATTACTGTGATACCTTTTGCAATGAAACAGGCAAAGACTTGCAGATGTTGATGTCAGCTCCTCAGTTAGGTGGTGCAGAGAAAGATATCAACTATGTTGCAAACTTACATTTTTGGAGAAGCTGCTTTGACTCAGAAAAAGACAATATGCATGGCTGTGTGTGTGTGTGTCTGAGTGTGTGTGTCCATGGCGCATACTTCTGCACAGGGAGTTTCATCAGGTCTGTGTCCATGAAGAGCCGTAGCAGGAAGTCATGAACGTCTTCTAGTTTCTCGGGTCCTCCCATGTTCAGCATCAAGATGCCTGTCTTAGGTTTCCTGTAGGCACAAGAGCTTCATAATCAATAATTCATACCTAACATTTCCTTCCAGTATATTGATTTTGATATATTCGATCGTGTCTTAAGTTGTTATGCACAGATTAATTGTAGATTACTGATTGTTGATGCCTTGATCATTATGTGAATACACAACATCTACAAAGATATTGATTATTATTAGATTGAGAGAGAGAGCTCACACAGAACTCATGAACTCATAACCACCAAGAGTGACAGCTGCATGGCTCTGGCTTCTGCTTCTCTGTAAACTATTCGAGCTTTGAATGCCCTTTGAAGAATCTACTGTGTCATTCATAATTATTGCTATTTGGCTGCCATCTTCAAAGGACAGATAAGAGCTAAGGATAAGGATCATGTGTGAAAAGACAAACAGGAAGCATAAGTCACCTACAGACAGGTGGCAAGGATCCACTGTTTCGTTTCTAATGAAATCCCAAAGGTTACATCAGGACAGACTGGCATCTGTCCACCAACTGATCTGCTGTGTGAACTCCACTCACAGTTTCTTCAGACTGTTTCATGCATACTCAACAATGTTTGGACCTGAAAGATTCCTCACTTAATAGACTGAAAGCTTGATCGTCAATGGCAATTTTGACGATTAATTGATTGTAAGTCATTTGTCAAATAATGATATCAGCTGGTTGCAGCGTCTCTCTCTCTTCTTCTGTTTCATTACTTTGTTAATTGAATCACTGAGTTTTCTGACAGTGAGTCAAAGTCAAAAGGTTGAAAGCTTAGGACTGGGGTCTGAAACTCTTGGACTTTTGTTATCATTTTTACAGTTTATAAACGTATTGATTGACCATTAATTGAAAAATAGGCATTAGATTAATCGAATGCTTCCAAGCCTGTTGGTCCAAAGATGTAAATGGGAGGGATAACGAGAGAGGAAACCAGAAAAATACATGAGAACAAATTAGAAGTCAGACATGTAAACTGTAGCAGACAGTATTCAGACTGTATTCGAATCTAAAAAACATTCCAGAAAGACAAATGAAACAAACTAGTTTCACGAAGCTTAATGATTTTAATTTGAATGATCTTGTCTCTCTAGCTTTGCTTTTTTGTGTCTATTGGTTCTTTTTTCACATTCAAAACTTCAATTTTTCCATGCTATCAAAAATCCTCTCATTCACAAATTCTTGCAATCTGCTGATTGGCCATATTCATCATCACCATCATCTTCAGACTGTTCTTGACTGGGAAATTCAATCAAAAGGTTCAGTTATCCACCTACTGAGTTCTCTTTACTTTTTTTAGTGGTCACACTAAACTGCTTTCATCTCTAACTCTTCAACTGACAATTCAACTACTTTCATCTCTTACTCTGCTACTGCTACTGATTGTTGCTGGATGGACTCATTTTCAAATTCAGAGACACTGATTTTTCTGTCAATTCACTGTCGCCCACCAACGATTCCAGTTTGTCTCTGCTACTGTTCGGTACAGTTCTACTGTTTAGTTGTTTTGCCTGACCCAGACAAATTTCATTGATCTGACACAAAAACCCTTGAGTCTGCATGAAATCCGTGCTCATGCTCATCTGTCTGTCTCAGTCTGAGACAAAACAGCAGTATCCAATAAGAACAAACTGGTAACTGGAGGCATCAGACACAGACATTCACACACACACACACACACACACACACACAATTCTGCTATTATTGTAATAAGAGTCATGAAACAAGCTTCATGGGGAATGAACAGAAGTCTGAGTGACATGATAAGACATATCAAAGACACGCACATTATGACAAATTAATCCAGTCTTGGATTTCACCAAGTGGAATAGTCTTGTAATCAGTACCTCTGGTCTGAGATTAGTAGTGTAGCTTGTGCAGCCTAATGTCAACATACCAACAGTCTGGGACAAAAAATGTCTTATTGTGTGAAGTGTTGTAGTTTGTATGTGGCTTTACTGACAGTTCAGCTTTCATCTTTCTCTTTAACTGACAGTTCAACTGCTTACATCTCTAATTCTTCAACTGACAATTCAACTTATTTTGTTTCTTTAAAACTCACAGTTCAAGTGTCTTCATCTCTTATTCCTTCACTGACAGTTCAGCAGTTTTTTATCTCACATTAAATGAGACCTGATGTTGTGACCTCTACATCTATTTAGTGTAAAAGTGCCACACTGTGGTGCCAGACAGTCTGTGTGTTTGTGTCACCTGTTCTCCTGTGTTTCTGGAGTCTGAGTCTGGGCTAAAGCAGCAGCAGTGGAGCGTCTCCTTACACTCAGACTGACACTGCTTCTGGCAACTGAAGAAGAAAGAGAAAACAGATCATCAGTCTGGGCATACTGGGCACATTGTTTTCCACCACATTAAATTCATACATTTCCTGCCTCCAGAATTTCAGTGTAGAACTTCACAAGTTTTTAGTTTTTCCTATTAGCAACAAATAATGTTATATCATTTGTTGTTAATAATACCACAACTTTCTGAAAGTACACCTGATTTTGTTTAACTAAACTTAAATTTAACAGAACTTTGTTACATTTCAAGAAAAATTAGAGTTTGAGTATTCGCTGAAGCTTTGTGATGTTAACACGGAGTGAAGTACTCAAACCCAATATCTCAACAACCATTGGATGGATTGCCATGACATGTACAGTAATCAATGGGTCCCACAGGATATATTGTAAAAGTTTGGCATTATCTCACTTCACCACCAACCATCATTAGTTTGACTTTCCAGCTGTGAGCAGCTTCTTCATTTCTTTTGTGCACTGTATTGTGGGACAATTGTTTACATCAACTGTCCACACAAAGTTTTTTTTTTACAATGCATACTGACTGATTTGAGTTTAATTCATTTTCGTCTCATTTCTAGTGTGAACACCCTGCACCATTTCATCAAATGAAAATACTCTAGGTACTACATGAATCCCTTTATACTAACATTAAGCCTGACGTATTTGGCATCTTTGGAATCTTCACCAGAATCTAATATAAAGTTCAGTTGTTTTGAACACTATTTGGTCAATAAACATGAGCTTGTAAAGAAGTAAAATAGTGAATCCCTGGCTCCATAATGACCTTTAATATGGGGTCACACTAAGTGACCCTAAACACTTTAACAATTGTGATCACAAACAGTGTGTAAAATAACAAAGTGCTACAAAACATGTGCTACAAGCTGCAGAGGACAATATCTTCTGATTGTATGCAAACGCATATTCTGATAGATCTGACACAGTGTAGTCTGCTTCACTTTCATAATCCTGGCTGCAGTCCCCTGAAGCGCCACCAGGAGGCCTACTGTGATTATGCAAGTTGACAACGTTGGAATTGTGTAACTCGGAGTGAATGTTAAGTTGTTTCTTACTCGTCCTGGAAAACACGCAGCGTTCACGGCTGCGTGTCGTATTTACGGATCCCCTGACTGTTACTAAATGCAGCACAAGTACAAGATAAGTCCATTATGTAACATTAACATTAAACTGTAACCTACAGTAATGTTGGGCTGCGTCAAAACAACGGGAGCGAGGCGACTTACGGAAACACAGCCATTGGTCTAGAAAATAAAAGCACAGCGGCGGTCACCTTTCAGCAAATATTGGGGTTTTGAGTTCACCAAAAGGCAAACATGGACAGGGAACACATTAGGGGAGTTATTCAAACAAGAACTGTAAAATGTTTGTGTTATAAAAGTCGACCATTCATGAGTTTGCGCGTTAAAGTTACAGCGAGACTTATATTATGAAAATCCCAACAGGAGGTGGTACTTCCGTACCCCTGCTAGCTTAACGGCCATTTACGAAACGCTGCCAATGTCAGCGGCATGTTGTTGAGTTTACAGTCGGCTGCACCACACAAGGCTCCTCCATTACTTCAAACTGGCTTTAAACTGCAGCAGAGATGCACAGCAGCACCGTTGACTCCATAAAATTACATCCTGAGACGAACTGTGAAACTTAATGCTTTCCCTGTACAGCTTTCATCAGGCTAACTTAGCTGCACACTCACATTGGATCAAGCGACCGGCGCTGCCCAGGACTGCCATCATGGTAACTTCCTGCTTCCGCCGCCGTTAAATGTCCGTGTTTAGGCTGGAATGAAGGCCGGGTACCGGTGCTCACAGCGGCTGGATGCACGAGTGTCGCCCCTCACTGACTGTCCGATGTGTCAGCCAGATTCCTTCAGCTACACCGGCTGGCTATACAAACACCTGTCAAGTCTCGCAACGATCACTATAATACTTCCGGTTTACACGTTCAAAATAAAGTCATTGACGGCGAACGTGGGATGATGCAACATTTAAGATAAGATTTTGATTTGTTTGATTTTTTTTTTTATCTTTTAATCACCTCTTTATGACTAGTGAAATATATATATTTTTTTAATTTAATTTTTGGAAGTATCCTTGCAATTTTATGCCACTGTTGAATAAAGTATTTTCTCTGTTTCTATTAAGAAAAGAGAAAAACGATTTTGGTAAAACTAAGTCATTTCACAAGTAAAAATTAAAATCTAACATAATGAAAACAAGAAATTAAAATATTTTCCAGAAAAAAAAAGAGATTGTGTTTAATAGTTAATCTGTGAGGATACACGTAGAAAGTATTTAGAAATTTGCTCACAAAAGCTATGTTTCAAGCAAAAATAACTGGAATATATTATTTCTAATATTAATATATTACATAATATTAATTTTTAATCTTTTTACAGGACTGAAAGTGTATTCAAAGTTGGGTTATAAATAGATTGGATTGTACATAGTAATGCATTTTAGTTACTGTAGATCTGTTAAAACACATTCGCAGTTACAGTTTTACAACAGCTTTAACGTAATGATAATGACTTTCTTTGAAAAAACATCAATTTTATAGATATTTTATGGGCTATATGGTGATATGGTGAAGATATGCTATTATTATGGCTATAACTGTACCGTATTTCCGGTCTGAAGCGTGTTCACTCTGGTAACTTGACGCAGAGTCGTTATCTTAGCATGGCGTCACAATTACGTTTGTCTAAATTACAAATTAACTCCGCCCCCGCTCGTGCCGGACACGCCCACATCAGTCTCTGTGTGTGTGTGTGTGTGTGTGTGTGTGTGTGTGTGTGTGTGTGTGTGTGTGTGTGTGTGTGTGTGTGTGTGTTTATCAGTCAGAACAGTCACTTTTTAACCCTGGTTCAGATAAGAAGGAAGGAAAGGATGAAAGGAGAGAAGAGCACGAGGGAGGATTAGTGATACAGTAATCTGATTACAGTGTGTGTAAATGAAAAGAAGGAGAATAAACACTTGACAAAATCGTTCTGGCCAAAAGTATATTAACACCTCTGTCCTCATACTGTACTCCTCTGGGAACTTTTGCATATCCACATAGCTTTTTTCTTACCATGCACTTTACACCTTTTTCTATTTTATTTTTTTTGAGCAGTTTTTTAAAGGATGTAGTTTTTAAACTGCTTGGATTCCTTTCGAATGAAACCTGTTTTTCTGGAACTGAGGTCTGAAGCTGTGTTTCCTTCTTCCTTTTCAAAATCACTCTGCAAGAATGAAGCAGAAAGCCAAAGAGGAAACAGGAAGTGTTTTTAAACAACATAAACACAAAGCAAGAGCTTATATCTGTCTTTTATTACCCCAGTGAAAAGGTCTTCCATGACGACATACACTCATGGAAGCACATTGCACTCAAGGAAAAAATTCCTTATCTCTTAGTTATGAATTCAATATCTTATATCGGCCTACCTTCTTTTTTCTTTGGTGATTGCAATGGACTTATGTTTTTGAGTTTTAAAGGTGGCATACTTATATGTTTTATACTCACTTAAAGTGTACTACTTTCTTTTAACAATTGTATGTATGTATGTATGTGTAAAATGCTATATGAATGAACTTGGTTTGCCTTAAGATGGAGAAGTAAAACATGAAAATTACAGTTGATTATAAAATGAAATACTGCAGGTGAGTGATGTTTTGGCAGTAGTCACCACACAAGGACAAGGAAAGTCTGCTGTAGAAGGAAAACCAAATCATCCAAAGAAGAATGGAACTAACCTCACCTGAAGAAAAACCCTCATACAGCCATCGGCTTAATTTCATTTATTTAAGTGCAGTTATTGAGTAGTCTTTTCATGTGAAGAGGCAGAACAGACAAACACTAGAACTGGAGACATTTCTAAATCACCAATCACAATCATTTGATCATCCACTGCCCACATTTCATTTCTACCTTTGATTCCCAGACCAACTCCTGCTCTTTCAGGCAAAAAGTAAAATGTTTCCAAATACATGATAAGTGCACAAAAGCAGCGCTGTTGTTTTGTGATTGAAGTTTGATAACATATTCCTTTATTGGTCCCACACCGGGGAAATTTGCACCAGCCACCACCAACAGTATTACGATCATCCAAAGACTAAGAGAGTCAGGTCAGTGGTCTTCCAGTACACTGCTGAGAAAAACAGGGTGTGCGTGTGTATTTGCGTGGCAGCGTTGCATTAATCATGATTGAGATGTAATGCACTGTTTTTACATCAAAACATACAGAATTCAGTCCACACACTGATCTACTGAGAATTTTTTTTCCGGACATCACAGGGACGCAAACTATTACTGAGATTTGTAAATTTGTTGCCAAGTTTTCTGCAGCAGTGCATTGAATTCATCACAGAAAAAAAATTATGAGAAAGAATCTGCTACTTGTGAGAAAGCAGGTCTGGTTTTCATTTCTGTGAATCTGACCTGCAGGGTTTCTGAAATTTGTAGTTTTCGGCCACAAAGAGGCAACAGACATTTTGTACAGATTCACTGATTTTTATTTGATAGAATTTTGTTCTGCATCTGAGGAAAATGATTTTTCAATGCACAACTGGCATTAAAACTTAGAGAAACGTGGCTTTATATTTTTTTACTAAGCTGTTATTTAGTAACATTCAAGAACACATTTAGACATTTTTTCCAGGACTTGCAGACACTGTATAATCACAGGAAGCTTATGTGTTTATTATTTGTTATTTAATCAGTCAACGTGAAAAGAGGCAGAAATGATGAGGTTCAGGTTTCAAGTCTGAACAATCAAGGAGGAAGTAGTGAATTCTGGTGTTACACAGTTCACTGTAAAGATGTTAACTCTTCAGAATTAAGCTTGATAGAGAAAATGAAACAGCTAATGGGGGAAAACAGATTTTTGTGCCATTTTAATCAATACAGCGCACTGCCACATGCCTGGTCAGAATATAGGTATATGGGTGTGTGTGCGTATGAGAGAATGAGTGAGTGTTCAGGGTCTGCAGCGCTGGATGAATCGTGGGTACAGGCAGACGTCTCGGATGTGATGTCTGTTCAGCAACCAGGTGAGGAAACGCTCCAGACCCAGTCCGTAACCACCGTGAGGACATGTGCCATACTTCCTCTGAAACACACACACACACACACACGTTAATCCACAGGCTACATTCAAATATCATTGACATTTTTTGCAAACAAGCTTCATATTTTTATCTCAACACCTATTTGGTCTTTTGTCTTAAAAAAAAAAAAACAAAACATTTCAGCTCTAATACGGTTCAACAATTCCTTTCTGGGCCAAGGTGCAAAAAAAAAAAAAAAGAAAAGCCAAACAAAGAGAGAAGAAGCACTGAGTTTTCAGCTACCTGGTCAGTATACCAGTAGTACGGGGTCGGGTCGATTCCCTCTCTCTTGTATCCTTCCAGCAGCTCCTCAGCATCCCAGATACGCATGGAGCCTCCGACGATCTCCCCAACATTTGGCATCAAGACGTCAACCTGAAGCACAAAGACACAGACACACACACACACACCAGACGAGACAGTCAGACAGCTCATTAGTTAGAAAATAACTTCAAGGCTTCCTGCACAGCTTACAAAGTGACACAGAAAATCTGTCTTTAAGTGGAGTATCACTTTAAGGCCCCAGTTTCTGTGTTCCCGTCTGGGGTCCACCCATCAGCTCTAAGAGTTAGTGTTCCATGTAGGTTAAAGCGACATACACTCTAATCCCAATAGAAATGTGTCAGGAGTCAGATATGTTGTCCTACATTTAATACTTACATCTCTGTATTAGATCATTGCGGATAGTGTTGCAAATCAATGACCCAAAATTAAACTAATTCTAATCCGGATATTTTATATATGAACAGCCTATTTCTTACTGTCATCAAATCCCATGAAAAGATCAAAACCAACAATGAATGTATCCTACTAACAAGTATGATGTGTATATACATATCTTACTCCTCTGAGCCATAGAGCTTCATTGTTGTTCAGTAACTATTAAAAACAGATTTGCTAAAAACTACAGAACCTTTATATCTTTGCCTCTAGTGTCACCATGAGGTCAAAATTTTGATTTGTCCAATAATTTATGGCCAAATATCTGAAAAACTAATGATAAATGGAAAATATAGTTATAGGAGAGATTATTCATATTGCCCAGTCCTCGTTTAAATTAATTTCTTTACGGTGGAAGATGTTCAAAAGACATTTTGGTAAATTTGTACTTCGACCCACATATCAGCTTTCCAGGAAAGGCCACACATCACCCTGAGCTACCTGCAGGTTTTGTGCCCAAAGCTCAACTAGATGTAAGTTTGACCCCTGAGGTTCGTACCGACTCCGTGAGGCGTTTGTCTTCGGCACAGCGCTGCATGTAGAAGGATTTGATCTCAGCAGGGAAACGACAGAGCAGGATGGTCTCGTTGATGGTGTCTGTCATCAGCCTCTCTGGAGCCTCAGGGATGTCCTGACAGTGGGTGAGACAATAGACAAGTCAAAACAAAGTCAATATCAAATTGAGGTAGGAAAAAAAAAAAAGGGGGGGGGGGGTCACCAATAAAAAGTCTAAAAAGATCTAAAACCAAGTTTACAAAAGTAGGTTTGAGTAAACTCCAGTGAAGATTAAAAAAAACAGATTAAAAATCAAATTCAACACAATATTGTTGTAATGAATGTGGTGATAAAACCATCTGGAGCTCTGTGAATGCAGAGCAAAGCAGGATGTAAGTGTTGGCCACATGTTTCTGACGGACGGTGCTCCAGTTGACAGTAAGGCCAACCATGCCCTCTACAGGTAAGTCTGAAAACTGCAGGTGAGCTGAACCCTTTATTACTGCCTGGATCTGATGGCCTGCAGTTCCATAGGTGGTCAACATAGAAAACAACTAATCTTCAGCCTGAAAACAGCACAAACTCAACTATAAGCTCTTTAACTATCTGTTACACAACTAAATCACATTCGATCACAAGCTATAATCACATTAAAGGTGCATTATACGTGCCGACTTCAGTTTACTCATTAAGAGTGCTACTCAGTCTGTGAAAACTGTTGTACAATGTCTTCAGTGGTTCTGCGAGAGCTTTGTCAAGTCTGGGAAAATAACCACAGTAATGTCATAGTGATATCAAAGATAGCCCTGGAAACGTATGTAATTTATGTCAAAGCCTGCGTTACAAACTGGAGGAGTAGAGTTTAAAAAAACACAGGTGTTTAGCAGGCATTTAGGGTCAAGGTGGATTATGAGAAAAGTAAGACCCAAGCTAGGGACTAAAAGTCAGGATATCTTAGCCCCGCCTACCTTAATTCTGACCATTCTTTTTTAACCCCTCTCTTGCAAGTCCCCCAACTCTATAGAAGTATAGCCACTGGAGTAGCCCTCTCAATTTTTTCTTAAAGTCTACTTTATATAAAAAGGAACTACCATTAATGTAAAGTTTTGTTTAACTTCTTCTGATTGTAGGGCATTATATTTGTACCACCATATTTAATTGTAAATTTTGGTTAGCTGGTGCTATTCATTGATTTGTTCTATCCTTGATATGCATATATCTTCAACTTTAAACATTAAAGTTGTGTGCCTTGATGAGAGCTCTGCTCACAATAAGTCATTTGGAGAAAGATGTGTATGGTAGATATTCTATTGGGTGTGTGTGTTGTGTTCAGTTGTCACCTCTCCAAACTCGTAGTAGGAGCCATCATCCTTCTTGATGTCGTGCTCTCTGAGCCACACAATGGCATCAGTGTAGTTCATCCTCTTGAATGGCCTCTTGGGGGGTTTGAAGTTCTGTGAAAGAAAATATCAAGGCTGCTATCAAATGATTATGAAATACCAAACATCAGCTTTATCTACTTATGAAGATCATGTGATCAAAAACTCCAGAACATCTAAAAAAAAAATGGACCTCGAAGTGAGATTGGTTGTCAACTGCTGTTTCCAAGATTGAACTTTGAAGCTTTACATTACTATCACTGTTAATGTTGGTGTGTATCAATCATCAAAATGTGTGTGTCTTCAACATGCACACATTCAAAAAAACGTGACATACAGGGTTGATGTCGTAGAGCAGCTGAGCAGCGGGGGATTTGAGCACTCGGTCCACCACATCACACACCAGATCCTCCAGTCTGTTCAGCAGATCCTCAAATGTCATGAAGGGGCACTCTGCCTCAATGTGGGTGTACCTGAACACAGAAATTTAAATTAATAAATATAGCTAGAAGCTGCAATGATCAGGGTCCAAGCAGATTGCAGCCATTTGGATGCTAGTTTATTATTTTATTGACAAGAAGCACTTGAAAACACACCACATGCAAGCAGAGCAGAGACGGGAAAGGCCTTTTACAAATTTTTGTAAAAAAAATTGTCATTGTTTTTGACCAGACAGAGCACATTGCAGCGTTAATTGTCTTAATTGTGTGGTTTCAGGGCAAGTACTTGGGTGTGAGCAAAATCTATGCAGGAGTTAGTGACCAAGACGGTAGCTGTTATGAATTACTCTGTTTGGAAGAATGAGGGATGTGTAGTAAAGGGTATAAAGTCAAGATATATAATATAGTATATGCTGATGTATGGCTTTGTGGCATCATCTTGCTGCACTTTCATGGTGTGCATGTTTAAAGGACATAGGAACAGCAACAAACACTTGATCAGGAAAAAGACATTTCTAATTTATGTGAGACAAAGTCATTCATATTGTGTTCATCTTGGCCCAGATAATCACACTACAAATGTATTTTCCCCAAATGTCTTGTTTGTCACCCTACACACAGAGGAGAGGATTTTTCCTTTGGGCCCAAATATTTCTTTCAAACTTTAATGATGCCGAAAGTGAGGTCTCACTGCTGCTTCTCCAGCTGTTAAACCACACTGGGACATCACAGGAACAAGAGAACTGTAATTTTTCTCGGTCTGAATCAGTGTTTATCCTTTCTCCTCCATTTTTGTCAGTTCTTAAACAGGACTACTTGAATGTACCTGAGTGCATCTGAAAAACAGTGTTGATCATACTCACTCAGACAGGTGTCTGCGGGTGCGGGACTGCTCAGCTCGGTAGGATTGGGCGATACAAAAGGTGTCGCCCAGGGCAGGTATGCAGGTCTCCAGGTAGAGCTGGGAGGACTGTGTCAGGTACGCCTGCTCTCCAAAGTAGTTGAGGTTAAACAGTGTGGAGCCGCCCTCCACCTGAGTCTGCACCAGGGTCGGAGGAGTGATCTACACCCAGAAAAACAATCATCGGTTAGATAGCCTGTGAACCTTAGCTCACAGGTCTGTCTGAAGGAGAACATGAGTGTGAAAATATAATCTTAACTCATTGACTAACTGGTGTGCAGCCTGTCACCTGCAGCTCTTCAACTCCTCACCAAGTTAACCAACTCCTTTTACATACTTTGCCCTGCTGTCATGTGGAAAATTTCTCACACCGTGTGCAGCATGAAATCAGATTGTGGCTGCAATTATTATTGACTGACCCCTTAATAAAAACAATGTGAGTTTGTTTGGCTGATAATCCTGCTATACTTCTGCTGTATTTAGACAAAGTAGCTGCTCAAGGACTGTTTGCTGTAGTATTAAACCACACTTGCATCTGCAAATGAACCAGGACAGAAATCTTAAGGATTATAACTTCAAGATAACTCTATTCATAAGTCAATAAGGGATTTGAATGGATTTGGATTTGATAAGCATATTTGGTATTTCACTTTTTCAAAAATACTAGATAAGACAATCAGCTAAGGACAACAAACCTAGGCTACATACAGATATTAGCAGATTTGATTTTGCCAACTCAAACTAATTAACTATAGAGGAGGAAAAATTTATAAGATCTCTAACATTGTGTTTTGTGCCACTGCTGTAGCAAAGTATCTCTCACTCTCATTTCTTACCCTCCAGTTATTTCATCAACCTGGAGTTGAATCCACCAGCAACAAGAACTCAACCCTACCAAAGACTTTCTTTCTTCCTTTCAAAAGTTAAATAACTAGTAACGACAAATCTGAAAATTACTTGACAGCAAAAATGGATGAATCTGATCATTTCAGTTGGCGTGCTTCACCTCGTAGTAACCACGGTTGAAGAAGTGGTCCCTGAAGCACTGTGTGACAGTGGATCGGACCCTGAGGATCTTGGAGACGTTCTCTCCTCTGATCATCATGTGTCGGTTGTTCAGCTGGACATCCACATCCGACTCTTCGTTCAGCAGGTTGTCTGCCCCACCTGCCGGAGCTAGGCCGACAAGCTCCCAGAAGTCACAGTGCAGCTCATGGCCTCCGGGAGCCTGAGAGAGGAAGATAAGAACTCACATTTGTCTCACTCACTCAACTCAATTAAACAGTTGTCATCTATTCTCCACTGTTTCACTATTTTCAGACATTATGACTTTTTATTGACTTTCCATGTTACAAATTGGTGAAAAATGCCCATCAAAATTTCTCAGAGCTCATGGGGACATCTTCAGAATTTTGAAGATGTTCAATTCTGAAGATATTCAATTTCAACAATATACAATTGAGAAAGCAGCAACAAAACTGTTTTCCATAACCTGGTTTCTAATCCGTTTTTTACATGTGAACAAAGACTTCATAAAGTATCTCTGAGACAAGAGAGCATTAAATAATCACATTCCACATCTGACTAAAACTGTAAAACTGAAGTGAGTAAGTGGCTTCTGTTTTCATAGCTGAACATTTGTAAAATTCAGGTACATTCATGCTGTTAGGAAAAACTTTTTGTTGTATGATAACTTGCATCACTAAAATACATTGTTCGCAAACAGGATCAGGTAAGTATTTACAAAAATCACATAATCAATCTGCAGCATGCATTTGTGAAGCTTACAGAGGCCAGGGTATTAAAGTACATGTAATTGTGTTGTCTGATTATCTAGCCTGATTTCTCTGAGTAACTTGGTCTCTTGTGCACATGTACGTGTAATGTAGGTTTTGCGTGTTGTGCAGCAGGTGTGCTTACCTGTTTCCCCTCAGGGACTGGAGTGACTGTTCCATACAGTCCTACAGTGCTCTCTGTAGACAACACCAAGCCATTGTAACACTGGCACTAAAAACAGGAATGAGAAAACAAGCCAGTGTCAGTTAGAATCAGTGGGAAGAATACAGAATGGCTGTTAACATGTGGCTTTATATCATATTCATAATCAACATTCTAGCTTGACTGAACTTATAAGATCATATAAGTGTTAGTTGCTCTATAAGACTACAAGTGTGGTACTGGCTTTCTATGTGTCTAAATAAAAATTTTTTTTTTTTTTTGGTTGAACCTCATCTTCTGTTTAACATTTCTCTATAAAAAAAAAGTCCATTTCAGATTACTAAAACTTAGTAGCTTTGTTGTGGTTGTCTTTTTGTGAATATCAAACACTGAAAAATTAAAAATACCTCCCTTCACACATACACACTTTTAGAAGAGGAAAAATTTGTCTAAGCTTGAATTGTTATATAGCAAGACTGAAGACCAGAAATGACAGCACAATAAAAAGTGTAAAATGGAAAGTTATGAAGTTGTACCAGTTTATCAGACAGGACACACTGGAGGAAACCAGTTCCATCTCTCAGCACAACGAACATCAGGTTCTTCCCTGTAGGAGACAAAAAAATAAACAGTGAAGGAAAAATGTGTCAGACTCTGTGTCAATACAGTTCAATGTAAGAGACATTTTGAATATAAGTGTTGCCTTTTCTGTTGTGAAGACAGAAAAGACAGAAACTAAAATACAACAAAAAAACATCATCACACTCCGTATTTTGATAAATTTTGAAAATTTTCTGATTTTTATGATCAACTACAAGTGAAACACACGGTCACGTCATGTGTCAGGCTCCTCACCCTGTCTCCTGAGGCGATGAACCCATCCAAACACTTTGACTCTCTGACCTCTCTTGGCCTCCAGCTGATGGATTTTAACCTGCATAACACAACACTCATCTTAAGGTCATTAGTACAATGGTTACGGTTGGGTACTTTTTAGGTACCGAAAAATGTTTGTCACACTGAGGATCAACAATTGTCAAGTATTGAAAGTTGGCACTGATTTTCTGGTCAGAACTGTTACAAAAACAAGACTTCCCCAATTTCAGACAGCTTGTGTGGCTTATGTTTAGGAAAGAAATGCAGTCTGAAATGTTTTCATTCCAATGTAAAACCATGAAAAACAGGTTACACTAACAATACATCCACACATATTATGGTTCGATCAATGTCACGGAAAAACAATTTTTGTAGATATAAAATGTTTACATTTCTCAAAGTAAGGCATCAAAAAGTATTGTTTTGGTATGTGTGATGATCACAATAAAAAATAATCTCAAAATGGTGGGATTTAGCCATTATAAAAAGTGCATACATAAACACTTTCGGGAATAGCTTAGAAAAAAACTTCTGCTTTCTGGCCGAAAGTGAGATGAGAAGATTGATATCACTCTCATATCTGTCCATTAAATATAAGGCTGCAGCCAGCAGTCGATTAGCTTTGCTTAGCAAAAAGACTGGAAACATTGCTCCCAGCCAAGAAATAGTCCAGTACATAGACATAAAACCGCAGTAAAATGGCAAATGGTTGTATTTACACTTTTTGTTTTGTACAGATTAAATAAACAAGATCTAGTATCGTGCTAATTAGGGAGCCAAATGGGTGCTAATCTAATAGTAGAAACAACATGAAATGACTGACGGTTTCAGGCTCAGGCAGGCTGGGGTCATTCTCAATGATGATCTTCTTGGCATCTTCCAGGTTCTTCTCTCTCCTCTCATTGTCATCTGCCTGCACAACAAACATAAAGCAAACATTTAAATGAATTAAATCTGCTTCTTGGTCACATAGACATATGAATTAGAGTTCAACTAGAATAACAAACTGTAAAACTGCAGAGTCAAAAGGGGAAAAAAACATGAAGTTGCTCAGCAACCATACTATCTGTTTTAAGTTGCTCTAGCAGGAGCTGACATGAAGAGAATGGTAGAACACAGACCTCCTTCTTGTCTTTGGCATCGGACTTCATCAGCTCACGGTTAAAGACCTTCTTTGCATTCTTCATCTGTGTCTTAGAGATCACTGCCCATCGCTGAGGAACAGACAGATGAGAAAGACAAATATGAGAGACGAAGAAAAATCAGATGACTTAAGATTAAATAAGAGCAACATACAATAAAGTGTGTGTTTTTTTCTTTACTTTTAAAATTTTTTGATGTCTAGTCCAGATGATCTATTGTTATGTACTGTATCAAGACCTGATTCTGCAGGTTTTTACTGCAGTCAAACATTGCAGCAATTGACCACAGTGACAAAATCCTTCGAGTGAAAGATTAAAAAAAGTAAACTAATTTGTGAAATCAGACACTGCAGCTCTGGTTAAAATAAAATCTCCAAACACAAAACAGTTTAGAAAACAATTAAGAGGACTTCTTTTCTTGTGTATGTAGTAGGGAAATATGATGAAGTGAAAAGAAAAGAGAAAAAAAAATGTTTTCAAACTGACCTCTCCCTCCTCCTGTGAGTCTACATAGATGGTCGGGTATGGCTCCTTTCCAAAATACATCAAAGCCTGTGAGGATTATAGACATATTATTGGACCAACCAGTGCAGCAAATATCAGTAATATCCCCGCAACTGTTTCTAGTACTAACAATAAATCCTGTAGCATGAAGCATTTTAAACAAAAGAGGTACTTTAAGCTACATGAGCATTTACCTTGAGAGGAGTTTTGAAGGGTTTTTGCTCTGTGCCATCCCCATCCTGGTCGCTGCCACATTTGTCCGACACATACAGCTCACCTGTGAAACAGATGCAGCATGAGACATAGCAGTCCAGTTGCTAAAAAACTGTAGCTGTTTAAGGAAATGATTACAGAATCAGAGTGAAAGTGAAATGAAACCCCCTGACAGAGAAACTCCAGGAACAGCAACACCCTTGCTGAACAATGGGTCACATCCTGATTTAAGATAAGATATTCCTTTATTCGTCTTAGGCCTCAAGTAATATTGAAACTGAAATTTCAAAACTACACTTGCAGCTTTACCAGACTGGACAGAGAGAGACAACATAGATGAGGTGCTGGTGATATCACGAATGGATTTTGTAGGGAGATCTGAAACTTGAAGACTGCTCACCACCAGTTTTGTCAAACTGCACTGTGATCCAGGTACACTCCTACTCTGAAGGACTGAGGGCCTGAGACAGAGGTTCTGATTTCCTTATGTCTGAATTCATAACCATTGCAGAAACATTGTAATGCCCAAGACTCCATCTCCTTTTCTGTTGTTCTGGCATTGACAAAACAAAAATACAGAATATTGCTGGTCACTGTTGGTTTTGCTGAAATGACAACTGCTGTCTGCACATTAAATCAGATGTAGCTCATTGACATCAGTTCCATCACACAATCAACCTCGTGGCTGATGTCAGGCTGGCCTGCTCTTTTCAAGGCTTCAGCAACAATAGTATTGCAAATTTCCCCACTGTGGGACGAATAAAGGTTTATTTTATCTTATCTTATCTTATTTCCACAAGGACACCACTGTTGCTCAAAGTGGCCAGATATGTGAAGAATAAGAGTGAAAGTGAAATGAAACCCCTGACACAGATTCAAAGAACAGCAACACCCTTCAATGAACAATGAGTCACATCCTGACTTTAGGCCTCCTCAAGTAATATTGAAACTGAAATTTCAAACTGCATTTGCAGCTTTACCAGACTGGACAGAGAGAGACAACATGGATGAGGTGCTGGTGATATCATGAATGGATTCTGTAGGGAGATATGAAGCTTCCATTTAAGGGTGACTGCTCACCACCACTTTTGTCAAGTGCTGGAGCCTAAAATTCAAAATCTTAAGATAATTTTACCAAGCACCAACAGGGCCACCTACTAATCAAGGCAAACACAACCCAAAACATAAACTGCATGGCCAAAAGTATGTGGACATTGTGAACATTCCACCAAATGTGGGTATGAATCTGCAGCTGCAACAACCTCCACTTTTCTGGTTTCAGATTTCCCAACAGATATTGAATTACGTTGTTGAAAGCACACCTTGCATCTCATACACTTAGTCCATGATTTGATAAAATAGTCCCCTCTAAAACCTGACAGAAAAATCAAACCATTACTTTCTACCCATTATCCAGCAGATGTTTGTGTCTCCAAATGTGTTTTTCAGACACAGCAGATTTTTTTGTGAAGAAAATAAGCTCATCACACTTCAGCCAGGGATACAGACATTACCAACAGAGGTAGCTCTGGGTGGACCCACACTGTCTTAACCCTCCATTTGGTGTCATGCAGAAGGATGAAACTGAAAGCTCATCAAATATTTCTAACACATCGCAAATTGCTGAAATATGTTACATGGCCCGACCCCGTTGACTTAAAGACAGAACAATTACAAGGAGAGCTCGGTTTCATACACTGAGTTAAGTGACTGACGCAGCCTGTTAGCTGCTGACTGCACACTGACAGCTGTCATGGTTAAACATTAGCCTACAGTTCCCTCTGCCCGGCTCACGCTCTTTATCTATGACCGACATTCATTCTGCAGCCGCACATGAGTTCACTGACTGTGTAAACCTGCTCCGTATGAATGGACATCAAACCTGAGACTTGGAGAAACAGATATGAGAGTTAGGTAGCATGCTAACTGCTAACACCACAGCAACTGATGCAATATGCAGGGCACACATGTCTCTGGGAGCTAGCTCACTAGCTGTGGCTAAGCTAATTTCTTCCTTACCCACGGAAAATTGTTCCACACCTTGGGTTATCTCCGTCGCCATGTCAGCCCAGGTACCACGACACTCCGCTGAAGAGAGGAAACTAAACAACTTTTATTCAAAAAAACTGGAACTAAAGTCCAGAAGCGACTGCCAGTGGTGACTGTTCAGCTGAGGATGTTGCAACTATGCATCAGCCGGGCTGCAGCTCGCTATACCCCACAGAGAAAGAGGTGGAGCCACCGGTTTGTCCTTTCGGTTCAGTTCAACAGCGCTGATTGGCAGACGTGGACACGTCACTTCCAGAACAACAATTCCAATTGGTGGTTTTGCTTGTCAGTAAACTGTCAATCGTCAATCAGCACGAGACAAATTCTCTTTTTGTGCAAAATAAATCGACAAACACCATAATAGAAAAAAAATAATAGTATACAAAATACAACGCAAATTAGAGGGGGGAATGATTATGCTGAGTATGTATTGAATAATATAAAAGACTTTTTTGTTCATTGAAGTCGGGAAGTGTTAAAAATACCAAAAAATACTGATGATTCAGAAAAGGCTTTAATTAATACAAATTAAACACTGTCTTATTCATTAATATTCATCCATTCAATTCATTGATACCCTTAGTCATTAAGAGTCACCTGATACCCCTGACACAGAAATTCACCAGACCTGAGAACACTGCAGCAACAAGAGCAACATAGATCAAACCGAAAGAACTATACAGACCACACAAGTCAGAGGCTCAACAATCACACAAAATATGATACAACAGGCACGTGATTTTTTTCAGAGAAGTCTACACGGTGTTAATTAGGAAAAATCTTTCTCTACAAATGCCCAACTGTCTATCAAAATCAGTCCAACAATCAATCAAAGTCCATTTTAACATGTTGCACTGTATTTATTCTGTTCACTGGTTTATTGTAATAGATATGATTTTAAAATGCCACACTGCTGCCATTTCCTTCAAATATCAAAGGTCTCTCACGATCCTTAACTAATTTACAGAGTTATTATCACACTACACAAATTTAAAAAGAGAAAAATCCCAAAATAATAAGTTTTAGCTTCTTTTATCATTATCCTTCACACAATTTTTAGGTGACCTATCTGTTTTTTAATTGTCTCACTTTTGATGTAACTATATTTTTTCACCTTTTTGTAACTTTTTACTGAGGACATAGATATTTTACTTCAAAAAATAATTACCAAAACAATTTTAAAAGGTGAAAGAAGATGAAAACTTGCTAGTCACGAGCAGCAGAAAAAAAAAAGCGTGACACGGTGAATCTCTAAATAAGTTGTTGTGTCTCTGTAGGTTTCAGTCTCCTGCGTTTAAAGCTTTACAGATTTCAGCAGAGGCTCCATCAGCATACATGCTGAGTCCAGGACACAGCGGCTGAGTGAAAGTGGTCTGGACTCTGTGGAGGAGAGTCATGGTCCCAGAGACATTGTAGAACGACAGAACACCTGCACTGTGATCCAGGTACACTCCTACTCTGGAGGACTGAGGGCCTGAGACAGAGGTTCTGATTTTCTTATGTCTGAATTCATAACCATTGCGGAAACATTGTAATGCCCAAGACTTGTCATTGTTTCCAAATACAATTTCATCTCCTTTTCTGCTAATATCCTTGTATGCGACTGCCACAAAAACTTCAGGCCCACTCCACTCCACCTCCCAGTAACAACGTCCAGTCAGACTCTCTCTACACAAAACCTGACACCAGCCACTAAATCTGTCTGGGTGATGGTGATGGCTTTGAGTGCAATAATCATTTTTCCGATATTGTGCCTTAATGTCATTCTCAACCTTTATATTTATGTTTGCTGTGTTTGGATCCAGTGTGATCTGACATGAATATTGCAAGAACTCAGCTCTGGTCTTGGGCTCTGCTTGTGGCAGTGAAACCTCTACTTCAGTCTCTGTCAGTGAGATTTTGGTCCACACATCACTAAGAATGTCCTGTAGCTTATCTCTGAACTCTGACACAGCTGCAGTCGCATCCTCAGTATACAACAGAGAACAGGTATTGATGCCAGGTAAGTATGTAGCTTCACTGAGACGTGACAGTGAGGTGTAATTGTGCAGAAACTGGATGTGATCTTCTGTGACTAAGAGCTGCTCAAGCTCGGTGTCTTTCCTCTTCAGCTCAGTGATCTCCTGATGTAGCTTCTCCTGAAGATTGTTGACATGAGTCACTTCAGATTTCTGATGAGATCTGATCTGCTGCTTCATGTCTGTGAAGATCTTCTCACTGTCCCTCACAGCTTCATCAGCATAGCGATTGATTGCCTCCATCTCCTCCTGAAGAACCTTCACATCTTTCTCTCTGTCCTGGATTCTCTGCTGGATTTTTTGTCGACTCACCCCGAGCTCTTTCTGCTTCTCAGTCATTTCAGCTGCAGCTGAAACTGTGTCATGGCCTTTGTGTTCATCCATGGAGCAGAGATAACAGATACACTGCTGGTCAGTGCGGCAGAAAACCTTCATCACTTCACCGTGACGAGTACAGATGTTCTCCTGAAGTTTCTTGGAGGGGTCGACCAGCTTGTGATTTTCAAAGGCAGGTGATTCGTAATGAGGCTGGAGGTGCTGCTTGCAGTAAGAAACCAGACACTGCCGACAGGACTTGAGAGCTTTCTGCTTTCTCCCACTGCAGAAATCACAGGCCACATCTTCAGGTCCAGCATAGCAGTGATCATCTGGAGCATCTTGGAGTCCTGTCTTCCTCAGCTCCTCCACTAAATCTGTCAACATGGTGTTTTTCACCAGGGCAGGCCTCGGTCTGAAAGTCTGTCTGCACTGAGGACAGCTGTTGCTTTCCTTCTGATCTCCTTTGTCCCAGTAGCATTTAATACAGTTCATGCAGTAGTTGTGTCCACAAGGAATATTCACTGGATCTTTCAGTAGATCCAGACAGATGGAACAGCAGAGTTTTTCCTGATCCAGCTCGATCCCTCGCTGCGCCATTTCACCTCCTAGTGTGGAAGTCAAATTGATTCACTTCCGGATAACCACTGCCCGCCAAAACGAAAAACGTTCTTCATACACGGTACACTTCCTGATCTGCAGCGGATAGGGTTTGTCAGCTCTTGTGCTTCACCACATGTTGGATACAGAGTTGGAAGAAACACGCACACTGAGAAGACTGGCTTTGTTTGAGAGCGGGAAAGAAGAAGAGGGAGGGGTTATGAGGGTTTGATTCATTCCAGGAACTGGAGTGTTTTGGTTTAACTGGTGGCTGAATTAACTGGTGAAACTCGGCAGATGTGGGGAGGACATGCGCACAAAGCAAACAGTGAGCGCTTCGACGTGTGTAAGTGCAAGTCGGTGTCCCAGCAAACGGATTCTATCGTAATGTCTGAAAGGACACCGACAAATTAATGCGATAGACGAACAAAGTGAACGGAAAGTGCATTTCCTGGTTAGTCAACGCAGGATCCTCCAAAGCCACGCCCACGGCACATCTGCCTAGTGTCACCGGTTAATTCAGCCACCAGTTAAACCGAAACAAGCATGTGTTTATAGCCTGTATTTACAAGATGCATCGAGTCCTCTAGCAGAGCAAATGTTGATGTGACAGCCATATCGATCTTGATCGCAGTCAGTTGACATATTTCCTGAAAAAAAAAAAGTTTCAAAAAAACACTTCTTTGAAAATAGAACAACTTTATTGATCGATTTTCACACACACGCATCTAATCAACAAATCATGTTAAAAGACCCTGCATTCAGCCTTTCATATTAATTTCTTCACAAACCATTATGTCAGCGCTGGAGAGGAAAATAATCCAGGCCCCCCCTTGTGATGATCAAAGAAATCATTTACTATAATTTTATGAACACATTTGAAAAGCCAGGGTAACAAAATATGTGATCAACAATTCAGCTGTGATAGAAAAAGAGGACTTATGTTGCTGCTGTGTTAAGGCCCATGCAGTAAAATAGAAACAACAGGAAATATTACATGAAGAATATACAGCAAATAGAATAGTTATAGACCACACAACAGCTTTCAGGTTCTATAATAAAAATGAAATTGCTACAAGCACTTTTGAAATGATGCTCTGTATTAATATTAGTCCTCTGTACATTGCTAAATATATGAACAGTTCTGGTGTCCTGATTAGTTTGCCAAAAATTGTTAAAGTTCCTTATTGTTAAGTTATTACACAAATTAAAAGAGGAAATATCTTAAATGATAAAAGTGACTTTTCCTGTTTTTTTTTCTTGTTTTACTTTGTTTAAAAATAAAAGAGAATCTCACTTATTGCCTGTTTAATAATTCCTGATTACTTGAGCTCACGCAACTCGGCTGTGGATCTTGAATCAAGCCGAAGTCCAGCACAGAGCGGCTGAGTGAAAGTGGTCTGGACTCTGTGGAGGAGAGTCATGGTCTCAGAGACACTGTAGAAGGACAGAACACCTGCACTGTGATCCAGGTACACTCCTACTCTGGAGGACTGAGGGCCTGAGCTGGTTTTTCTTTTGTTGTGCCTAAATTCATGTCTTTTGCTGACACAGTGTAAGGCCCAAGACTTGTCATTTTGTCCAAATTCACTTTCATCTTGTGTTCTTCGAATATTCTTGTATGCAACTGCTACTGAAACTTCGACTCCACTCCACTCCACTTCCCAGTAACAGCGTCCAGTCAGGCTCTCTCTACTCAGGACCTGAAGCCTGTCAATGAAACAGGGTGACGCCTCTTGATTGGCAATTACTTCTACTGCAAGTATGACTGCTGTTAATAATGTTGGTTCTGTCACTCTTGCTTTTCTGTTCCCTTCAGATAATTTCAGCAATGGGTTTGCTGTGTTTGGATCCAGTGTGATCTGACATGAATATTGTAAGAACTCAGCTCTGGTCTTGGGCTCTGCTTGTGGCAGTGAAACCTCTACTTCAGTCTCTGTCAGTGAGATTTTGGTCCACACATCACTAAGAATGTCCCGTAGCTTATCTCTGAACTCTGACATGGCTGCAGTCGCATCCTCAAAGTACTGCAGAGGGCGACTATTGATGCTGGGAGAGTCTGTAGATCCAGTCATTTGAGACAGTGAGATGTAATTGTGTAGAAACTGGATGTGGTCATCTATGTGTGAGAGCTGCTCCAGCTCAGTGTCTCTCCTCCTCAGATCAGTGATCTCCTGATGCAGCTTCTCCTGAAGCTCTTTGAACGGACTGACTTCAGTTTTCAGCCGGGATCTGATCTGCTGCTTCACATCAAAGCTTCTGTTCTTCATAAGATGAACCAGCTGATTGAAGATCATCTCACTTTTGTTCACAGCTTTATCAGCATAGCGCATGATCGTCTGCATCTCCTCCTGAAGAACCTTCACATCTTTCTCTCTGTCCTGGATTCTCTGCTGGATTTTTTGTCGACTCGTTCCGAGCTCTCCCTGCCTCTTAATCTTTTCTACTTCGGCTACAACAATGTCGTGGCCTTTGTGTTCATCCATGGAGCAGAGATAACAGATACACTGCTGGTCAGTGCAGCAGAATATCTTCATCACTTCACCGTGACGAGTACAGATGTTCTCCTGAAGCTTCTTGGAGGGGTCGACCAGCTTGTGATTTTCAAAGGCAGGGGATTCGTAGTGAGGCTGGAGGTGCTGCTTGCAGTAAGAAACCAGACACTGCCGACAGGACTTGAGAGCTTTCTGCTTTCTCCCACTGCAGAAATCACAGGCCACATCTTCAGGTCCAGCATAGCAGTGATCATCTGGAGCGTCTTGGAGTCCTGTCTTCCTCAGCTCCTCCACTAAATCTGCCAACATGGTGTTTTTCACCAGGGCAGTCCTCGGTCTGAAAGTCTGTCTGCACTGAGGACAGCTGTTGCTTTCCTTGCGACACTCATCATCCCAGTAGTATTTAATACAGTTCACACAATAGTTGTGTCCACAAGGAATAGTGACTGGATCTTTCAGTAGATCCAGACAGATGGAACAGCAGAGTTTTTCCTGGTCCAGCTGAATTCCTCGCTGCGCCATTTCGCCTCCCAGAGACAGCAAATGTCAAACAGTTTCACTTTCTGAATGGCTGGCCTCTGATCCAAACCAAAACTCGATTTCTTTTCTTAATTTTTACTTGCTGAACTACAGTGAAGCAGGATATAGCACCTCAAAAATGTTGATTACACTGGCATCTGTAAACATCTGCGTCGGTCAAAAAGCAGGAAACAGCTTGAAAAAATGGATGGGACTGGCTGTCGCTGAAAGCAGGAAGAGGAGGGGGGGTGTGAGTTCCATCTAAAAACACAGAAAACAAAGTTAGATTAACACTGCAAAATGAATCTTTCTATTAAATTTCTTTTGCAAATTTCCCCACTGAGGGACGAATAAAGGTTTATCTTATCTTATCTTATCTTATCTTAAACAACTGCAATTTCAAACAAGTTGGAAGGCTGTGTAAAAACAGAATTTGATGCTTTGCAAATCATTTAAACCCAATAATTAATTGAAAATAGTGCAAAGACGACATATCAAGTGTTGAAACTGAAAACATTTTTTGTTTAATGAAAAATATATGCTCATTTAAATTTGATGCCAGCAACACATTTCAAAAAAGTTGGGACAGGGGCAACAAAACACTGGAAAAGTTGTGTAATGCTAAAAAAAACACCTGGAGGATCATCTCCCAACTAATGAGGTTCATTTAAACAGGTTAGTAACATGACTGGGTATAAAGAGAACATCTGGAGAAGCTGAGTCTCTCAGAAGTAAAGACAGGAAGAGGTTCACACAGAGCAAATGGTTCAACAACAAAAAGAGAATAATGTTCCTCAGCTTCAAATTACAAAGACATTGGGGATATCATCACCTTCAGTCCATAATATCATTAAAAGATTCAGAGAATCTGGAGACATCTCTGTACAAAATTAACAAGGCCAAAAACCAATACTGGATGGTGGTGACCTTTGTGCCCCTAGGCAGCACTGCAGTAAAAACAGACATGACTCTGTAGTGGAAATCACTGCATGGGCTTAAAATCACTTCCAAAAAACATTTTCTCTGCACGCAGTTCATCACTGCATCCACAAATGCAGAAGTGGAAAACTGTCCTGTGGTCTGACAAATCACAATTTGACATTCTTTTTGGAAATCATGGACACTGCATCGTTCACTCTAAAGAGGAGAGGGACCACCCAGGTTGTTATCAGCGCATAGTTTAAAAGCCAGCATTCGTGATGATAAGCATGGGTAGCTTACACATCTGGTAAGGCACCATTAATGCTGAACAAAATATACAGGTTTTGGAGCGACATGTCCTGCCAAAGAGAGGTTGTTCAGGGGAGACCTTGTGTATTTCAGCAAGACAATGCCAAACCACATTCTGCTCATATAACAACAGCATGGCTCCGCAGGAAAAGAGTCCAGGTGCTATTAGATGAATATTAGGTTAGACTGCAGATTACAAGTTGAGTAATTAAAAAAAAAGTTACAACATGCTTTTTTTTAAAAGAAATCTCTATGTGATGGTAGCAATTGAAATATTATATATTTCATACTAATGCCCAATAGTCGAAGAAGTCCCTTTAAAAGTGCTACACTGCATTTATTGTGTTCATTCATGTACTACTGGAAAAAACTTATCATCCATCCCTCATTTTTTACTTCGTCTTTTTGTGTTTCGATTGTTTTAGTTTCACTTTTATTATATGTTGTCAAAGTCATCATCACATTGTTTTCTTTTCCTGTTTGTTTTCCTCATGTGACCTCCTTTAGCCTGTTTGGTTGTGCTGGAAGCATCTGGGCCAATACTCCCAGTCACCTTTGTCCACATATGAGCAGTGACAGCTACCAGGGCTGAAAAGACTGAAACTAGAGCGTCTAGACTTTCTGATGTTCTGCCTTTAAATCCAGTTGCTACCAGATGTTCCTTTTAAGCATGTTTTACGTTAATGAGCAGAATCGGGATCTGTCGACATCACAATTGTGAAGACAAAAACAAAAAATGACTCAAAAGTTAAAGCAAAGGGAAAAATATGGTGTTCTTTGATGAGCAAGTTAATCAGGTTTCAGTGCACAGCCACAGCTCAACTGAAGTTACCCAGCTCTTAGTTCACTCACACTCTCCAAGCTGTTTACAGTCCTTGTTGCTGATGTGTCCTCGTCCACCGTCTGATCCAGTTTTGGATGGACTTTTCATCTGCCATTTCCAAATTGCAGCATAATTGAAGAAAGGCAATTGTTTATTGATGATTCATTCCATTCCTGTTTTGGTACGGTCACAATCACTGGATTTAGCAGGTTGCCAAGCAGCAGATCACCAATTATAGTCAGCCTGTGATTTGGTGTTTCGACCTCTGTCAATGTGTGCTGTATCTGACTGAAAAATCTGTATGTGATCGGGGTAAATAAGTTGTCGTGTGTGCTGTGTTGTCATTGTAGGTTTTAGTCATCCGCTGATGTGTTACAGAACTCAGCAGTGCAGTTATCGAACCAAATGGACAAACACCAGGACACAGCGGCCGAGTGAAAGTGGTCTGGACTCTGTGGAGGAGAGTCATGGTCTCAGAGACACTGTAGAAGGACAGAACACCTGCACTGTGATCCAGGTACACTCCTACTCTGGAGGACTGAGGGCCTGAGACAGAGGTTCTGATTTCCTTATGTCTGAATTCATAACCATTGCAGAAACACTGTAATGCCCAAGACTTGGCATTGTTTCCAAATACACTTTCATCAAATCCAATCCAATGCATTCATGACATGTGTTTGGATCCGGTGTAATTTGACATGTACATTGTAAGAACTTAGCTCTGGTCCTGGGCTCTGCCTGTGGCTGTCAAACATTCACACCAGTCTTAATCATTGAGATCTTTGTCAGTTCCTGGCTAAGAATATCCTGTAGTTTATCCCTGACCTCTGATACACACAAAATCAAAATATCTTGCTAAAGGGCACACTCACATCATGATTGGTTCGTTATTATAATGACAAATATATGCAATCAATGCTTGGAGCATAAAGCATGAAACATAACTGATTTCTGACATGATTCCTCTGTATAGCAGGATGTTTTTATGTATTCGACTGTGAGCTGGGTCATTACTCTGTGTGAATTTGGTGTCAGATCAGATCGTGATTGATTGATAGATTGTGATTAGTGATTGTCAGCCACTGAAAAAAAGGCTTTCTGGAGAATAATGTCTCAAATACCGTACAATGCACACTAGATAGTATGCTGAAAAGTCAACTGAGTTTCTAAACAACTTAATTTGATGAGTCAGGTAAACTATCAGACATTTACTCAACTAATTATTTTAAATTACAAGAATGAACTCTGCATCTCGATGATGACTCATCCATGGATGGGATGCTGTCCTAAAATGCATGATTGTTAAATGTGTTTTCACCTAAGCCAATGTGGAGGGTGTGCAATATGATGGATGTGAAATTCAATATTCACTCTTAACTGTTTTTGGAGGAAATATGTGGCTCTTTGGCTTTTAAATGCTCCACTATGGTCACCGGAGAGTCTAATAGTGTTTATTCACTGTTTGAAAAACAAAAGTCCAATTCAAATTTGTCTAGAAATCTACTGTCATTTGAAAAATTACAGTAGATTTTTTCTAAAACCTTTGAAATATTGCAATTGTCCCTATAGTTTGCTGGATCAACAGTTTCAAGGTTAAATTATATCCACTTTATGTGGCTGTTGACAGTTTGTAAAGAACTTAATGGATTAGTGCCAAGATAAATTTCTGATATGCTTTGATATAAACACAGTGGCTGCTACCCACAGAAAAATCAGATGATCTTAAATATGGCCCATCTAAACCAAAACATCAGCTGATAACCAACATTGCCAACAGATTTATACCTGCAGTGGAGACACAGACCTCTGAATACTTTATTACTAATTATTTCATTGGTTTGATTTTCTATTTGTATTTTTGGGTGAATGGATTTGTTATGGTTGTACCATACTGGCTTTTTACTGTGCGTACAGTATATACAGGGTTGTGCACGACCATAGTACAGTATGTTCTCCCTGCTTCATTCCTTCGTACAGGCTGAGTAGACAGAGTTTCTGGTGGTAAAATTAGCCATGACACAAATAAGCATGTGTAACTCTTATTACTGACACTGCTGCTCTAATATTATTACATATCTCCATACTACATGCTACTGTCTGTGCTGCAATACGAGAACTGTTACCAGTGCCACATTCACTACTGGAGGACAGTAGTTCCCACAGAAAGCAGACACAACGCACATGCCTTTGAAAAAGGATTGTGTTTTATTTACAGTGATTTTCATTAGAATTACAATACAAATGATTTATAGACCAACTCTCCACAGACGGAGAATTCATTCAGAGCTAGAGGAGGTCAGCTGGAGGCTGTGTGTGTGGTCTGTGTGTGTGTGTGTGTGTGTGTGTGTGTGTGTGTGTGTGTGTGTGTGTGTGTGTGTGGCAGCTTTGGCAGAGGGAAAGTCCTTGGATGTATCTGCAGCCTCCTCTTCCTCTTCTTCTCATCCTCCCCTTGTTTCTGCTGCTCAGTGACTCTCTCCTTTCTTTCCCACAACCTACATTGCAACAAAACAAAATTATCATCCATATGTACTCATGCTTACAAACAAACCTGAACATAGATGAATCAAGGTTGTGACTGGTCCATACCCTTTTGAAGTCGTTCATGTTGGTGGCCTGTACTGGAGTGCCTATGAATGTCAGGTAGTTAATTTTTGTTGTCTCCTCGTCTCCCTGGTTTGACTTGACAAACAACTGTTGAGAAAAAAAATACCATCAATAAACACGCTAAACCAGTTAGACCTGTGTTTTTTGGCACCATGTCAACATAGTAGACACACATTGGTGGATGATCAACCCTGACCACTTCATGGTCCACCTGATTCCAGCACACACACAGAACTTTAAGCTGTGAGGATATAAAAGCAGTGGAACAGTGAGCCTGTGGAGGATCTTTGGGTGTTGTTGGACTGTACAGAGTGGGATGTTTACAGGGCTGTTACAAACACTCTGGATGAGTACACAGAGGCTGTGACATCACACATTAGCTTCTGTGTGGACTGCTGCATGCAATCACACACCAGGGTGAGTGGAATGAAAATCCCTGGTTCACAGCCAAACTCAGACAGTTAAGGCTACAAAAAGAAGAAGCGTTCAGGAGTGGGAAAGGGACAGGTTTAGAAAGTAGTACACGCTTAGCAAGGTGGTTAGTTAAACGACTATATTCTGAGAAACTTATACCATTTCTCAGCCAACGACTCTGCTTCTGCCTGGAAGCAGCTCAGAGATAAACTACAAACCTAAAGACTGACTGTCTCTCCATCCACCCTGAAGCACTGTGCTAATCAGCTGTCTCCAGTGTTCACACACATCTTTAACACCTCACTGAAGACATGCCTCCACTATCATCCCCATCTCTAAAAAACAAGGACCACAGGACTTAATGACTCATGTCCTCTGTGGTAATGAAGCCATTTGAGCTCCTTTTGCTGTCCCCCCTCAAAACCCATTACGGACCTAATCCTGGACCCCCTGCACTTGGCCTACAGAGCTCTGTATGCGATGCTGTCAGCATGGATCTCCACTTCATCCTCCAGCACCTGGACACCTCAGAAACTTCTTTCATGATCCTGTTTGTGGACTTCAGCTCTGCCTTTATTTAATACCATCATCCCTGCTGTGTCACAGAACAGGTTCTCCTAGCTAGATGAGACTCCACCTGCAGGTCCATCGATCACTGACTTCCAGTCTGACAGGAGGCAGCATGTGAAGCATGTGTCTCCTCCCACAGATTTAAGCGCATATCTCCTGGCATAGTACAAGTGTATCTCTGATATCCTGATATCCAGGCATCCTGTTCCTCAGAACCTTTTCCTCTCCCAGAAACTATTGCAATAACACCCTATCAAAATAGATATCCTGTTTGGTCTCTGATTACCTGTTCTTACGCCACATTAACACTACCATAATGATCTATCTCAGTCTTCATTTAACATTCACATATATGAATGTACTTTGGAAGCCACTTCCTGATTCACATCGTCTTTGCAGAATCACTGTACCTACCTAGTCTCTGTTAGTACACACGCTATGTCTTGTCTTCTTCTGTCAGATATCATGTCTTACTTTCTGCTTACTTTCTGGGGCTGAAGAGGTTCATAACTGGATTGCTAACAAAAAGTCTTGTTAAAAAGTAATGTAAAACAAATACAAGACAGTAATGGAAACTATTTTAGAAATGTTGATGGTACTTATCAAACTTAATATTAAATCCTGGACACATACAACTGAACTCCTTTAACTGGAGCTCTGCTAATGATCAACAGAGACATAGCTCATTTTCTGGGTTATGAAAGATAATACAACTTTTACTCTTAGTCCTAAAGGAGGAGGAGTAGGAGGAGTGGCTGACTGGCTGATCATTCACACTTATCAAATCAGAAACTATTTCAGTGATGGGTCTAAAAAACAATGGCTTCAAATATGGTGAACATGGAGTCAAATGCCAATCTGCTGTATTTTAAGGTTATCAAAGTGTCAGTTTAATATAATTTTAGAGGCAATTAACAGGTTAACTTTAACCCAGAGCAGGTGCATGTTTTATTTGCACATGAACTTATGACGACTGGGTGTCATTTGCTCCCGCTGATGTGAACATACAATTAGCCAGTGGATTTCAATACATTTCAAATTCAGTATGACACTTAATCCCAAGCCTAACCATGACAATGTTTCAGCAGTAATGTTGGTAATCTGGTCCTTACCGTAACACTCTGTACGTTCTGAAACTTGACGTAGCGCAGAGGAATCAACCCGTCATCTTTGTAGTCTTCCTCTGACAGTTCCAGAGCCTGAGTGGCTTCACTCCGCTCAGCATCGTCGAAACCCATCGACCGAGGGAGATTGATGAACACCTTCACCACCTTAGGGGCTTGGGCTGAGACAGAGAAGGATGGAAAAATGAAGCAGGGGAGGAAGGAGGAGGCAATGGGTGGGAAAGAAAGCAGGGAAGGAGGGAAGGAAGAGAGGATGGAGCAAAGGATGGGATGTCAGTTGTCAGGAAGCTTAAATTTTTTCACTGCAATACATCCAGATATCAGATTCAGATTAATGAATGAGGTGTGGAGCAGGATAGAAATCTCACCAAAGTCTGAGGACTGTAGCTTCATAGAGAAGAGCTTCACAGGCTGGTTGAAGGCAATAGTTATCAGCAACTAGACAAGATTACAAGGACATCAACAGATTAGGCAAAATACCATCAATATCAAATGATCTCACAGGCAAAATGAGAAAGTACAATCAACTACCATGGGCTAAAATGTAAACTTAGGTTATGAAAGGAAAATAAAAGACTTTTCCTTAGGTGAGGAAAAGTTCATCCTCTGATGTTGGGCTGGATATTAAACCTTTGCGCTGAAAATTGGCATCCCCAGTGTTAGCCAGCGTTAGCAGGAATGGCACAACTGATTTCTGCACACGTTAAGCGATAATCTTTTAATAATAATATAATAATCATTTAAAGATTTTGCAGGATTTTTCTAGTCTTAAAAAAAAAGAACAAAAACAAACACATGAGCAAAGTGTGTGTGTTAATATCGACAGTAGTAACAGAACGTTACTTTCAAGGCCAAGGAGCACATCACTTATACATCACAGTAAATGCATGAGTTTGTGGGGGTACAGGTTATGTTGCACATCCACTGTGCAAGAAGCCAATCATGCAATGAATTTAGGCTAATGTTAGCAGCTCTATTTCACTCTTCAAGTTTACCCATGATAGCATCACATTTCCCACACACATCTGTCAGTCATCCTTCTAAAAGCCTTTTCCCTTGGAACATTAATGCAAGTATGTGAGCTAAGCAGCCTAATAAGGGCATGAAATGACATTTTCATACTCAAGTACAATACTAGGAGTGACTACTTCTACACTGCAATATGAAAACAATCCTGTTTATATGTGCATGTCTTTTAACTTAGATGGATAAAATGGGAAAAAAGTGACCGCTGTCATTTTAATTGGCTAAATCAATGGTTGTTGGCTAGAAATGAGAAGAATAGAATCTACCTATGTCTAAAATCAAGGAGGAAAAAATGCACAATTATATAGAAAAATATATATATAAAAGATCACACATTCAGGTGGGGACGGCTTATTAGAGTTAACAGTTTATACCTGTTCATCACAGTCGGACTCCAGGTAGGAAGAGTCTTTGATTAAGCAGTTATCGAAGCCACAGTCGTCACTCTCGTTGAGGCACTCGCACCCGGCTTTGTTGACAAAAGGCATGAGGTCCATCTGAAAACAAAGCAAAGAAGACAAAATCAGCTTCTCAGTCTTTCTCAATCTTCATTTAACATTCAGATATATAGATGTACTTTGGAAGCCATTCCCTGATTCACATTGTCTCCAGTTTGCGGAATCACATATGTACATACTTATTCTCTGTTTGCAATTAAATATTAAATCCTGGACAGATACAAGCCAAATCCTTTAAGAGAGAGGTGTCAGGAACATTGTCTACTCACGTATCCCTTTGGAATGTCAGAGTCCTCGCTGTTTCCTGGGTCATTCTCTGTGTGCTGTTTGATCTTCTCCTCCAGACCTGCAGCATCTGCCCCCTGATACTGATCCACCCGAACCCGGTTCCTGAAGAACAAGAACGTTGGTGTGGCTGAGATGTTGTTGGCTGCCGCTGTTGCCTGAGAAAAAGAGACATGGTTTTGTAAAATTAGCCTTGCATCACAGAAACATTGCCTAAAACTAACTGTTGGTTTAAAACTGGATCTCCTGGCTTGCAGCCTCTTGTTTCTCATTCTTTACCAGCATCACTCTGGAGACTTGTGTCTCTTGTATCTACAGAGATAGCTGGAGCTATGTCTGTCTCAACATGAAGGCCACTTTTTGTTGCTTTGACTCAAGACTGTAACACCCGGAAAGACAGGAAATTAAAAGTGTTTAAATTTTAATGCCAATTATGGCTGGTAACATCTTGGTAAAGCAGAGAAGTCCTGTGCTATCTTAAATTGAAGGATAAGCGAAGTTCTACATTTTTTCTTACTGTCAACAAAAGACCAAAACCAATAATGAACTGATCCCAGGAACAACTTTTGCCTGAGTCGTTAAAGCCTGATATACCTTCTTCCTCTGTGTCAAGTTTTCTGAACTGACTTTAACTCTATTCTGAAGCTGCTAGAATAGAATCATAATATAATACATGTTAATATTGATGCTAAACCTGGGTTTTCAGAGAAAAGTGATTTAAAAACGCTTGTTATTCTTGAATCTTTTCTCCAGCTGTGGACTGTGTTGGATGGAAACCATGTGGTGGATGTGGCAGATCAGACTTACCTGACAGACATGAACATCTACTTCAAGGAAGACGACCTGTGGGTACTTGTTACTCAACATGTTGAAAGCTGGAGCTATTCTGACACAGGGCCGACACCTGAGGACGCAGAGAAGAGTGTGTTAGTAATGAGCTCTGGTCCCTCAAGTAGGCTCAAGGAAGGATTAGTCAATTAATCAACAAGTCTATTAACTTAACAGACAACAATTGAACTATTTCAGTCATTTATCAAGTGAAAGCTAAACTTTAGCCTGTTCCAGCTTCTCAAATGTGAACATTTTCTACTCATCTCTGTTGTATATCATAGTCAACTGAAGATCTTGAGGTTATTGCATCATTGGTATGATCTACTGTATATCAGGTTAAAAATAAGAGACAAAACTAAGACCATGTATATGCTGCTGTTCCAGCAGTATCTGACAGTGTCCAATACTCAGCACTCAAAAAGTACAGCTTATAACCTGACATCAACACAGACCAGAACAACCATTATGATTATTTTAACAACTGGACCAAGACATAAACTGGGCAGGACATTGTGCAGTTGAAAATAAACCTGACAGTGCCCTCTGGTGGACAGACTAGGTGACTGAAACATTGTTACTGACTTTAACTCATCCATGGCATTTCTGTATTGACATTTCTTTCTACTTATTGGCTGACATTAACACAAAATATCTGCAAAATGCAACAGGCCCAGATAGCATCAGCTCTGGACTGCTCAAGGACTGTGCACACCAGCTTTCACATTATCAAACTGAGTCTTGGTCTGGAGAGATCTCCAGTCCTGTAGTAAAGATTATACTTGGTAATGATGTTCACAATTCAAAAACCTCCCAAGAGCCACTGCTCCTCCAGTAGCACTTTAAATCTGCCTCATTTTAAATAAATACATACAGTATCTGTACATACTAAGGTTCTGATGGTGTGATTAGCTTGATTCAACCAATAAAACTTTTTGATAAATGTCAATCATCACTTACCAGAGTTCAAAAGTATATCATGAAATTGCTTAATTGCTCTGACCAACTCTAATAAATCCCACAAGGTGTTTGTGATCTGATAGCATAATTACAAGCTACCAGAGAAATCTAAAGCTATGAATAGGTCTATTTTAACACGAGTCAGTTTTCAAATGTGTCGTTTATTTGCTGTCAAGTTAACAGACTCGTATCAAAGCCTGGTACCAAGTACGATTAAAGAGTAAAGACATAACGTTACAAGGACTGGCTACAATGGGCAGTAAAAGGTAGCAGATTTCTTGACGAACATTTATATCTATATTGGTGTAATTCCTGCTGCTTTTTCCTTGTGGCGATCGCACACTAGAGGTGTTAATCTACTGTCCATTTAATCAACTAACACAACATTAGATCTCACGACAGCACAGCAGCCAAGTTACTGTAATACTGCTATGTCATTGTAAGCAGCACAGCTAGTTAGCTAACGCCTGCTAACGATGACATGCTAACCTAGCTTTCCTAGCTACTCCTGTCAGACAGCCTAGTTATTTAGCTCGTGTCAGTCTCACAAAGCAGTTAAACGACGAGCTCTGGAAGTTTTTCAGTCTTTTGTTGAGAGGAGACACTAGTTAGCCCAGCTAGCCGCGCGGCCTCGAAACCTGCTTGCTAAGCTTACCCAGCCATTGTGAACTTCACCACGGCGAGCCTGGAGCCGGCGGCCGCTAGCTCCGGCTGGAAGTCCGGGTCACTCCCGATCACTTTAACACCGACCATGGTACAGTGTGCGGCTGTGCTGCGAGCTGGTTACCCTGGGAGTGTTCAGGACAGGAAACCGGTCGACCTAACAAATGTAAAGCGTTGTGTTTTTAGCTTTCTGTCAGTATGTTAGCTAACTTAGCTGTTCTGCTTCAGAGCCACACTACAGGTACAGTGAGCTGCTTCTGGATGTGGCCTGATTGGTCAATACACAACAGGAAAGGTGGGGTTATCTTCTTCTTCTGGGATTTTTGGCAGTTTAGACGCTTTTAGGTCTTTTACTGCCCCCTATAGGATAAAGAATAAAAACTGAAAAAATACTATTTCTGAACAAAAAGCCTGCAACCACTAGAACTGAAAATCTTTTGTTATAGCCTTAAGACTGTTACAGCAGCACAACCCAGCCGAACATTTTCATATAATCTGTGAACATTACAATAAATGGGATCCCAGTCTCAGTCAACTTAATTTCAATTAACTACATCCCTTTGAGTCTGAGCAACACACAAGCTTTTTGACCAGAGCTTGATTACACAAGCAGAAATGTATTTTTCTGCTGCCACTCTCTCTCAATGCCCTCCATCATCCTGCTTTTAAATTACATTTCAACAAGATTAATATTAATATCTGTTTCTCCTTTCTCTGAAGTTGACTTTGCAATACCCTACAATCTGGTGTTTCATTTCCCTGAATCCCAGTCAGCATGTCCAACAGTGAAAATCTCATTTACATAGTCAAGTTGAGCTTTGAATCTGCCCTCATGGAGTTTTATTGTTTTCATTTTCTTTAGTTTAAAAAAAAAAAAAAAGCTACTGTAGAAATAAGCAAAGCTGTTATGCTTGGACTCGGAAAAAGTGTTTTTGCACTTTCATAAAGTTGGGGGACTCACAAAAGACACACTGAAAAAGAATGGTCAAAATTGAAGCTATACAGGCCAAGATAGTCTGATTTTTAGTCCCTTGTATGGGCCAGGCTCCAGAAACACTATATCCTACACTTCCCATGATGCTCCATGTCTAGTAAATGGCCATGTTGTCAAAACTCCATGCCTCCTGTTTGTAATACAATACAGTACGATATAGCCATCACTGCTAAGAGGGAAGCTAGGAGGAGTGAGAGTAGACTGCCACCTGGCTGCGTGGACCATCAACTACCACACCAATAGACCACAGTATGTGAGGCTTCATGACTTTGAGTCTGTGGTGGTTTGCAGCATGGGGGCCCCACAGAGTAAGGTGCTCTCTTCTTCTCTCTACACATCAGACTTCAGACAGCTGGAAGACAGGGACAGAAAAATATTCGATAAACTGATTAAGAGGGCTAGGTTTGTATTGGCCTGCCCTCCGGATTCCTTAGAGAAGGCGGATGAGAGGAGGTTGTTAGCCAAGCTGATGTCAATCATGGACAACAGAGACCCACAGTTTGAAAAGAGGTGCTACTGCAGGCCTCGAGCACAACATAATGTAACACTGTTGTCTGTGTCACCATCACCCACAACTTACAACATCACCATCATCAACTACTTTGCACTATTTATCTCAGGTTGTGTGACATATTCATTCATATTTCCAGATATTATACATACAATAGTATAGACACATTATTATGTATGCATACTACACACACACATATACATTTATTAATTCATAACCATCCTGTGCAGTTCTGTCTTGTGTCCTGTGAGATCCAATTTCTTTGCAATTATATTTATGTACAGTATTTTTAAAAAATATGTTTTAGTATAATGCTTATGCTTATGGGTGCAATTATCCTGTTAAATTATCCATTATGGTCGCATCTGTATAAGTGAAAAGTGTATATAGTGTACATAGTCTTTATTTTTATTTTTGTTTATTTCTGTTATTTTTTTCACTCTTTTCCATCTGCTTTTTGACTCTTGAGCTGCTTTAACAAGTGCATTTCCCTGATGTACGATCAATAAAGTTTACTTTATCTTAGTTTTATGTGTAAAATCAGTGCAATGTCTCTTTAATATACAGATTACACATTTTTTGTTAGTAAATAAATAAATGATAAGTAAACTCAAAATTATATTTATATTTGTGAAAAACAAACAAACAGAAAACCTGGTTATTTGTACTGGACAAACTAATGTTTTTTTCTAAGTGACAGAAGTTTATAAGTGAAGTGAAAAATGTATGCTTATATATTATATATAGGTCTAATATAAATGCTTTCATCTCTGATTTGTCAAATTACTTGTAATGTATTGTACCAGCAATTCACCAGACTAAAGTTCTTGTACAGTGTTTCAGCTATGAGTGTTAAAAATATCTGATACTATTTTGCAAAGGATCACAACATTATAAATTAGTTTTAAGTTATAAGGCTCACCTCATTACAACTTCCAGGTGATTCACAATGGTACTTGTTGAGCAGGACTCTCTTTAGATGGCACCGCTGGTCAAGAAATGGAGTAAAGTCCATCAGAACTGAACTTTATGTACTTTCTGAAAGAAAAGAGCAGAAAGCTGGAGGGGTCCCATCCAGACTGTATTAATTCAATTCTTACATTTTCTCCTTTATGAATTATGCTTAATTTGAATTATGCTGCTTACACAGCAGAGCACACACGTTATTCCTGTCTGCACCCCAGAAATTGGTATACTAAGAACATTTGAATGACAGGCCTTACATTACAGGAACTGAAACTAAGTCATTAAGATTAATGTCATAAAATGTCATAAAATGTATCTATAGTTTACTTTATTAAATTACATTTGGGACTATTTACTCATATCTCTCACTGCACTGCAGCTGTTTTTATTATTTTGTGTATTATGTTTCATTCAATTTTAGCTGATCTTTAAATTAGTTTTATGTTATTTTTTTCAAATCATATTCATCAAGTGGCCTTTAAAATATGTATTGTCTCTATTTTACATCTTGCCTTGTTCAAAGGTGATATACAAATAAACTTATTTCTAACTATATGTGATACACATCCCTTTAAAAAAGCCTTCAAAATACCTCCTCTCTTTCTCTTTCTCTTTTCATCATCTCTTATGCATAAATCATCTGCTATGTTACTTTTTAAGCATCATAACACCATAGCATCATAAAGTGCCGCCTTTTAAAATATTCATTAAATATTTCAGGTGTTATCATGAATGTTATGACCTTAATTAATAGTTCAAAATATAAGCAACAAATCTATTGGATTTTTGAGGAGCAGAAATTCACATTATTTTTTATTGCTCCCATATTTTTAAATAATTCTCTAACATTTTTAAACACATTTGTCTTCTCAAACGATTAAAAAGCTATACATACTCACATTAAAGCGGACATTTTGGACAGACCACCTGGTTTAATCAAGAATTCAATTACGCACCTTTACCTGCGCGTCACGTGACCCGAGCACCTGGGCGCCCCATTTCCGCAGCGGCAGCCTCGTTCCTGGGTGCCTCGCGTTGTTTCTCCGGCTGTGAGTCGCGTGAAGCTTGGGACGGGTCGGACCGGTCCGGCAGGTTTGTGCGGGCCGGAGCAGGTGAGGCAGCGGGGGGGTGAAGGAGGGCGGGGAGCCGCCCGCCGCCGGAGCTCACTCCAAGCAGGAAGAAGAGGAAAACATGGTGCGGTGACCAAGCGCCCGGACACCGACCGACACCTGGGTTCATCTTTTTATATCCATCTGCAGAGGACACGGAGTAAGTCCAGCTACACGTAGAAACCTACCTGTGTGTGTGTTTGAGTGTGTGTTTGCTTTGAGTTTTTAGGGTTCATAGTGTTAAAAACACAGGTAGAGCAGATGAGTGTTTTACCTGGGCGGCTGCTGCTCAGCTCACCTGTGCTCTCTGAGCCTGTTCTGTGAGAGGCTTTCATGTTTATATATAATACACCTTTTATTTTATAGGTTGTTTTGTAGTTACAGTTAATTTGAACTTCAGTGTCTGACCTCTGGATCTGTTTTGGACTATTCCCTGTAGTCAAAAAATATTTTCAGGTTTTCCACTTCAGTCCTGTCAGATCCTTTCAAACTGCCAAACCTCCACCCTACAGACCCTCTAAGTGTTATAAGCTTATTGTAGGTGTAGGCTGTTATAGACAATGAAGACATCGCATGTGATCATACCACTATACAAACTTGTTTTGTGCTATGTCTGGATTGAGAAACATGTTTCACGGTTTTGTAATAGCTTCTTGTTTTGTGTCCGTCCCTTTAGGATCAGTGAGGGTATACTAAATACTAGACACACCTCTCAGTTACTGCTATTCAACAGCAGCACAAACGAAATCCTCCAAAATGATCGACACTTGAATCAACACTTCTCTAAAACGGCTACGACAAAAACTGAGCATTATACATTATAAGCTTCCTGAAAGGAGGATTTGGAAATAGTAGTGACATACACTAATGTCACAACTAGTGACTGATGTTTTTCTCCTTAACCCACCTCCACATATTTCCTACCACCATCTGAGTTATTGGTCTGAATCTTTTTATTGCATAATCAAGTGTAACCATGATGACTGAGGAAAAATATCAGGTGTCAGAAAATAGTCCAAAACATCTGCATCTGTGTTTCATGTGTTATTTTGAAAGAGAAGACAACATTGTGTAAGTTTGAAGTCTGTCTTACTAAATGAAGGAAATCCCACCCTCCTTTTCTTTTAACATCTGTGTGATGGATGGCTGGAGTCTTGGACGGAACATGGAGGAAAATATTTTAAAAGGGGGGGAAAAAAAACCATCGCTTTTTCCACCAAAACTTTTGCATTGGCTTAACTTAACACAAGCCAAAAAGGTTGGGAACCACTGCCATAAGCTACAGTGGTGTCATTTATAGACTAAAGTGTCCATCATGCAATTCTTGTTTGATTATTAATGCATAAATTAACACACAACACAAATTAATTTAAATTTAATTGAATTATAAATATTTCCTCAGTGTCCTTTCTAAACCTCTATATGTATATGATCATTAAGCGGCAGAATTGTATTTAACTTGAAATGAACTCAAACCACATCTGCAGTGTGATCTGCTTCTCCAGTGTCCGTCTGTATCATCAGTATGTTTCAAACAATCAGTCTTTCACCAAAGTACTGTTTACCTGCTTTTGTGTTGTTTTGTCATCTTGAAGCTCAGATGCTCCAACAAAAAAAAAAAGCAACCTAATTATACATATGTAGGTGACAGCATGAGTGTTTGGAGAAGTGGTTTGCGCTGTAGGTGTGGTGTGAGAAGTTTCTATGGATGGTCTGTTTTAGCTGACATGAATCGACTGACCACGGCTGCTCTGTTCTGTTCAAAAACAAACAAACTTTTTACAGTCATCTCATAGTCTGAGGGAGAGATTTTTTTGTGCGGTATCACTTAACCTTGTCCTAACATGTGACAGACAACAGAAGCCTGTAAGACTTCCTCGTAGTTTGTGAAACACACCTACATCCTCTCGGTTGTTGTTCGGTGTTGTCTGAACACAGTGGCAGCTCCTGGACGCCTGTGTCCGACCAGCCTGGGTGTTTGTCCATAAACAAGCAATGAAGTTGTTCTTCTGCAGACGAAGCAAGTTTGAGTCCTTTGATTAGGGAAATGTTTGCCTCCTTATGGAAATGGTTGACCTTGAAAGTAGGGACTGAGAATTTGAATAGTGACTTGAGAGGCAAATGGATTGATGGTTTAACTGAGGTGAAGCTGTTTTGAAATCTTCTGCATGTTTTCATTCCTGACAGGTTCAGGTACTGGGTCTGTTTGGGGCTGAGTCTTTCTGTTGGTGTGTCACATGTTGATTTCTACTTTATTTTACCAATAGTTTCTTTATTTTACATGTTGTTAAAGGATCTCCATTTCTATTATTGATTATTTCTTGAGTCAGCATTGGTTCCTGGCACATTATCACCACCAGCGTCGCTTTCCTGGCTAATCTTGGCTCAATGCCAGATTGATTTATCATGATACTGGGCTATTTGACGTTAAGGCCTCGCTAGCCCCATCACCCCAGTCCAACACTATTGGATCCCAGCTAGAGGCCAATATTCAATGCAGCAACACCTACATCAATCAGTGTTGCCCTTTCTTTTCTAGTCTCTCTCTCTTTCTCTTTCTGATGATTTACATAGCGATCATCATATGTAAATGTATACCTTGTAAATGCACATTTTTATAAATGGTGTACCTTGTGACAAACATTTGAGCCCTCTTCTTCTCCTGTGAGGTAACTCTTCCTTCACCTCCTCTGTTCTTGCCTGCACCTCATTGCCTTCATAATTTTTCTTGTCGAAAAACTTCTTATATCCATAGCCTTCAAGTCTTCACAACACTAAATCTGCCCATGTAGATCTGCTGCTGGAATGACACACAGATGACCCAAATGCATGATGCATGCATGAGACTTTAATGCATGATCAGAATGATGGATGAATTGATCCCAAGCTGTTTTATTTAATTTAATGTATTGTATTTTATTTACCTATTGAGATCTGGTGCTATTCAGACAACATTTGGGCCTCGGACGCCCAGGCCCAATAACACCACTGCTGTTCCCTCTGCAGTCGGCAGGAAGGTGTGTTCCTGCCGAGTGTGATGTGTATATGCTGCTACATGCTGTGTTACATGGCTTGGACTCCATGGCACTAGCTGGCTTCTTCATAAGAAGAGCAGAACAACAAGTGGCACCTTTTTAATCCATCCACAATCGCTTCTGTCAGAAACGTTTTTCACCCAAGGCTTGAGCTCTGTTTCAGTCACCACTCCTACTGTATGAACTGTAAGAACAACATAGGTAAAGTAGGAGTCAAATCTAATTTGATTACACAGGGAATGATGTTAGTGCGTGCGTGTGTTTGTTGTTGGAAAAGGACTGCATGATTTCACTTTGTAAATGAAGGCGTCATTTGTCATGATTTCTGCTGAGGTGGAACATAACGACAGTGGCTTTAGAGCAACATGAGAAAGTCATAAAGAAAGAAAGAAAAAAAAAATCTAGGGAACATCCTCATCATCCAGAGAGGAATTGCACCTCTATCTCTGACCGTGCTCAGAGGCTGTGGCACTGTGGACTTGCATGTTGCTGCAGCAGCTGGTGTCTCTGTGGACTGAGTTTATGGTTATGGATTCATTGTCTGGACTCCAGCTGTGAGTAAAATACTGAAGGATCTCAATTAAGACTCGACTCATTACCCCTCATTAAGCTCCAGTAACAGCCAACACACACACACACACACACACACACACACACACACACACACACACACACACACACACAGAGCAGTGGACTGAGCATGAAGATGCTTTTATATTTACTACTTACTTTTATATTACTGAAACCATTAGTGGATTCATTGATTAATTGAACATCATAAAATTTTATTTATTAAGCAGACATCCAGCTTCTCTAGTATGAGAATTTGCTGATTTTATTTCTAATCATTGGCGTAAATTGATATTTCTGGCATTTTACAAACAAAACAATTTATCGATTCACAAAATTAACCAACCGATTAATGAATAATGATAATCCAGTTACAACCCTAGAATTTACTCTGCTAGGGCCTTTAAACAGATTTCAAAATTTAGCCTTTAAAAAGCAAGCAGGTTGAAAAGGAAGAGAAGTCTCCTTGTTTACAGCCATCTGGTGTTTTTATTTTTAAATCAAAATCAATTTAACATTCAGTGTAATTGATTTACATAATTAGTGTTGGATATGGTTCAGTAAATATGTGTATGTATTTTTATCTGTTGTTTCCCATGATGATTTTAAAACTAAAAAAAATGTAGCCTTGTTTCATCAGTGGCACAGGCTCCTGTAATTTTGTATTACAAGTATCTCTCACATTAAATATAACATTCATTCATTTAGACAGGATGGCAGTGAACTAACACATCTACATGCAGTATGAGAACTATGTCACTGTTCAGTTACAGCGAAAAATAATGATATTGATAACTTTTAAGCCAAACTGAGACTGAAAGCAACCCTGCCTTCAAAAGCTGTAGCTGTGTTGTTGTGGGTGTGTTGTTTGAGGTACATGTGAGAACATGAAATTCAACCCAAGAAGTTCAGTTTGAGTGATCGAGAGTCAGTTTAGTATTTAGCAAATCAATAGCCTGATATTTCATCGGTAGAGACCAAAAACAGCTAAAAGAGAGCGAATATTTAACTTAAGCTTCATCAGGTGGTCAGAAACACGACTCGGATGTGTAATAAGCAACTGTTTGCTTCACCATATCAAGTTCAAAGATCATTTGTTAATGTTTACAATTAGTTTCTGATGCCCCAAGTGGCCAAAAAAACAAATCAGTTTGCACCTTTAAATATTCTACCCGTGTATGTTCTGAGGTGGCCAAAATGTGTGAGCAATACTATTTGTGAGACAACACTGGTCTCATTGAAATGAATGAGGAAGCTTCCTTCTTGCATGAATACACAACAGTGGAGATGAGGAGAATGGCAAATAGTTTGTGGTTCGTGCTGCTCTTCATGCAGAGTCACTGTATTTAGTGGCAATCCAGCAGAGAACAGGCAGCGATTGTTCCTTCCCCCCCACCTGTTTGCTACAGACATCAGCTCAGACTGATTCCCCTCAGGTGGAGAAATCTGACTCTGCATTCATTTGACTGATAGCATCTGTTCTCGCCCGGCCGGGACGCTCAGTAACGGACACAAGTGCTCGACAATCCCCTCCGCTTTAACCCAGACCTCTGTAACATCAGGAACCCATCCTGGAAAAGTAATGAATAATTAAAATCTCTTTCACTTTTCTTAAATGTACCAGCCTTTGCACGATTACTTAAGGAAGGTCAATACATTTGTTACGACTGCCGAGGAGGTTTTGTTTTTTTTTGTTCCACTTCTGACTTTGTTAGCAGGAGATCTCAAAAACTGTCTCACAGCTTTCAATGAAATTTGCTTCAAAATTCAGCCATAGACCAAAATACAAGTTATTATATATGGTGGATCAATAGGACTGCCATGTGATCTTTTTTTAAAACAGGTTCTCTTTTTCAGTGGATGCAAAAATCTTTTTGTCCTGCATTAATTGGTCCAACAGAAATGTGTCCATGTCGAGCACACTCCTCATTTTCCTGTTTTCATCTGCACATGTCGTGTGATTGCTACCAAATTTAGAAGTAGAAAGCATATTTGACTTAGTGGTTTAAGAAACACTTTTTCCTGTATGTTTTCCTATTTAATAGAAATCTTCTTAATTCAGGGTTGAAGGCATGACATTTCCCAAAAAACTTTGATGTCCTGGAAAAAAAAATGCCCCTGGGAAGCCTGGGATTTTTGGCGCGTGTCTGCTTGTCTGACTGTGATGCCTTTGTGTGCACAAACTTAAGACAATAGTATTAAAAGTATTAAAAGAAAGATGCGTTCTTGAAACCTCATTTCGCGCAACCCTCATAGGTAAATATTACAAAACTTATTTCTTTAGGGCATTTCATTCATATGATTCGTTGTCCGTAACTAAGTTGTTGTCATTGAACCACTGACTTGACTTCTTAGATAGTTTTTAAAAAATATAACTGCATAACACTTTTGTGTTATACTCAACTACACACATTTTGAATGAGCTTGGAGTTAAGCAGAAGCATCTAACACGAGAAAAAGCTGAATTCTTATTTCTAATTGTAATGCTAAAGAGCATTAGTTGGACAATGGAAAACTGAACAGAGGGCTGAGGGTTATCTACAGATCCAGGCTGTGTTTTCAGTGTTTTGGTCACAATCGTGGAAACAAAGTCTCTCATTACATTTTGTTTGTCTGAAGCCTCCTTCTCACCTCAGTGAGAGCTGAACCTCCTCCCTCCTCTCAGGTTTCACTCCGGTTGCTCAGGTATGTTCTCGTCTGTCCCAGTCAGTGGATCCCTCCCCCCCTCCCCCTCTCCCCCTCCTCCCCTTCCCCCTCCTCGCTCTGTGTTGTTGCCACAGTGACGCCCTGGGCCAGACACCAAAACCGGTTTTCCGACATGTTCCATCCTTGCAGCCCTGCTGCTATGACTGCACCTCCGATTGGTCGGTTTTTGTGAGGCGGGCTGAGCGACGAATGTTAAGCTCTCAGGGAAAACGGCTGATTTAGTCTTTTTAATGAGGCTGTTTTCAGGCTTGGTGGATGCCTCTGGCATTGTTGCAGAAATGTCTTGTCAAACGACTTAATTTAAATCCATACTTGCCTAAACAGTAACCATTTGTTTTTCAACTTCTTAAACATGTTTTCCCTTTGATTTCCTCTTAGATTTCAGTTCACTCAAGGCTGCAGCTTGGTTTTTTCTCTTCTTTCTTCACTGTTAACAATGATAATGATCATTTTTTAAAAATAGTTTTGTAGCAGTAGCTCTCAATCATATTCTTTCATGCCGCTTGTAGACACCAAAAAAGAGAGTCCTCTGCCACCTCTGTGTAAACACATTTTTATCTGTAGTTCTATCCTCAGCACCCCTAGTTCCAAAAGTCAAAGTCCATTCATTTTCTCAAAGAGAATGTTGCGTGACTCCTGGTAGAATCAGCGCCAGAGTAGATTAACAACTGCGATAGACAAAATTTCACCCAGGAGGAATCCTCTGAGTATGTCTGGTCTCCAAACTAGCTCATGGTGATGGAGCGCTGATTGGCGAGCACCGAGCGAATGCCGATGTGCCTTTGATCTGCAATCTCAAAAACTATTGGTGAGTGGAAAAGCAGGGCTACAATCCTGTAAATGATTAAATGAAGTCATTTTTGGATTTTTGGTTTATTTTGAATGAAAGAAAAGCACCTTTGGAAGCAGCAGCTGTCCATCCATACCACCATCCATCTTGGTGGCTGGAGCCGATCCCAGCTGACATTGGGTGAGAGGCGGGGTACACCCTGGACAGGTCGGGACTTCATCACAGGGCTGACACATAGAGGCAAACAATCATTCATGCTCACAAGCCAAGCTTAAATGCAATAAACTAACCTAACAATTTGAAAATGAACTACACTTTTCGTTTCTCGTTTCTCATGCTGTGGCATTGATAGACGCCTTCATGTTTTGGATGTGACTGAAAGGTCTGCTTGATAAACCTCTGTTTCTCTTTCTTCCTTGCCAAAAGTCCCTCCATCTTATTGTTCATGTCAATTTCCTGTCTGAATAACTCTTGCAAACCTGAGTCTTTGAGAGCCTGCCAACATCAGTGCGCTCTTGTTGTTGCTTGTTCCCACACAAATTGGATTTCTCATTTAAGAAGTGGGTTGTTCTGTCTAAACACTAATGTAAACGTGAAACCAAACTCCAAAACGCTGCTGCTTTGATACACTTGAACCGACCATTTATGAGCTGACTGTATTTTATTCCATGTCAACTACTGTCAACAAGATCAGAAACTAAAGTGTAATTTCTGTATTTTAAACAGTTTTAAGAGACTTTGTAGTACTTCTTTAAAATCCTGGCTGAGAGTTGTCTCATTCACTCACTGCTTTAGGTTTCCCTCCTCTCTTGTTTTCTCCCTCCTCTCATAGTTTTTACAATTCCTTGTTTTCCTCCCCCTCCTCACTCAGTTTTCATGTGCAGACTTGTGTGACCAACCTGAGCTCATTCAGCTCATTCAGTTTGCTTTAAAACTGCTTTGGGTTGAGGCAGAGTTAAAACGGATATAGTTGGGTTAATTTGTGAAATAGAAAAAATAGTTTTTGTACTACTTTGGTATCTGAAAAAGTTCAAACGATACCTGATACCTGCCTGCTGAAATATTTTCTACTGCGGGAACTTAAAGAAATGTAGAAGTTGGCAGATGTTCTGCTTTTATTTCAACTGTTCACCACCTGTTTTATAGAGTTCCTGGAACAGTGCAGGAAAAAACTTAAAACCTGAAAGGAGAGTATAGACCAACAAAGGATCGCAGTTTACAGTAGAGGAAACCCAAAAACTATGAAATACTTTATGCTTTATAAGTACTACTTCTTCTGTTCTGTTTTAAATTGCTTACTTTACACACCCATATCAAATACTGTAGAACACGAGTCTTCAGCCGTGCTAACATGCTCACAATGATAACACATGATTACATGCAGATGTATAGCAGGTACAGTGTTCGCCATGTCACCATCTTAGTTTAACATAAGATAAGATAAACCTTTATTCGTCCCACAGTGGGGAAATTTGCAACATGTTGGCATGATAACGTTGGCTAATTAGTACTAAACACAAAGTACAGCTGAAGTTGATGGGAATGACATTAGTTTTACAGGTATTTGCGGCGAATCAGTATTTTCATGTGACAAAGTGAGAAGATGTTGATAAATGGAAATGATAAGCATCTAGACATGTAAAATCCTGTCTCATAGTGTTATAAACCTCTGGCAGTGTTTTGTGGTGTTGAGAAACCAGCTCATGGATGCATAGGTCCAACTGGATGTGTCTTTCATCATCTCAATGGTACAGCAAAACGCCCACACCAACACAGATAGTCGATCTGAATGTCTGATCTGCTTAATGTTTCTTTAATGGTTCATTCATTATTTTCATATTTTCTTATCTTTATTTAGCTCATAGTTAAAACTAAATCTGTGCAGTAGGCCCACACACTCTGACTCTCTAACTCTGTTATCAGGAACTCCTAGCTAAAACTAATGCAGTGTATACAACATGTCTGCAGGAAGTCCTGCCTTCATGAAGCTTGTAATGTTCAATTTTAGAGCGGTGTTGATTCAACCTCATTTTGGAGGATGTGGTTTGTGCTGCTGTTGAACTATATTGCATTATATCATTTGTGTTATTCAACTTTGTTGCATATAAATATAAACTTTTAAAATCACATCATCTTGGAGTCAAGGTGTCTTCTCTGAAGACTCTGTAAACCTCTGCCTCTCATGCTCCTGTGTCAAGGTAATAAACTTATCCTCTGGCTTTTGCCAAGATAAAATACAAAGTATACCAACCAAGCAGTGGCTCCATTAATGAAACTGAAAATGCACTGATACAGAGGGAAAAAATTTGGTTAACATGGACTCTAGACATAGAAATATCTGTCTGGACGATCTTTTGAATGTCTCTTTTCTAAGTTCAAGTCCTGCCATAGTCCCTGCCTAGCGCTTTTTAGGTGTGTTTGTTCTTGGAAGCTGGACTAATGAACCTTATCAGCTGTGCTAATGGACTCCTCCACATCATTAAACATTAAGGCGATGGGAAGTGCCAACCCAAGCTTGGCAACTGCGAACCAGGAGCTGTTAGGCAGATGTTGGAGGGAGTTGGTCAAAAATGATCATCCTAAGGATCCAAAATAATTTTTATCTGCAAAACCGACAATAAATTTAACCATATGTTAAACACCTTCATTTACTCTTTAATCCATTTTTTTGTCCACTACTAAACAAAACCTATTTAAAATTACAAATTCTTTCTGTATCTTAAAAGGCTTTATCCTGCTTCCCTCCACTGAACATCCGCTGAGCCTCAAACCCATTGTTTCCTACTGAAGGCGTACAGTTTTTAAAAACAACAAATCTATATTGTTTCATCTTTAAGATAAGCAAAAAAGACAAACAAATCAATTTTTATTCATCTGTCCGTTTATGTTCGGTCTTTTCCGTTATCGTGGTGCCTTCTTTGTCCGTTCATTTGTTCTGCCCATGAAAACATGATTGCACTATTGGTTTTTGAGAGGGTGTTTCTAGTCATGGACTTTAGGTTTACTGTACGCTCAAATCCATCTCAAACCACAAAATCCTAAAAGCCTAAAAGCCTCAGTATGCTTCAGCTGAACAAGGTTGTATAATGTGTCATCCGACCACGTCTAAAGGCAAAAGTGTTAATACTGGTTCCAAAATGGCAGGGTGGATAAAGCCAGCTGTCATAGTCTCCTCATGGCTGCCTCTCCGATCTTTCTCTGAGAACCCTCCGTCTTTTGTAAAATCCCCTCCACCTCCTCATTTGGACTGTGAGATGCTGTAAAGATATGATTTTCTTCATGTTCCATTTATTGATCAGCTGAAACTCTTCTTCTTTCTCAGACACACCTGAGGTGCTAAGATGAGTCGGCGGCGTGCAGACTCCCAGGGTTCCCTGGGGCCTGATGACGAGGTCATGCCATATAGTGACGATGAGACAGATGATGAATTGGATGCAAGCTCTGAAGAGGAACCAGAAGTGCCGATAGAAGCCCCGCACCCCCCAGTGGAAGCTAAACCCAGCGGTCAGTCCCTAAAGACATACTAATGATAGCTTTTTAAAATTTTTTATTTTAGATTAATATTTATTTTGGGAAATCCCCTTGTCAGCCATCTTTCTTTGAGTCAGATAAAAAGATGGATATCAGTTTCATTTTTGTGCACCCAGTACAGAGGGATCAAGAATGTGTCTAGTCTAGCTTAGCACAATGACTGGAAGCAGATGGAAACTGCTAGCTTAGCGCCAAAAATATTATTTGTTCTGTATTTTACATATTAGAGTTATGTTAAGGAAACCATCTTTAATAACATTTTCTTTTTCAGATATTGGATGGAAGGTGAAAGCCAACGACCGACCTTATCACCACCTGCCAGAATTTCAGAAAAAAGTCTTCCTGTGCATCAAGAAGAGCAGATACTCTGTAAGTTCAACTGTTTACACAAAACTGCCGTTTAATAAACTCACCTGAAGGCACCTTTATCCCTCCTCCTTGGTCCTGGTAGAAACTAATCCTGAACATGTAGAGGTGAACATAGCTGACACGCCTTGGACAAAGAGCAGGATGTTTGCAAATTTATACGAGCTATTCAATGGGCTCATTATTTTTAGAATCATCAGTCATTAGATTGATTTCATTCCTTTAAGGCTGTCATTGGTTTCATTCCCTTTCTATAACAGTCATTGTGGGTAATGCTGTGCCATTTAAGGTAGCCCTTAGGAGAGCACTGCTTTCACAAGTCATACTGATTAAAATTCAAAGACAAACACTAAGTAAATACTCAGTTTCTGTCTGACAGTCTGATCCTCAATGTTGATTGTAAGAATTTCCAAGAAACAACTGGATGTGCCAACAAGGAACAGTTTGAAAAATAGCCTTTGCCGTAGACTGCTTAGATTTTTTTCCCCCCTTTCCTTCACTGTGATTGAGTTTCATGATTTTCATAGAAACAAAACCAATGGTTTGAGGGAGGGAACTTAACCTCAAACCTGGCCCAAAACCAATCCAAATCTTTGTGTGAACATTGAAGGTCGGGATGGTGCAGCAGAACTCTACAGTGTTGTCTTTGAAATAAACAGAAATAACATTACTGAATGTACCTTTGAGTGTAACCCTCAGGTCTGAGCCAGAGAGCTTTGGAGATGTGTGCAGGTGGCAAGTTCCACAAGCTCTTATAGCTTTTTTTAGTCTATAAAATGCCGCAGTCATGTTAACGGAAGCAAAATAGCCATCACAAACATATCTTTTAGTGTTCCAAATTGGCTACCTGGCCCAAAGTTACTACTCGCTGCTGTGGGTGTGTGTGCTTTGTGCTACCGGGTTAGCCTGCTGAACTAGAGCTGCTCTCACTCGTTCTTCAGCTGAGGGTGTGTGAACCGTGATTACTGTGAATAGACGGTATTAAGATTCTTTTAGATTTCGTGACGTACATTAGTCCCAAATGGTTGACTCAAGTTCGGGATGATGAAGTAGATGCCGTGTTGAGTCATTTTCAACCTATGAAATTCTGATTTTTTTTAAAAAAAAAAATTGGTAAGAAAAGCCAATTTCAACAACAGCATTAATATGTTTGATTACGTTATAGGGCGAGGGCAGTTCAACTGAACAAAGGAAATCATGTGTAAGATGGGCATCATGACCTCCACGTGTCTGTGAGAGATCTTAGCCAGGTCTAGTACAACATAATTAATTATATTGTACTAATATGATATAATTCCAAATGAAAAGTCAGTATAAGACATTATTCTCATGTCAATGGATGCATGTGATGTACATCACCATCAAGGAAGCATGCTGTGTTAATTTGATTGCGTCTTTGTGCCTGCTTCCTGATCCATCTCTCTGTTTGCTGCTGAGTCATTTCTGACTCCATCAGGGCTCCCTGCGCTGCTGAAAGGTCAGGTTTAAAAATGTCAAGAGCTATTTATGCTTTGGCTGTACTGTAATGTTGTACTGCCTGCTTTGCATGAAAAAGTAGATGAAAGGTAAGACAAGGTAGAAGCATGTGAATGAATGACGACAGGGTGTTGTACTTGATTTAGTGGAGAGCTTTCATAGGTCATGGCTTTTCTTGGTTCTTTGTACATTTTTGATTTATCAATAACTCAACTTCTTTCTTTTTTTTAAGTGACTCTATCCTGCACATGGAAAAGTAATACTTTGAAGTACTTATTCTGAAATTCAAACACATGGTGGTGTCACTTTTATTTTTTAGCAGCCAGTGAACAGAGGAGTGTTTCCTGTGTCTGAAGCTTTGTGTTGTTGGCCTTTGTGGAGGCTGAAACCTGATCGTCCGGCTGAGTCGACCTGTATCTCACTACTAGACACAGCGAGACTCAGTGGGACTCGAGTATATGTTAGGCACAACTTAAACATTAATTTTTTCTACATTACAGTCCTATATCTAACAGGAAGTGTAGAGAAGGTAAAAAAGGCGATGAATGTTTTTGGTCACCTCTGTTTGCCCTGCAGCTCAATCCAGGCTGTCTATAATGAAATGCAGCTCTGTCTCATTCCTGATGTCCCCACAAACTGGGCCACTGCTGGCACATTTGACTGCTGCGTTGGAAATCACTGATTCTCATTAGCCCTTTGGTTGTAGAGTAGAGACTAAATTTCAGTAAAGCAACACTCTAACCCCAACCGCTGTCCACATACTTTGGTCTGGGGCTGCTTTTCCTGGTTTTGGATAGAACCCTTAGTTCCATTGAAGGGAAATGTTCATGCTCCCGCATCCTCTGATATATTACTGATATTTTCGACAGAAGTGGTATTAGTAGTACCTCCAACTTTGTGTCAACGGTTTGTGCTTGACCCCGTACACCAAGCCAGGTCCACAAAGAAATGATTGTCCTAGTTTGATGTGGAAAAAGTTGACTGGCCTGCACAGAGTCCTGACCTCAACCCCATCCAGCACCTTTGGCATCAAGTAGAACACTGACTGACCTCCAAGCAGCACAGTTGAGGTTATTCTGTGAAACCAAACTCTCAGTCCAGACCTCAAGTTGGTTGGGCTTCAGTGTCTTGCTCACGGACACTGTGGCAGAGAAGGACTCTCCACCGAGTGGAAAACAGGCTGAAATGCACAGAGTTCAGATTGTTATCCTCTACTGAAATGCAGCACCGTCTCAGTGATGACACCATGATAAATGGGCTGATACCGGTTGATTTAGGACAAACTGTGGCCTCTGAGGACAGTTTGTCTCCTGAAGTTTAGGATTACTTTGGCTTTTTCATCCGGGGATGCTTTGCTTTCTCTACATTCTTTCTTGAAAATGAAAATGAAAATGCCAGACACACAATGGACTGACATGTTATTTTCAAAAAATGCAATGGCCATGGTGAACCTGGGCTGCTAAGAGTCACAGACCAAACTTCAGACTCACTTCAGACCTCCTGTAGATTCCCAGTACTAAGTAGTTGCCAATACAGGACTCACAAAGACAAACTTAAAACAGAAGGCTTGTAATCCAATGAGCAGAATTCATTAGGCATGTGTGAAGAATCTTACATTTCCCACAATGCAACTCAGTGGTCCTTTCATTAGGCCCTCCCTGACTAGTGCACCCATGTCTTTCAAACTCCAGTCCTCCAGTTTGCAATAAAGACTTTCTGTTAAACATTCCTAGTCTGCAAGTCCACAAGTTAAGATAACCTGGATGACATCACTATGATATCGGGGTTATTTTCTCAGAGGCTCCTCCAGAACCGCAGTGACATTATGCAACTGTTTTCACAGGCTAAGTAGTGCTCCAGTAAACTGATCTTTACGTGCAAAATCGGTGGAGTGCCTCTTTAATAGCACAGGACAAAATACTAACTGACTGTGTGCTCATCATTGTCTGATATGTGTTTCTCCTCTGCAGGGAAACGCCATCAAGACGTACAAGTACAACGTCCTCACCTTCATCCCCCTGAACCTGTACGAGCAATTTAAAAGAGTTGCCAACCTCTATTTCTTGGCTCTGCTCATCCTACAGGTACATCTTAAACAAATATAACCACCTGCTTTCTTGATATACCATGTTGCAAAAATTGAGAACCAATATGTGCCATCTCATGTTTGTTTTTGTTTGTTTAGATTATTCCAGATATTTCTACTCTGCCCTGGTATACCACACTGATTCCTCTGGTCGTGGTGCTGGGAATCACTGCCATCAAAGACCTGGTGGACGACCTGGTAAGACTTCTACGCACAAACACACACACTCTCCTGTACTTGTGACAACCCTCATTGACATAATGCATTCCCCTTACCCTAACCTTAACCGCCACAACTAAATGCCTAACCCTAATTCCTGACCTAACCTAAACTAATAACTGGAGAGAATTTAAGTGAATTTTATACCAGTCATATTTTTTAATTGTTGATGCAAATAATTAGGATAAAAACATTTTACACAAAGATTCATAAATGAATTGACTGCTATTCAGGCTACAGTGCATTATCATGTGATTATATATTTGATGTTATGTCATCTGGTTTGCCTTTTTTCTTTCAGGCGCGTCACAGGATGGACAAGGAGATCAACAACAGGAAGTGTGACGTGCTGCTGGACGGCAGGTCAGAACAAAGTTAATTTTCTATTAGCTTTGATTTGATGAAACAAGACACCCACCAGCTTTAAAAACTGACACAATTTTTGAGAAATGCTACTAGCTGTAGTCCGTGGTTGACAACATGTAGAGAGATATTGAATGATAAACCAAGAAATATTTTTGGCATTTTATACAGCATTTTGAAGCATGATCTGCTTTAACATTTGGTTTATATCAAAGCATATTTGGTGTTGTATGTGAGGTTTGTTGCTGTACAATGTGTGCCCATAAGCGAATACTACCCTATTTTCATGTCCTTCTATATCATGAAAAAGTGATGTCGACATACACGTATAAAAGCTGTGATTGGTCCTCTCTACTTCAGGTTTCAGGAGTCAAAGTGGAGGAACATCGAGGTCGGAGATGTGGTTCGTCTCAAGAAGAACGACTTTATTCCGGTGTGATAATTTAGCCTGCTTCCTTTTTGCTGAACTGTATGACGGTTACTTGGGTGATTAGCTGACACACGTACACAGATTGTTTATATCTGACCTCCTGACTGCTCAATGAATTTAATGTTTTTTTTGATGTGTATATTCTCTTCAGGCCGACATCCTACTGTTATCGAGCTCCAACCCAAACAGCCTGTGCTATGTAGAAACAGCCGAGCTTGACGGGTAAGAGGCTTCACCCTTTAAATAAACTTTCTGTCACCAAATTAAAAACTTGATCTTTATCATAATTTAGTGTTATGCAAACAAAGCTTTGAACCGTAATATCTATATTGATATTCAAACTGAGTAATGGATGACATTTCGCCTAGTGGCTGCTGGAGCAACAGTCTTGCTCAGATAAGTTTGAGTTTGATTAATCATGCTCTCAAATGTTCAGTCAACAAATTACTCACTGATAAAAGTGGAGTAAATATGTAAAGAGCTTTGAAACAAACAACCACTGCCAAGTTTGGTCATGTGACAAGTGTGACCGCCTTTAAATCAAATATACCTGCACAGGTGTGTCTAATGGAACTATCTTACAATTCATGGACACTAAACTGAAACAGACATCACTATCACCTTTTTTTGATTTTCCAGTGCTTTGTTGCATGAATCTTGCATCAGAGAATTCATAATGATTTTATTTATTTTCATATATAAGATTAAGATAGACTGGATAATAAGGTTTTTCCAGACTGGCCAAGTTCAGTTCAGTTCATCAGAGATATCTTAGTTTTTAAAAAATCCTTTCTGTCTTCATTCAAAATGGATGAACGTGAATCTGTTTAACTGTTATTGTGCTCTTGGTTTTCAATCCTTTGTGTGTGTGAACTTTTTTTCTCCTCTGCAGAGAGACCAACCTGAAGTTTAAGATGGGGCTCCGAGTGACGGATGAGAGGTTGCAGGAGGAACGTCAGCTGGCTGAGTTCGATGGTGAGCATGGTTCAAAACTACAAGCCAGGTGTAATGCATGAACCGAACTTTTAATCACTGAAGATGAAAAACGCAGAGACTCACCTGAGAACAAAACCTAATATTTCATTTTTTAAATGAAAATAGACTGTAGAAATATAAAATCTTTTTAACATACTGATACTTGCAGTATTGAGATGAATAATAACTGAGAGTAATTAACAGTAACTTGAAGAACTGATTGATAATCAATCACTCACTCTGACAACAACAGGAGTCTCAGATAAGAATTAAAATGAGGTGTGTTTGGATTTGCATTTTGTAAGGTGTATGATGCATTCAGGAAGATATTCTCAAAAATATTGATGTGTTTGCCACTTTGAGACTTCAGTCAAATTAAAGTAAAAAACTGCATTTTTAATTAAAAGGTACAGATAAAACTGCTTGAAAACTTGAAGTATTTTAGATGTTTTTTTTTTCATTTTCACGTCATGAAAATTATTGAAGCCCTCCTTGTGTCCTTTCATCTCTCCTGAAGCTCTGATTGAGTGCGAGGAGCCCAACAACCGCCTGGACAAGTTCACGGGTACGATGCTGTGGCAGAGGGAGCGCTACCCTCTGGACCTGGACAACATACTGCTCCGAGGCTGCAAGATCAGGAACACTGAGGAGTGTCACGGGCTGGTCATCTTCGCAGGTGTGGACCCTTGACCGCATTACTGCTCCGCCTGAGATGATCATCAATGCAGAACTTAAAACTAGGGAAAAGAACATTTTAGTGCTGACAGTGCATACAGAGGACGTGGATAAAAGACATCATATTTTTTGTGATTATATATGCCTCTAATTAAGTGGATTGAGATGTAAACAGTTTTGTATTTCACATAACCAATAATTTTCAATGCTTTTTGAAAGTCGATCTCGTTGGGCGTTTGTCATTATTTCCTGATATTTTATAAAATGAACAATTTATCGATTGAGACAATTGAAATAATTGTCAGTTGCCTTCCTGATCAACAATAATTTCTCATTACCAAACTCATTTGTGATAGTGAATCATTTATTATGTCATTGAGGAGTTATAACTAATAATGGCTGATAGCTGTGGCCAACATTCACTGTTTTGATATATGATGCCACAGGAGCTGACACCAAAATCATGAGGAACGGTGGGAAGACGAGGTTTAAGAGGACCAAAATTGACGAGCTGATGAACTACATGGTTTACACAGTAAGTCTGAGTCATTTTTAAATGATGATTTTTATTATATTTGAGGTGATGGTTTGATGAAACACCGCATTTTTTCTGATCTAGCATGCAGGGACCTGTCTGACTTCATTTTTTGAAATAACAGGTTACATGAATAAAAGTTGAATAAAGGTCTTTTTATGAGTCACCCAGTGTATAACTGTGTGTTTCTGTTCCCCCTCCTGTAGATCTTTGTTCTGCTGGTCCTGGTGGCAGCTGGTCTGGCCATCGGTCACACCTTCTGGTACCAGCAGATCGGCTCTTTTGCCTGGTATCTATATGACGGCAAAGACCAGGACGCCTCCTACAGAGGCTTCCTCAGCTTCTGGGGATACATTATCGTCCTTAACACCATGGTGCCCATTTCACTATATGTCAGGTCAGTTAAGCCCTACACAGATATTTGGGTCTTGTTCACATATTCAGCCTTCCTATTCTTCTATTCTGCTTTTGTATCTCATTCCTTGTTGATTTAAAATGTTACTAAATGAAAAGATTGGGTTTTAGATGAGCCAGACGTCTGACACTGTTTAATATGAAGGGAAAGATGTCATCAACATGACTTAGAGAATGTAACGTTGCTTTCTTCCGGCAGTTTGGAAAACATCATCTGTAAGGATATTGCATAGTGTAGCTTTAAATCAACTAACCAGTATATCAGAGCAGCATTACCTGGTCAGAGGTTTTAAAAAAAATTGAAAATAAGTGTCATCTCCTGTTTGTCTGCTTTGTGCTCAGTGTGGAGGTGATTCGTCTGGGCCAGAGTAAGTTCATCAACTGGGACCTGCAGATGTATTTCGCAGAGAAAGACACACCAGCTAAGGTACTTTACTATTGCTTTTTTACACAAAAATTTATACTTGCCATAATATGTTCTTTTTTGTTTTGATTTTGTAGATGATCTTTTACATCAAATGCTAAGTTTTATGTTGCGTTCATTTTCTTGAAAGTTTACTTGTTGAAATATAGTTTGTGAGTAATACTTCACAATGAAAAGCATTTATCAGAGGTTTAAAATACAATGAAAACTTTGAAGTACTGTATGTGCTTTCAATGCATTTAGGTAAGAGGGAGTACCCATTATTCATTATTGTAAAATTTACATAGCTTGGCTTACACTAATATTTACACTATATTTTCTAATGCTGTAACTTTTCTTAGCCAAAAAAATAATCTTAACTAAAGGTTCACTTGACAGCTGTTCAGAGCTTTCAATTGTATCTCATGGTCTTCATCAGCAAATTGAGTTTTTCCATTTAATCAACCACTTGTATTCATGCATCTAAAGTTCAATACTGAGGTTATGTAATGACTAACTGAGCATTCTGAGTTACATTTGCTGATAGAGATGAGGGGATACAGTTTAAAGTGTCAGTAAAAGCTGGTAATTGGACCTTAAGTTTAGATTATTTGGTTAAACTTACTACTGCTTTTTACCCATCCTCTAAAAAAACATTTTTTTCCTGTGCATCATTTTTTCCCCACTTTCAATGAAATCAATTCTTGCCCCTGCGCAGGCTCGAACCACCACCCTGAACGAGCAGCTTGGACAGATCCAGTACATCTTCTCAGACAAGACAGGAACTCTGACACAGAACATCATGCAGTTCAAGAAGTGCACTATCGCTGGACACACCTACGGTACTGATCTGCTTTATTTCACTGAAATGTGCTGTTTGACATGCTAGCGGTTTTGTTTAGAAAGACCTTAACTGAGGTGCATGAGCCAGCGGGAACTCGGCAGAACTCACTCTGGCAGTATTAGTGCCGTACTCAGAGGTGTTGAACCTCTACATATGGCCATGCTCAGTGGAGGTCAGCCTCTCAGGTTAGTGCAATAACCTGTGAGAGGAAGTGGAAAGATACAGGAAGGAAACCAGCATAAGGTAGTTGTCAATGTAAAGAGAAAAAAGAAAGCACCTGCAGGATTTTTACATAAAGCGGATGTTCTACATATACAACCAGTTTCTTTAATGATTCCTTCAGGGAACTGGTTCAGTGCAGCAGGAAGAAGTGGAATTTAGAAAATAGCAGAGCAAACATGCATAGAGAGATTGAAAGTTGCAAAGTTGCTTCACTATGTTACAGTGACACAGTTACAAAATGCTTTACATGTAAAGGTTTGGTACTCTTGGTCAAGATTGCTGTTACTGCGAATAGTTAAGCAAGTAGAAGATGAACTGATCTCCAAAAGGCGTAAAGTTAAAGATGAAACATTCTTTTCGACATTTTAAGCAAGATTAATGTTTTATATTTGTGTTGCACAATTTTAGAGTGAAGAAAAGGAAAAGAGCACCACACAAGAGTTTGGGCAGTTTGTAATGTAAATAAGGAAAGGCAGTTAACAGGAACAGTCATGGTCAAATTGAGGCCTGGAAGAAAACTGTAAGATTGCTGGAAAGGCAAATCAAAACCCCCGTTTGATTGCAAAAGACCTTGATAAAGATTTGACAGACACTAGAGGGGTGGTGCACTGTTCCAATGTGAAGCAACGCCTACACAAAGAAAAAGATGCATGCATGACAGCCCAAGAATCTCACAGAACTAGAAGCCTATTGCAAGGAAGACTGGGCGAGAAGAATTATAAGACGCCTATCTGGCTACAAAAAGCTGCTTGATACTTGCCAAAATGGGTGTTACTTAGTACGGATCATGCAGGGTACCCAAACTATTGTTTCAGGCCTTTTCCCTTCTTTGTTATTTTGAAACTGTAAAAAATGGAAATTTAAAAAAGAAATTAAAAGAAATCTGTTTTTAACTTTATGCCTTTTTGAAATCAGATCCTCGCTTACTTGGTTTTTGACAAAGGGTACCCAAACTTTTGCATGCTACTGCATGTGTATTTATAGTTAATACAAATTTTCCCTTCTTTCCACAGGTGAACCGACCACTGCTGAAGGAGTGACACTGGACCGGGGAAGGGTAATATATCAAATCCGCTTACTTCAGAAGAAATAAGATAATCTGTGTAAAATGTGACAAACTATTAGTTTAAGGTTATTTAAATTATTTATTTGTAGGAAAAGATATGATATAGCTAAATTATATTGAAAGTGACACTTACTCTAAATTTTAAGTTGCTTAACAAAGCGGTTTTTCAGGTACTGATTGATGGATGAAAATCTGCATTTGCAGTCTAATCAGTATTGTCATCAGAATACTTTATTTCTGCTGTAGTTTTCAAAAGCATTTTCCTGTTTTCCCATTAGCCAGTGGACTGGAGCTGGAACCTGCATGCTGACAGAAAGTTCGAGTTCATGGATCATTCCCTGGTTGCCTGCATTCGATCCAGGAAGGATAAGGACGTTACAGAGTTCTTCAAACTGCTCTCCCTCTGCCACACTGTCATGGTGGAGCACAAAGACGGTAATCCTCAAATCCTAGTTTGAGCAAAGGGGAAGAAGCCTTAGTAGAGCTAAGGTGTGCTGAGTAAACAGCAACCACCATGCCTGACTGTGATATGCTGTGGCACCTGTCAATCAACTCCAACATACCCGAAAGAGGATTTGTCCTCAAAGCTGCATTAAGCAATATTTTTATATTGTCATCGAAATTTGAAAAAGCATTGAAATGGCCTCCTCATGTATGGGTTCGTGTCTTCCTCTCAGGTGAACTGGTGTACCAGGCGGCTTCTCCTGATGAGGGCGCCCTGGTGACGGCAGCCAGGAACTTCGGCTTCGTGTTTCTGTCCCGTACACAGGATACCATCACCATCAAGGAGATGGAGCAGGAGACAACCTACGAAATGTTGGCGCTGCTCGACTTCAACTCCGACCGCAAGCGCATGTCTATCATTTGTACGAGCGCACAGACACACAGACACGCACATACTACACACATGTCGTTTCTGGTTATGTTGTTATACAGCGCTTATAATAACAGTCAATTCACACAAAACTCAGTCAAAATGGTTCATAAAAAATAAATTAAAAAAACATATGAATAAAATACCAAGTAAAGGGCAAGTCTGGCACTACTCTTAATACTTTAAAATATTAAACCCAACAATTAATTGATACTACAGTGCTAACATTTTCTGTGATCTATCGAAGCCTGATATCTTCTTCCTCTGTGCCATAAAGCTCCATTGTTGACCAAACATAAAACATTATGTTACATGGTTTTTTAAAGTGATAGTTCTGTTGTTTTGAAGTGGGTTTGTACGAGTAAGTCAGTATGGTACCTACTATAGATGACGGCAGCAGGAGTGCTGGTGTAGCCAAGTAATGTATTGCTGTGGAAGAGGGCAGCAAAAGACATTTTATCCACCTGAATAAAGACCAACCTAAAAAAATCAAATCAAAATCAGTTCAAGTGTGCACTATATTTAGGATATTTTCACTGCTTTACCTTGCCATCAGACAGGTCTTTACAACGGGGAACTGAAACCGTTATATGCATCTATGCTGTCTTTAAAGCCACCAGGGTCCTTTGTTAGTTCAGATTCACAAGTGTGACACAATAACACAAACAGATTAACAACCACCAACTCCCACATTCTGCCAGGTGAAATTACTGTGTTTGTCAAAGGAGTCTGATGGCTGTGCATACACTGACTATGCACAAGTACCTCATATAAGCCCACTTCCTGAAACCCATACTATCCCTTTAATGTGTACACAGTCTTGCATATCACCTCCACAGGTGTCGCATGACGTACGTTATACTCAAGTCAGGCTCGAGTCACAGTTCAGGACTTTTAATGGCTATGAATCCAATAGCAGCCAGCAGCAGCAGTCGTGTTGCCTGAGTTAGAGGGAAAGGTGTGTTTGGCAGTGCACACCAGCACACAGGCATAATGACTTGTTGAGAACTTGAAAGACAAAGATCAGGACTGGTCTTGACTCAGAAATTGACTGAAGAATTCATAGCAAGGCTTCAGACGTGCAAAACAATGACCCTGTCCCACCTCTGACCCTCTGTCCCTCTGTCTCTTCTCTCTCTTTCAGTGAAGTTTCCTGACGGTCGTATTCGTCTCTACTGTAAAGGAGCCGACACTGTCATCTATGAGCGACTTTCCCCCAAGTCCAGACACAAAGAAACTACCCAGACAGCTCTGGATGTGAGTTTGCACTATTCACATTTGCACTGTTGTATTTACTGCAGTCTGTCTTGGCAGGGCAGACATACTGTGTGGACAAAACAATGACGTGAATGTATGTAGCTGTTTTTCTTGTTTCTGTGGAAGGAAACACTGCGTGCATTTTGTGCTTCAGGACTTTGCCAACGCGACCTTGCGGACACTGTGCCTGTGTTACAAAGACATCAGCGCGGACGAGTACCAAGCCTGGTCCAGCAAACACAAAGAGGCTCAGGTGACCATGGTCGACAGAGAGGACGCCCTCGACCGCGTGTATGAGCAGATTGAGAACAACCTGTTGGTGAGTGGAAAACGCTTAACAGAGCTTGAGTTTCAATTAAGAAACTGGGGCATTTTTAACAAAGTGGAAATCAACTTTTGGGGTTTTTTGTTTTTCTATTGACCTTAAAGGGACCTCAAATCAGCAGAAATTAGAAACTCTTGGTTTTTTTCCCTTTTCTATCCTAAACACCAGAGAAGCCAGTACAATGTGTCATGATGTCCTGTTGGAACTTTTTAAAAATCCAGCTGATAAATAGTTTGAAGCCATTGCTCTTTACTGAATGTCTGGGCTTTGTGAAAGTGAACAGTGACCTTCAGTCATGTCTAAGCAGCTGTATTCCTCTGTCTAGCTGATTGGGGCAACAGCCATCGAGGACAAATTGCAGGACGGAGTGCCAGAGACCATTTCCACACTGGCCAAGGCCGACATCAAGATCTGGGTCCTGACTGGAGATAAGAAAGGTACCATCACCTCACGCTGAAGAGAGTGAGATGAGAGAGTGTGATGTGCACCAATATAAAAACACCAATGGATGAAGTATGTTTTTGGATTTATGAATGAACCTGCTTCTTTAAATCACGATTTGATATGATGATATGAAAATGCATGCTACAGTTTAGCAGCTGCTTCTTCCCTCATTTGGTACATTGGCAGAAAACATTGGAAGTACTATTTAAAAGTTACTGATCTTTCTGAAGGGATTAGAAGTTTCCCTTTTGGGTCAGATTTAATCAGCAGAATCATCCGATCCAAACATTTTCCTGCTGCTGCTGTAATTGATGATTAAAAAGACTAAACAGTGGTTCTCTCTTCTCATTTTTTGCCAGAAACGGCAGAGAACATTGGATATTCTTGTTCACTTTTGACAGACGACATGCATATCCACTACGGAGAAGACGTCAAGTGAGTTGATTAAAATGTCACTAAAATGTGGTTAAAGATCAAGGTCACTTTGACCTCACATGCACCTTTTTGACCACAACTCAATTAATACGCTTTTAACAAAGTTTCTTACACATGTCTAATAGCATAAAATGAAATGATGATCTTTTGTGACATCATAATGTTCTGCAAAAACATCACAACTGAGGAACAGAAGGGAGATTGTGACCATATTTCATATTTGGTCAGATATTGAATTGGTGACATTGATCTCGGGTGCCTACCTTGAAACTGGTGATTGTATAGATCTTCTGTGCTACCGGGTTGAAGATGTGTGTGAAAAAATATACTAAATTCAGTCTGCACTCCATATATTATGAGTCTGGACAGACATGGATATAAACTGCAACTTGACTGTTTGGTGGAGGCATATAACCATGAGGCAATAATTCTAGTTTCAAGTCTCACAGGCCAAATGTATGATGATGTTGAAAGAGTTATCCGAGACTGTAGTCATTCTTCCTGTCCATACTGGCCGTGAAGTCATCCCTTCCACAGTTAGTGAGCTACACAAATCAAGTGAGCAAGGAAACCCTGTCTATGGAAGCACAAAGAGGGAATTTTTGTACAAAAAAGGCATTAAAAGAGATTTGCACACACTTCCATCTATGCAGTCTGAGTCTCTTTGGACTCATTGATGCTTCCAACACCTTAGCAAAAATTCAGCCAGGTGGAGCAGTGGCCATCCTGCTTTATGTACTAAAACAACCGTAACTTAGAACATACCCACTTGTTTTGTCTAACTCAGATTGTTCCTGATCCGTATTCTAAAAATATCTAGCTCACATATTTAACATTCCTATTTATCTGTATCCTGTTCTTCCACCTTCTCTGGTATGTTTCTTGTGCTGCTGTAACGCTAAATATCTGTCTTGACATAAACAGAGTTTTATTTTATCTTCTCTTACATATCATGTAAGTATGGAGTTCAACTTTAAATTGAAAAACACACAGAGGGCCTTTGCCACACAGCCTAGTTTGATAACCTTAGATATTTTAGTTAAAATACAATATATTTGAGTCACTTTTCCGATTATAGGAAACATCTCTTAGATTTTTGCCTGTGGCATTTCAATGGTTTTGTCACAAGGGAAAAACAAGAACTATAGATACTGTATAACACTGGAAGACAGGTTTGTTTCCTGCTCTTGGTAAAACAAAACTCAAGATGAAACATATGTTCATCACCGGTCAAATCAACCTTCCACTCTCTCCCTATTTCATCTCACCTCAACATCTTGGTTTCAACAGCACACGATCTAAGTGTGTCACAATGTGTTGTGTAAGAGTTTGTATGTTTTTGTTTCCGTGTCTCTAGTGAGAAGCTGAGGATTCGTCAGGCCAACAGGAGAAACGAGCCTCCACCTGTCCGTCGAGGCAAAAAGACACCTATGCCGCCTTTCTTCCCTGAGCTGGGCAAAAATGCTCTCATCATCACCGGAGGATGGCTGGTGGGTTCTGTTAAGAATAACAGTTTTGAGATCATGACAAATGTTTCACTTTTGTATTTAGTTTTTTTAGTATTCAAAAATGCACCCATGGAAAAAAAATGTTATCCTAATTTTTTTTCCCCACCAACCAAGATTTTGGGTTTTGCTAATTTCTCCTGTTTTCATTTTCTTAGAACGAGATTCTGTATGAAAAGAAGAAGAAACGCCGTCGTCTGCGTCTGCGCCGTCTGGGAAAGCGACCACCTCCCGGCAGCCCTCAGGACGGACAGCCATTGGACGACTGGGAGAAGGAGATGAGACAGGTACAATGAAATAAAAGTAACATTTAATTTTAAGTATGAAAGTGAGATATGACTGCATGGACAGTGCTCACAGTTTACATAATAACAAACATGGTGAAATGTCTCTACAGATTGACTTTGTGGACATGGCCTGTGAGTGTGAGGCGGTCATCTGCTGTCGTGTCACACCCAAGCAGAAGGCCAACGTGGTGAGTCTGGTGAAGAAGTACAAGAAAGCTGTGACACTGTCCATCGGAGATGGCGCCAACGATGTCAACATGATCAAGAGTAAGGACATGAGTGATATCTGCTCACATTAAAGGACACATTTTCTTTAGCATGTGATGTGTGTTCCAGTGAATCTACTCTAATCCCTCCCTCCGTCCTCTGTTCCTCCAGCTGCAGACATCGGTGTGGGTATCAGCGGTCAGGAGGGGATGCAGGCCGTCATGTCCAGTGACTACGCCTTTGCTCAGTTCCGTTACCTAGAGCGCCTCCTGCTGGTGCATGGGCGCTGGTCCTACATCCGAATGTGCAAGTTTCTGCGTTTCTTCTTCTTCAAGAACTTTGCTTTCACACTGGTCCACTTCTGGTACTCCTTCTTCAGCGGATACTCCTCACAGGTCAGCAGCACAGCAGCATTTGTCCTGATCAAGTGTGTTTGACTGATGATTGAAGTCATGAGCTAAGGTCCATTTAGTCCAAAATATTTTGATTTCCTACATATTCCAGACGTGGCAACACATAAAAGGTCTCAAAGGTAGTAAAATTGTCATTTAAATTAATTCAGTGCAAGTTGTTTGCTCACTTGGCAGTTGCCTCAGTTGTCATTATTTTAAGATTATTTTGTCATACTCCTACTTATAAGACAAAAATTAAGTTTCATGCTCACATTCATTTTTTAAAATTCATATTTTAAACACAATAAGATGCGGTACATGATGTAAACATAATGGGGAAAAATGTTCTATGCTGATGCTCCAGTGATTATTCATGTAACATTTAAAATGCAACTATCATTACAAAACACTTGAACTCTAATGCCGGTATCAGACTATACAATATCTTTCACTGTGTCCCATGAGGGTATCATAGTCATAAATTCTTGTAGTACCTGCGAGACGTGATGGACTACATGTTGGACCCCCACCAGTCATAACTTTCTGCATTTCATGACTTCTGTGATAACAGGTGATTGGTTAGGTGCAAGGGATCAGCTTCATTTTTCTACCTGATGAACGTCACTTCTTACTTGTACACACCATGTGGACAGATGCTGTGTTGGCTGTCTTCCACTGTGACGATAGTTGTGCCCACACACACTTTTGTTCCCAATGCCACACACCTGTTTGGCCAGGCCGTTACTGGGCTCATATCATCTAGCCTTATCCAAGCATGTATCAGTTTACTCTCACGATCAGACACTGAATACTTTTTTTCCTGTCTGCAGGTTGCCTATGAAGACTGGTTCATCACTCTTTACAATCTCTGTTACAGCAGCTTACCTGTTCTACTAGTTGGACTTCTTGACCAGGTAAAAAAAAAAAAACAGGGCTTTGTTGTTGACACAAAGAATGGTACTGAGAAAGTTTATTGTCAGGTACATTATTGTACATATAAAGGCATATGGCACTTCTGAGGTTGAGGTTTCTTAGGTTTCTTTGCATTTTCCTAAAGTATTCTCTCACACTGTCAGATTCAATAACTGTTACTGAAATACAGCCTTATTTTCATGTATTATTTAGCTATCATTATCCATCGATTGTCCACCAATCGGAAGGTTGGTGGTTCAATCCCTGGCCTGTGCTGTTTATGTGTCGAAATGTCCTTGGGCAAAATACTGAACCCCAAATTGCCCCTGATGGCTGTTCCATCAGCATGTGAATGTACGTCGCTTTGGATAAAAGCGTCTGCCAAATGAAACTGTAGAATTGTAGAATCCATGCTTTTTTTTATAGTGTACCATCTATTGTTGCGATAAATACCAAAATTTTGATCCCTCTTTGTTCATAACATTATTTTTGTCAATGCGAAAAGGTCATCCTGATCTTTTAACTGATCCCTCCACTTCCTCTCCTCTTTAGGACGTTAACGACAAATTGAGCTTGAAATTCCCGAAGCTCTACCTGCCTGGCCAGAAGGGGACACTGTTCAACTACCAGAACTTCTTCATCAGTTTGTTCCATGGCATCTTCGTCTCGCTCATCATCTTCTTCATTCCTTACGGAGCCTTCCTTCAGACCATGGGGCAGGACGGAGAAGCCCCTTCTGACTACCAGTCCTTTGCCGTCGTCACCGCCTCGTCGCTCATCTTTACTGTCAACCTGCAGGTTAGTCGCACTGTGTTTAGATGGGTTTTTCTTTCAGGGTGGTTCTAGAAGCCCTGTCAGCATCTTAAAAACTATTAGATGAGAAAACTTCAAAAGTTTAAAGTAATTAAAAGAAAGAAATGTCAAGTATATGTTCTGAATTCCTCAGAAATGAACTTAAGAAATTCAGAATAGATATGATACTGCCACTGTGGAATAAGATGATTATAATAAGATTTGTTTCCACCCTGCTTGAGCAGAAATATAAGAGGAAAACAGGATTTTAAGAGGTTTAGAGGATGTGCATGGAATGAATTTGTTTTATGTGAATGGCCTGCTGACGTTTATCTCCTCCACCTCATGCTTGTCAGATCTCTCTGGATACCTCCTACTGGACCTTTGTCAACTGCTTTGCGGTTTTGGGCAGCATAGCCATCTACTTTGGCATCATGTTTGACATCCACAGCGCTGGGATCCATGTTCTCTTCCCCGATGCATTCACCTTCACTGGTCAGTCATCAGCCGTCCACCACAGTGTGACACAGTTAGCTGGCTTTATAGTCTCTACTCTAAAACACTCTGCAAAAGCTGCAGAGAGAAACACACTTGCACCTTTTTGTCTTTTCTTTTTTTAAATTTCAGTGTTCCCTGCCACAGCAACCCAAAAATGACAACTTAGAGTTGTATAAGTATAAGGAGTATAAGGAATGTATGTTAACATGTTATCAGCTAACTGTATTATTTTGTGTTCAGAACTCTGAGTTGGTCCTGAATGCATCTATTTAATAGTCTAGTTAATGTTAGTTTAGCAACCCCAGCCAAACACATTACCTGAGGTATTACCTGAACTAAGCATTTAAAAAGGGGTCATGTTAGAACAAAGTAATAATTTGATTTTTTTTTTTTTTTCTTCAAATGATACTGACAATTTTCACAATATAATTTATGTGCATGTCAGAAGTTAACTTATACAGGTAAATTTGACACAGTTTGCATTTTTGTATCAGAAATGTTGACGTGTAACAAGAGTAAATTTGCCAACGGTTGGCCATTAGTTAGAAATGTTACGCCAAAGATGCTCTCTAGCAAAAGATGACGCATTACAAGCTGCGCCAATGGTATGAAATGGTACATAATTCCTGTCTTGTAGGTTAGCGCAGTTGGAAGTGTGAACAAAAGATTGGGTTGCGAACACAACGATACAACACGAGACACCCTATAAATTTGGTTTGCGCCTTATTTTGCCGCTCGTTTTTATTTGTGTGTCTATATCTCACCACATCAAACTCTTTACGACTCTCTTAATATATATTTTGAATTTATAGGTGCAGCATCGAACGCTCTGCGTCAGCCCTACCTGTGGTTAACCATCATCCTGACCGTAGGCGTCAGCCTGCTGCCTGTCATCTGCATTCAGTTCCTCCACAAAACCATCTGGCCCTCTGTAGGAGACAAGGTGAGACCTCAGTCAACCTGCCTGAATAATTGTGAACTGTGCATATATTAGTATTATCAAATCAAACTGAATCATGGACAGGATGAAAATAAAGGTCTAATGGTTGAGTCTGATTATAGTTCAATTGAATGACACAAATTTCAAATGAAATGGTCATGAAATGTAATTAGCTGAAACAGAAGTAACCTTGTACCTCCTCCGAAACAATAACTAAGGAGTGTTTCCCTAATGTTACCTACTCATCTCCCATCATCCCCCAGGTCCAGAGAAACAGGAAGAAGTACGAGATGGAGATGCAAGAGGAGGAGAAGAAAAAGCCATCAGCCTTCCAGCGTGGCCGGCGTTCTCGCCGCTCTGCCTACGCCTTCTCTCACTCCCGTGGCTACGCCGACCTCATTGCGTCCGGGCGGAGCATTCGGCGGCGCCCGCCACTCCGTGGTGGAGTCCAGGACAGCATCAGGGAGATACCCCAGAGAGAGGCCGAAAACATCTGATGGGGGCTGAGCGGGAGACGGAGCAGAACTGTAGCCTGAGGGGTTGTAAATATTTGAGAAGTGCAAGGACCGCTTGGTTTATCTGTATTGTTATCTGTGGAGTAGCTGCTGAAAAGGTCAACATCAGGAGCAGAAGCACCAGCCTGGTTGGAGGGGATCTCTTCCTTTGGGGTATTTAAGTGCCTGACAAGGTGATAAAAGACAAGAAACACAAAGTCAAGTCACTCATCTTCTAGAAATTAAAATGAGGGACTTGGCTTACCACCAGCATGTTAACCTGATTTGCAGAAATGAAGCTCTACTGGTTTTGCTCCAGTCTTTGACTCCGCTGCCTCCAGTTCCTCCTCTATGCACAGACTCTTTGTTGAAAATCAAATGGAAAAGAAAAAGAAAAAAAAAAAGCTCACCGAAGAGATGACCGCCGTTACCGGGGTTTGACGTCATGCATCAACTGTGTGACTGACAATGTTGTTTAACTCAGGATTTTTAAAATAAAAGCCTTATTTTTAGCCAGTTTGTCCTTGATCACTGCTACTGTGGCTGGATATGAAGCCGTTGTTTAACATGATACTTTTTGACATTCATAGTTTTAGTCCCGTTATTTGCAGACCACTTGAAGTGTTTTATTCAAATTAAAGTATAATAAGTAGTAGATATACATTCCAGTCAGCTACATGAAATCAGATTACGCCATCTGTTTAGTTTTATTTCTGTCCATTGAGATGCAAATCTAAATGTTTTCCTTCACATTAAAACAATGGGCGAAAGCTAAAAATGTCAAGGTATCCTCTTTTAATGTTTTATTAGGAATAATGGTGGGATGTTGCTATGCTATGATATGCAAGGTGGTCGGATGTCATAAGTTGTGTCTTAATTTAACAATAAGATGTGAATAGTGATCTTTTTTCCTCTGCTGTATCAAGTGTCCTTACAGATGTGTCTTACAGTCACAAGTTTGAGGGCCTTTCAGATCTTTTAATTACCTCTTTCAAAGCTGGATCCTAATATTACTTGTTCTCTATTTCACCTCTTGTTCCTGTTTTCCCCAAGGTGCTGTAAACACTCACACAGTCTTCCTTCAACAGCAGTGTCACAGTTTCTTTTTAATTCACAGAATGTATATTCAGTTGCTCTGAACTTCTCATGGACAAAGCAACACAGCAAGGAGGTCTTCGTTTTTCTTCATTTGATGACGTCTTAGTAGTTTGTTCTTTTCTTTCATTTTTTTTTTGTAACTTCTCGGAAGTTAAATTGCACGTTCCTTAAATGGTAACAAATAATAATGAGGATTTTCTGTGTGTCACTGGTTGTTTACAATGAACCCAAAGATGATGTGTGTGTTTTCCCAGTCCGATAATCAAATGTAGGATATCAGCTATACAGTGACACATTCCTGTTCTGACTGTTAATGTATCACCCCTTCATGTTAGTGTTACTATATGCAGATAATGTCTTTTTATTCCTGAATGAATGGAGGCAGTAGATGAGGACTGCTGTTGATTGTACCAGCAACAGCTTGGTCTCTGTAATATGATGGTATTTTATCATGTGGTTGTTAATAAAAGCCAAGGGCACATTTAGCAATCTGAAACGAGGCTTTATTTTATTGTGGAGACCCTTGCTTTTCTTTTAATGCATGAATGTGGGGATTCTAATTTAACATGGCAATGTAATATAATAAAAAAGTAGAGTTTCATTACTGTTTTCCAAATTATGTTTTTAATAACTTATTTTAATGCATATAGAGATGCTTTGTGTAGATACATTTCTATCTTTGTAGAGGTACATTTCAGATAAGCACTACCAGTCATACGTTTGGACACACTGTGTTTGTCAATGGCAATTCTTTTTTCTTTTTTCTTATTTTCTACATTGTAGATGAATAGGTTGATTCATGAACAGGTCCCAGGTCAATAGTAGACAGAGCCTGGCTGGATGTTGCTATTGGGAGGTGAAGTAGACAGGGTCAGGAATTTCTATAGCAGTCACACAGTAGGAAAGAAGTAGAAAGTGAGTTTAGAAACAATGACATGTCTTGGGCATTAGATTGTTGTCTTTCCAGGATGAACCTTTCATACCCAATCATGATACTATCACCTGTTACCAATGAACCTGTTTACCTGTGGAAGGATCCAAACAGGTGCTTTTGGATCAGTCCACAACTTTGACAGTCTTTTGTTGCTCCTGTCCCAACTTCTTTGAAACGTGTTGCTGCCATCAAATTCAGAATAAGTAGATATTAACAAAAATCAGTGAAGATGATGAGGTCAAACATTAAATATATTGTCTTTGTACCTTTTTCAATTGAGCATATGTCAGAAAGGATGATGATGATTATTATTATTGATAATGAAATTATACAACATTTAGAGGTTCTTTACATTTAGGAACTAAGACGTAAAAATACAACACTACTACTACTACTACTAATAATAACCCATACTATAAAATATCTACCTTAAATATTTACAGCTAAGACATTTCATAGCTGAAGCCTTGCAGAACTCTTTAGCTGAACCCTGGCTTCAATAGCTGCTGTCCAAGTTCAAGTGAAAAGAAATTCTTACATCTCAGGCTGCTCCAACAGTGTTCTTACTAATATTTCTGAAAATGTCACATGACTAAAATCTAACTGGAATCTAAGCCAAAATAGTACAGCAAAAATATAGCAATGCAATATAATACAGACGCAGACAGGTGTAAAGTAAAAGTAAAATGTATGAACTGTAACGTAAACAGGTTGTGAAGCAATGTAGTAAATACAGGTTATAGACAGGTACGCATATATATATATATATATATATATATTGTGTCAGATAAGCTTAAACTTGCTTGCTTGCTTATAAGCAGGTAGTAAAATTAATAGATATACTGTTATGTGTACAGAGAAAATACATTTAAATGGTAAATACGTCAAATGTGAATTATTGCAAAATGTGTTCAAATTATAAAGTAATGTCTTAAATAATACATGGAAAAAGACAAGGCACCATCAATACATTTCTTATGTATTTAATACTTTCGTTTACTACATTTCTTTAGTTCCTCTTTTACTTTAACAAAAATGTAGGTAATAAAAACCCATTAATTTCAATATATTTAAACATTATATTGAAACATATACATGATTTTTTGGACAGTATAATTATATAAAATATTATAGAAGTATTTTGTTTTTTGACATTTTTCTATAATATCGGTCACAGTTTGTGACCCCTCTATCTATCAAATAACATTTTTCTGTACAGCCTTCAAAATGTGTGAGATTAATTTAAAAAAATAATTTTATGGAAGATTTTAAAAATTCTGAATAATGTAATCAAATCAGTCATTCTTTTGGAGCAGAAGGATTACAATGAAAGTAAGCAACAATGTCTTTGTTCCTAAATGTCTTATTTCCTAATTCAAACCAAGAAGGTAGCCAGAACTAATATATCCCCTTGCTCAACCTGTCTGATGTAAACTGAATTTAATAGAATTTATTATAGGATAAATCCATCAATTCTAATGTTATTTTCCATTATTGACAACATAGGACCATAAGTCTCTGTTCAAAGTGACTGTCTCTTCTGACAAGAGTTTTTTAAATGTATGATTGCGTCTTCATCTGACTGTTAACACTGGACACAGGCCAGTATTAAAACACAGTCAGTGCATTGTAGTGAACTGCAGCAGGCCTTCGGTGTATTTTAAAAGCGCAGTACTCCCTGTGGCCTCTGGGTGTCACTGCAGGACTGTGTCTGCCTCTCTCAGCTCCACTCTGATTAGCTTCTGACTCCAGTGAGAAATCAGTGTGTAGTTCATCTGCAGGAACAGAGGATGGCAGCTCTCATGGCACCGAAGCATCTGAGCGGGTTTGACCGCCTCATATTTCCTCATATATTCCTGCATCTTCACCTGACTGTGCAGTTTAAGGGCCGTTCAGCACTTAGTGGGATGTGATTTTTTCCCCAGGCGTATGCACAGTCCTCCCTCCTTCAATGAAGAATCTGATTTTCATTTATCTATTTTACCACATTTGATGTTTTTGTTTCTGTGGAGTACATCACCAGGCTGAGAAAAGCCTTACTGGAAGAATTACATGATTCTTAATATATTTTTATTCATAGCTTTAAATTTGCATGTTTTTACTTTTTATCCAACCAAACAATCTCTTAATATGTCATTATTTATAGAGCTTCTTCCTTCTGGAGATGATTTTTGAGTTTGTGCTTATTTATCTGATTACATGCACAAAATGAAATAACATACAGGATACATAGTTTATACATATAAAATAATTGCTTCAGCACAATGTCCAATCATCAGCGTTTGTGCTCTGGGAGTTTTACAAAAAAGCTTCCATACTTGCAGCCACAGCTTTTACATGTGAAAAGTATAACTGGACACACTGAATCCACATAAAGACTTTTACTGTATCTATCAATACAGAGTGCACACTGCAACCAGCTGACAACAGGCTCAATATTTAGTTTCCTTTTTGATGCTGAATACATATATATACAAATATATACAGTAGACAGCATTAAAATGAATGAACCCTCCAAGCTGAAGCTAGCAGGCAAAACACTGACTCAGGGTCTTTTCATGTGGAGACAAATGAATCTAAGATACACAAGATGGACAAATGTCATCTGACACGTCCTGCGTCAAACAATAATCTGTCAAATAAACTATTAGCCTTTTAAACCCCTGATAGCTTGGTTTCTAGTCTTGAGTGTTTCTTTCTGTTTCAATCAAAGTTCAGTGAAAAAAAAAATCCCCAGTTATTATTTTTTGAACGTGCAATAACTGATATTTTGGCCACTTGGGGACAGCGGACACAAATTGTGAATACAACATTGCTTATTTATCCAACCGTTACAGAGCAACATTCATTAGGAGTCGACCAACAGTCCAGCATTCACACTCTTTTAGCTGGTCTCTACCAACTATGTCCACCAGCTGGTCTCTAACTGTCTGTCTGCTCTGTGGTGCTGAGCAGGTCATGAACAGTATACAGACATAGGTTTGTTTTTGTGAAAACAGTTCCCTGATGCGGCTGAAAAAACAATGATATGAGAGCAGCACGAGTGAACCAAAACAGTCAAGTTCTGGACAGATTGTCATGGTTTAGGTCTCTTAGTTGATTTTGGTGTTTTCCTAGTTTGTTTTCTGTGCATGTTTAGTTATACACTCCAGTGTTCCTGGTTTAGGATTGATTTTCTATTGTTTTTGTTCAGGCTTTGCTTCAGTGGCTGGAGGTGTGGTCTTCAGGTGCTGGGGCTCTCCTTCGCTCAGCTGTCCCCTATTTCAACTAACGACTGGCAGCTTTAAAAGACCTCTGATTCCACCTGCAAGCTGCCAGATCGTCCCTTGGTGCGTCCTTCTGTTTTCTAGTGCTCTGTGTTTCCTGTCTTTCTCCCTGTTTTCCAGCGTTTCCTTTTTCCAGTGTTCCCTTTTTCTCCGGTGTCTCCAGTCTTCTGTTCTCATCTTCACCTGCATGTCCCCTGCCGTCCAGCCTCAGCACCCACTGCCCAGCCTTCAACCACTGAAGCAACTCCACTCCACCTGAACTTCCTGTATTTAGTCACCTTTTAGTTTTTTTGTGTCAGTCCTGGAGTTTCTTTTGTTTAATAAATCCGTTTTACCCCTTCACCCTCATCTGTGTCTCGCTCCTGGGTCCAATTAAGAACTGAAATCATGACACAGATAATATATATATATAGATAGATGATCCAGTGTTATAATATAAGAATCAATTATAGGCATTAAAAGAGTCTAAAACTGCCGCTCTGTCAGGACTGTAGCTGTGGTTTGATAAGATAAGATATTCCTTTATTAGTCCCACAGTGGGGAAATTTGCAGGTAGATAGATAGATTGCAGATAGGTCAGACCATGAGTGACAATGGTCTTGCAAAATGAACAAATGAACTAGTCATCAGCTTCTGATTCAAATATTGCTGAACTATGCATGGAAGTGTGTGACATCACCTCCAGCTGAGCCCTGCCCACCTCAATCCAGAGCACAAAAGACCCTCAATCAATATTAGCACCCCACTCCTCAATATAAAAAAAGCTGATTGTATTTTTATTCCCAGGACCTTTAAGTGAAGTGGAAGTTTGTTTTTACATTGTTGGTGTTTCAAACATTCAGTTTATCTAGTCAGTAGCTGCTTCATATTAGTCTGACATTAGCTTAACACTACTACTATACCTTCCTACAGTGTGTTGTTAATCCACAGTTGCTGTGACACTGTGCACATTTGAATACTGCTTCATACACTGCTGGATCGAGGGAAGGGGAGGGAGACACACAGGATGTAATAGAGGAAACAGAGAAACAAGGAGAAAGCAAAGAAGTTGCTGCTGATTGTGATTCCAGAAAAAGTTAAAGGAGACAAAAACACAGGAAGAAGCAGCCAAAGAGAGAGAGATGTGAAAATTCTGAGAAGGCAGAGAAAACTGGTGCAGTCTAACTTACACCTGTATCTGGATGAAATAGTGTTGTGGATAATATTTTACAGGCACGCTTCAATCCAAGTGCAAAACCTGAGCAGACTTAAACAACCAAATATCGATGGAAGAGATGAGCATCAGCAACATTTAAGCCTTTACTTTGAAAGGCCTTGAAAGGATAGTTAAAAAAATATTACTAAATTTGATGCCTTAAAAAAAACCTTAAATGTGTTCACATCAACATTTGATGGTGTCTGTTCCTTATAGCAATCTGGCATGAATGACATCAGACTCCAGCGGGGTTTTAATAGTTGAAATTTGGTTCAATTCATCCCTACAACCAATAAAATTACTGCTGTAACACTGCTAACAGCATGTTAAATCACCTTTTTTTTGGCCGCTATCTCTCAGTCTCTCTGTCAAATCTGCATCAGTTCCACATCGGAGGCCTCCAGGCGGACTTAGATAATGCTCTCCATATTTACAGTGGCAGGAGGATTGGGAGGTTTTTGACTAGATCCCATTTGTGTGAACCTATTAGTGCTGAGCGCTCTGAGCTCCCTCTGATACGCCTCTGAGATTAGGCAATGGTATTACTGTAAGAGGATCGACTCGCCTCGAGGTGAGGGCCGAATATACAGAGAGAGAGAGAGAGAGACAGAGAGAGAGACAGAGAGAGAGGAACACACACAAAGACGGGAACATGCTCGCACAGATAGGACCACACACTCCCCAGAAAAAAATCAGGACCTGGCAGTGAGAGCGGGAAAGAGATAGAAGGAGGAACACACACACACACACACACACACACACAGACACAGACACAGACACTTCAAAATGAAGAACTGAAACCAAGGAGCTGAAATGATAACGATGGTAATGAGAGGAAATGTGTGTGTGTGTGTGAGAGAGAGAGAGAAATTCTGTTAAATTGAAATGATCTGTTTCACTCACTACTGAACCCCTCATGTCCTATTTGGAGGAGAGGACCAACAACTTAGCTCAAAGATGTGCACGGAATTAATTTTAAAAGAAAAGAGACCTGATCCAAAGCTCTCCATTCATAAACTGAAAGGTGCTCCAAAAATACACGGAGCTTTTTCTGCACCTCGCAGTTCTGACTCTAAATGTTCAGAGCTCAAGTTCACGTGATCAGAGCTGATGGACAGCAGAGATATTCAGGTGTCAGGTTGCTTGCATGCTGTGATCATTGTGGACAGAAATATCACGGTAAATGGCATCATCACAATGATCATCAAAGTTCCTGAAATACTACTATTAGTCCAAAGACAAAGTACAATTACTTTAAATTAAATTTTAAAGGGCTTCAACCCAAAAATACAATATGACCCCTCTATGACTGTACAGCATCTCAGTGAGCAGAGCGAAAGAAAAAAACACCTTCTCTACCCGAAGACTTTAGTGTAACAGGGTTATCTTGGAGGAGGAGGAGGAGGAGGAGGAGGAGATGCAGAGACAGAGGATGATGATGCAGGGAGCATCAGACAGAGTAAATGCATTTAAGAGGAGATGGAAGCTACAGCTCTGGACTTCAGGAAATTGAAAACAATTATCTCCACATCCCCCACGGCTGCTGCTGGACCTCACTAAAACATTTGGCCTGGCTATGTTTCTGAGTGGACATGAGGGTTTTGATCTGTGATCTCACTGACCCCCAGAATACGTTACGTCACTATCTAGGATGACTGACATTTTGTTGTGAATGTGGAACCCCAAAAAGTCTTCATCAGGGGTTGAGTTAAATCACAGTGAGGAACAGAGAAACAGCCAGAAAGCACATTTAATGAAGTACTACACTTCAATGACAGTTACACTTCATTACAATTTAGGTTGTATTGTTTTGTAGTTTTGTCTTTCCCTCCAATCAGTTATAACAACATTGTTCTCAGCAATTTAGTTGCATAGATCTGGGAACATGGCGAAGTTAATTGGTCAAGAAACTGTTTATCCACATGATCTAAACTTGGGGGTAAAAGTGAAAGTGGGTGCATCTGAAATGTCAGTAATAACCCCTCATTGCACAGGACAACAGTGTCCACACAACTACAGTAAGCACAGGAAGTCAAAGTTAAAGCAGGAAGTGTGTCTGTAAACCATGATTGATGTTTGAAAGTATCATTTTCAATACTGTCAAGGTACAGTCACTACGGGTGGAACAGGCAACTGAGCTGAGAAAGATGGCGACTGTGAGTGGTGTGGATAACGTTGAAGGACTAGTGAAAAAGACAAAGGCCTGCTTGGGAGTATTTTGGGTGAAGTCCTGATGATAAAGGTGAACCAGCCGTCTGCAACTGCCCGCATCATTTTCATTCAGCCCACTGATGTGTTGTTGTATAGCATATACTCCACTGAAATGTCAGGATGGTATGAAGGTATGAAAAAATACCTGATGAGCACTATGTCATCATTACTGATTGAAATTATGGGCAAAACTATGAAAAGAAGATCCAAGTTGTTTAAAATTAGAATTTTCAGTACAGTTGAAATTCTTTCTTCCCTTGGTCCTTGTAATGGAGAATGTTTCCCTCAGGGTCTTCTAAATCCTGGATGTCTCATTCAACACTCTTTACATTTTGCTACGTGTGTGTGTGAGACAGTAAACCTGGGTCAGGAAGAGGAAGGTTGACGAGGAGGAAGTGGCAGACCCCCCTCCAGCAGAGGGAGAGAGCGGCGTGTCATAATTTATGCCTTAAAAAGCATGAATTTTTCAGTGCACAGTGGCAGAGCTGGCACTTCATGTTTACGACAATCATTTCCTTAGTGAATGATTCATGTGGATGTGGCGCTTATGAATCTTTCAGGGAACAAACAGAAACACTGATGCTCAGAGCTTTAAGCTCCTTCGCTGGTTGCTGCTTCAACATCCAAACTGAGTGTCTGGGAACAGAACAAACAGTGAAGTGAGCGTGGGAAGAATAACCCTCCCTGCCATGTCCTCGCTTTTTTATTCTTCTGATTTATTTTCTAAGTGCCTCTGAGGGTCACAGGAATATTATAGAGCTTGACAGATGTTAATGATTCGGATATTGTTCTCATAGGTAGATTTCTCGACTGTGTTGGTACATGTAGGTTTCTTAAGTTTTTCCAATGGCTACGGGTTCTGTTCCTTAATGAATATAAAATGAAATTGCATGGACGATGTAATTCTATCAGGTCTTCAAAGTTGAATTTTTTTTCAATTCAGCTGGATTTCTTGTTCCTTTCAGGCCAAGCACACACCAGCATTCAACTCCAACAGCAACTACAGGTCATTCCAGTGCAATTGCTGCAAAGTAAATTTGTGTCAACTTCGGTGAACTTTGACCTGCAAGTTTTTGCCGTTGACCAATAGCAAGCCATCATGACATTGTTTCCCTTTGAAGGGACGATGAGAGCTGGAGTCTCCACAATGAAGTAAACCACTGCAGCTTGTTCGCTGTGTTACACCATCCATTATGTAACATCTGTTGGAGTATAAAACTTTACACAAAAAACAGGGTTTGCAGACACTTATGACTGGACAATCCTTTTGCTACTACTACAATACCAATACTACTGCTGGACAATAAACCTGATTCTGATTTTGTTTCTGAAATTAACTAGTAGTTACTAACTTCTGAAGGAATTACACATCACAAATTTGAATCTAAATGCGATACAGCTTTTTTCTTTGAGCCTGTACCTGAGATGAAACTGGAACTTGCTTCCTTTCACAGATCTGGTAAACCCATCATCACGAATACACATAATTAGCTGGACATTACATTTTTGTTTAATCACATGGAACTGTGCTGCAGCTGTGCCCCCGTTCCTACATTTGTATTGCTGTTAATTTATGTCATTGTTACGTTTCTTATTTTTACAGGTATCCTGTAATCTGCAGTTCCTCTAATGGCCTGTTCATAACTCAGACTGTATTGAAGTGTTTTGCTGTCTGAGTGAATTGCAGTTGTTCAGATCAAGCTTTTGCCAGATATCAGTCCTGTGTTGTTACGTCTTTGTACAAAGTGGCATCCGTAGCTGCCGTCGCTCTCGCCGCACCAGTTGCACGGTTGGCAGCAGCTTTGTTATATTTTGTGTTGCTGCCAGTCAATCTGTATGACTGTATTCTAAAATTCTGAGATTTGATCAGATTGGAAGCGGTTGAGCGTGTCGGTAAATATTGCTAATATTGAACCAGGCTATTATTAGTTGATGTAAAAATGTTGGACGGGCCAGTGTCACCCTGATATTCACTGTCGCTCCTCTGCTCAGTGGAAGCATGTCCTCCTTTAAAAATCACATTTATCTGTTGCCTGGAAGCTGCAGTCGCCTGGTGGAAATCTTTCATCTTGTCTGTGTAGTGCCCTTCAGAGGGCCCTACCGGCTGTTTGGATTTTAGCCAAGGTTACTATAGAAACACACAGAGGGAGAAGTGCTGGAAAACAGGAAAGGCTTGCTCATGCTAATGGAAAACACGCTTATTGATTCCCACAAAAAACACACACACATTTCAAAATGTGAATAAAATGTTAACATCAAAGGTTTAGTTTTATTAGCGATCAAACAGTTTGCATCACCTCTCCTCATGAATAATGACTGATCTAATCAACCTGAAAGTATTGAAAAAGCAGATAGGTGCACTGATTGATCGTTTCATTGATTGTCTGTTAGATGGATTCATTCACTAAAGGCATCAGGAGATCAGCTCATGACACAAAGAGTCTCTCATGCACAGACGATCGTGTTCACAACAAAGCTGAATCCGTTAAAGGGCTGTTCTGCAAATGTATTCTTTATAACAAACACACTCATCTTCTCTTTATGTGCAATTTAATATCATAAATAATACATTTTCCCTTTGCTGACAACAAAAACAAAAAAAGTATTTTTACATAGTTATTTTTTGTTCTTCTAAACAGAGTTGTTCAAATTAAAATGATGATGGTGATTGAATGACTCCATCTCATCACAGCTTGACACTGGGGTGTGTGTGTGTGTGTGTGTGTGTGCGCGTGCGTGCGTGCGTGACCTCAGAGGAGTGCTATTCTCTTTGAGGTGAGTTTGATGGTCGTGACAGACACCTGCTCAGATCACAGCTGAAAAATTTAAATGGCGTTGACTGGGAGAGTATGGAACCAACGAAGGAACAGATGAATTCGTTAAAGTGCTGATCAGACGTGTTAAATTAAAATGTATGTTTGATTGAAGTGAACCCCACTGAATGCACTGGACATGCATATTAAAAAACGTTAACATGAATAAATGCACACGCGAGCGAGAGAGCAAGCGAGGTAATGAATGAATAGATGAGCAAATGAGACGGAGTGAATGAGTAAGTAGATCTCAGATAAATGACTGTGTGAATGAAGTGAAGAGAATGAAGTGACTGGTGATGGAAAATATTGAGAAACCTTTAATTGATCAGCATCACAGTACAAATATGGCAAGACAACTGTGCTTGATATCAATGACATGTCTTGCATACGTCACCTAAATGTGGTTGCAACTTAGCATGTTCAGCAGTTGTGGCAGTTTTGAGGAAAATAGCTCACACCTAGAAGAATGTGATATATGAAATGCCATGAAAACAACACATTTTGGTCTAATCTGAAATATTACACACCAAATTTCACAAATTTGAAGCAGCAAAGGTGAAACTAATGAACCAAGGAATTCAGGAAGAAAATCACTTCTACTTTTCACTGTTCAGGAGTTATGATTCAAAACATAAGGTGTTTTTTAACTGGTTGTATTTTTGGATCTGTGACACAGTTCTTGCACACCAGAAAGTCTTATAGGTGCATGAGCAAACAAAACTTGGCTCACTCTCTGTTCCTCAGACCTCCATGATGAAGGTCAACCCGTAGTTGTATTATAGTCTGGAACTTACCATTTGTTTCTTGGCTCATGGCTGGACAAACGCAGTCGCTCCTCCCTGTTTGAGAAAAAACAACCAGTGTTTGAACCTATGTTTTATTACTTGTTTCCATCCAAACCATCTTTCTTTAAACCCAGCAGAATCAGAAAACAGTCGTCCTGCTGATACAGATGAAAAAATGCCTCTATGTATGTGTCGGTCTGAAGGCCAGTTACAAACAGTGTATTTTGTCATTTAATCTGAAGGACATGTCGTGGACTAAAAGCAGTCATGGCGGAGATAAAAATGTACTTTCTTTTGGAAATGCTGGTTCCCTCTACCCTCCAGTCCTTGTGTATCTTACTCTGCTGCTGTCCTGTGGACACTGCAGACAGACATGTTGACCCTCTGTCAGTCATACAGTCCTTCTTAAAGCTTATGCAGTGTGTACTTTTTTTTTTTTGAGTGTGCTGCTTATGTATGCTATTTTCCCACAATGCAATGCAGAAAGGAAATGGAGAAGCTGATTGCATCTGGAAAGACAATACATATAAATTGTGGGTGGTGGTGAAACCAGAATATTAAATCAAGACATTTTGCTTTGTCTTTTTGAAGTTTAATTTGCACCAAAGTCCCAACTGACCACTGACATTGTACTTTGTATAATTTTCAGTGTTCACTTTTATAATGTCAACTGATAAAAGTGTAAACACCACGATGATGTTGTACATACTGTCTAGAATTAGTATGTAGGCTAATGTGGATTTGGGACATGCTTCTGCGCCCAGCTGCTTCTTTTCACCTGCTGTTAGCTTCACCTGAGGACAGTCATCCTGTGTTTCCACATACAGAATTACATAGTTGCAGTATAAATGCATCAGGTACTATAACACTTGTGTATTAGAGAACATGCTCTGTAAAGATGCCTAGTTTTTCATGAAAGTGTTTTCTCCTTTCTGTTTAACCTAATTCTTCATAACATTTAAACTCCCTCTGCGCATTTCATCCCCTGAGGTTTCTTATTTGACTCGGATTCTCTTCCTCTCATATAGAAATACAGCGGCTTTATTATTATTATTATTAAACATTTTGAATATTATGTCCCATTAAGCTGCACAAAGTTAGAGCTCATTTTTAGCACGCGTGGCCCCCACAGGGAATCGAACTCTCACCCGGGCTGTGGTGCCTTGCTCTGCCGATTAGGGACGGCGGATCAGTAAACTGCTTCACCCAGGGGATCAACACCCCCAAAAAAACAGAGGAGGTGTGGATGTAAATCGATAAATCAAACTGATACAGGATCATTATGTAAATTATAACCTCAGAGGGCAGTTTCACTTAGTACTGATGTAGGTGTGTGTGTGTGTGTGTGTACACAGGGAAGCATTTCGGCATCTATCTCACACACACACACACACACACACACACACACACACACACAGAAAAGATTATGCCAGCTGAGACCCAAACAATAAAAAAACAACAAATAATAAAACTCTTCTCTGACTCTTCCTCATCCCTCCAGGACAGACTATCCCTCTCTCTCTTTCTTTCCTCCACCTCTTCTCTCTTTCTGTCTTCCTTTCATTACGACTCCAGTGCCACACAATAACCATTCAGGATAGTCTTTTTCTCGTCATCTCCCATTGTTTCTCTGTCACTACCTCTCTGCCGCTGTTCCAGTTTTGTTTTTGTTGCCGACACAGAAAGAAATTACTGGATTTTTGATTATTTTGTATTGCAAGTTGCACTAATCAATACATTTTTTTAAACAATGGATCAAATGAATGGTCACTCTGATGAACTCACAGAGAAGTGTCACCCAGTTTCCCACAGCAGGAGGCAGCTGTTTTCAGCAAAACAGTACTAATATTTTTATACAAGTCTTGTCACAGTTCTGTCAGCCAGGCCTCTGTTCAGCTTTAGTTTTTGTTCAGCCTTGGTTTTTGTCTAGTCACTTTCCTGCCTGTCACAGTTCTGTCTTAGTTCCAGTCCATCTCTGTCTTAGTTTCAGTCTCTGTTTTAATTCTGTCAGTTATGGTCCTGTTCATGTATCAGTCCTGTCTGTCTTTGTTCTGTCTCCATTCCCTGTGTCCAGTCTCTGTCTGTGGTCATGAGTCCTGTTCATGTCGTAGTTCTTTCAGTTCTGTCCGTCTTGTCGTAGTCTTGTCATGTCGTAGTCTTGTCATGTCGTAGTCTTGTCATGTCGTAGTCTTGTCATGTCGTAGTCTTGTCAGGTCGTAGTCCAGTCTTGTCTTAGTTCATTGTCTCGGTCTTAGTTCCTTGTCTCTGCTGTCATGTCGTGTCCTAGTTCTGTGTCTTAGTTCTGTGTTGTAGTTTGCTGTCTTAGTTTTCTGTCTGAGTTCTTTGTCTTAGTTTTCTGTCTGTGTTCTATGTCATAGTTCCGTCTTAGTTTCTGTTTGGCCGTAGTTTCAGTTAAGGATCTGTCTTAGTTCTCAGTCTCTGTTCTGTTATAGTCTGTTATGCCGTAGTCCTGTCAGCCTCATTCCTGTAATGTATAAGTTCTGTCTGTTTTAGTTCTGGTCTCTGTTCTGTCTACTGTAATTCTGTATTCAGTGTTTTTCCTCTCGTCCTGCCTCTGCCTCGCCTCACCTTCCAGCCACTCCCACCTCATCTACTCACCTGTGTTCCCGGCTGCAGCCAACAACTAATCAGGACTCTATATAAGCCACTTCACTCCACTCAGCCTTTGCTAGATTGTTTCTTCTTCTTCCTTTCATGACTGTCAGTGCTCTTGTCATTTTTGGATCTGCTCTTTGTCTCCTGTTCATAGTTCATGTTTGTGGTTCCTGTCTGCCTGTTCCTCTGGTTTTTGGACTATTTTGAATACAACCCCTTCTGTGGGTTTTTTGTTTCAAGAAGATTTCTTCTGCCTCTAATACCATACCTACCATCAGTTCTCTTGTGTTGCATTTGGGTCCATCCCCACTCCTCGTCACCAGTTTACCCAGTGGGATGTGGGCAGAGGTTCCAGGTTCACTGGATGTCAATTGTTTTTCATCGTTGATTCATTATAAAATTGTGCAGAGATAAACTAAAGTGCACAGTATCTATGAGTTGCATTGTTACCTAATGGTGTGGCACCGTCTTTCAGAGGGGTAAAATCTACTTCTAAAACCTTTATTATGTTTATATATGTTGTCATCACATGCCGCATGTTCCTGTGAAAGCTTGTATAACATTGCCGATTAAAGCATCCATTTTTTAATAGATCTGGTAATGGTAAAAAAAGTTGTTAACTTGAAAATTATACATAACAAAGTACTGTTTTCCAAATTAATTCAGTATGAATAAGCAATTAAATCAAGAGATATTTTTTAAAAGGACCAAACAACTTAAACCTTTTGTGAACATAAGGATAATAAGGATCTGTAATGAATAAACCACAGTAAGTTGTACCAGCTAAGGCCCATTTGACTGCTCCAGCAAAAAGAAATGACTGTTGGTGAAATCTGGTTATATTGACATGTTTGGATTTGTTCATATTAATGCAGATATACTGATTTTTTCTGTGTGATTTTCTGCTTCATTAGATGCTTTTGAAGAGCGACAGACACACACACTCACACACACAGAGTGAGTGAGAGAGCGAGAGAGGGGGCATATTGCTGTAAGCCTAACCTAATAAAGGGCAAATAATTTGTAAAGATTTATGGTTCTCATAAATAACAATATGTCGAAAAATGATCAGAAACATCACAGTGACAGAATAATACCAATACAGATTCAGTTAGCAGTATCTGTTTTGCCTGCATTCATCGTTTCTTTTTCTTCTTTGTGTGTGAATGTGAAAATCTTGGTGTGTGTTATTGTTGTGTTGAGTCACCAAACTTCCTGGCTCGTCCAGGATTGTCCTGGTTTCAAGCTGGGTCCAGTCAAACATCTGTGAAACACTAAAATGTTCCAACATTCACTATCAAATTACTATTTTTCACCACTATTAAAATCATAATTATAATATCATACTTGTTCTCAGAGCTTATATAGATGTTTATTATGGTCTGTCCCATGTTCTGTTTCTTCAGAAGGACCCAGGAATGAAAATGCTGCGTTCAAGGCGCTCGTGGTGTTGAAAGGTGGGTATGCATGAGTGCTGAAGTAATTGTCTCCCATCCTGATGAAAACATTTGTGGTACCTTCATAAGCGCATACGTGTGTGGGTGCATTAACGTTAAGTACACTTAAGGGTCCTGGTTTGGGGTTCTATAAGTATGGCCACCCTAGTTACTGTTGGTGCAAAATACAATACGATTATTTTAGCCTGGATAGCAGCGTGACTCTGGGTTTTAATTTCGCCAACACTTTGCTGGATTCCCATGAGCCTCAGCTGCACTTTGTGTTTAGTGCTTATTAACAGGTGTTAGCATGCTAACAATGATAATGGGTAATTTCCTCCAAAATATCAACATGTTAGCGTTGTCATTGTGCATGTTAACATTTGCATGCGTATAACCTGCAGCGTGTTTCTATGCTTAAGTCCAGTTCCTTCTGTTTTACAGACATAACTACAGTGATTGTCTGTTGGGTTCTGACTGAAGGACTGAAGCTGCTGCTCTACTGCTTACACTACACTGCCTGTGCAGACATGGTGTAAGTCTGATTATCGCTTGCAAATATTAAATGGACTACATTTATATAGCGCTTTTCTACCTTAACAGACAAAGCGCCTTACGATATTGCATCTCATTCACCCATTCACACTCACATTCACACAGTGATGGCGGCGGAGCTGCTGGCCCACCCATCAGGAACAACTCAGGGTTCAGTGTCTTCCCTTGGTCCCACTTGGACACATGGACAAGAGGAGCCTGGTATGGAACCACCAACCCTGGGATTAATGGATATGACAAGTCTTAGGCCTTCTGCTCATCTTACAAATTGGCATGTTGTCCAACTGCGCTACAACCTTTCTGTCTATGTTCAAAGTGAGTGCACATGTAATTTCAGTACAGCAGGTACTAAAGGTTGAAGAAGACCTAAACTGCGATGAATGTGCACAACTAACAGTTTGATGTTTACAGTTAACCTACGTTTCCTCTTCCAAATAAATCTGGTGAACCTGAAGGTTTGTTTGCAACCTGTCTGATCCTGTATCCTTCCTCCACCATTTCTCTAATCACAAACCAACAGCAATACTTTCTTCCCAGATACTCATTGCTGCATATATGTGTGTAATCCCCATCTCTCTCTCTCCCTCTGCCCACACACACACACACACACACACACACACACACACATACACACACACATGATCAGTGAAGGATGCAGAAACATGAAGCTCCTCTCTTTCCCTCTTCGGCACGTCAGAAGCATTTTGCCGGGTGATTAATCGCCGCGGCGAGCGTTCGAGCCCCGTGGTCGGCCCGGGGGCGTCGCCACGATCCCTGCACCTGCCACTCTGATCCACTGACACCCCCCACAAACACACAAATACACATTCATGCACAAACATAGAACCACAGATACAAAATGAACAGGACATGTAGCAATGTCGTAGAGGGAAAATACATAAGACACAGCTACATAATACAGACTACATTCACTACAAAAAGGGAAAGATAACAATAACTATTTCATTTACAAAAACATTTATTTCCCAAAAAATCATGCAATGAATGGCTGAATTACATGAACACACGCATTCAAACCCATGACCCCACTTGCCTGAAGACAAACAAACAAAAAAAAGAGACATACCTGCTGCTGCAACAACACGACAAGAGTGGATGACTGACACTGCAGGGTTAGAGGTTCAACTCCCTGGAGCAAAGTGCCAGTCCACCAAAACCCATGAATACATCAAACATGCAGTACACACACATACACACACACCTGGGAAATCTGGGACTAGTGCCTTGCTCAAGGGCAATGGCAGAGGGACTCCAAATAACCAATGACAGGGAAGGTGGAGAAACTGGTGCACCTGGAGGAAACCCATCACAGGGAGAGTATGCAAACAGTGGACTGCTTGTGTCACACATAAGCAAATGAAATACACAATGAAATTCTTTATTTGTCTGCTCTCTAAATTATAATTAACATCGAGTTCTGTGTCGTAATCATATCTAGTCTGGAATCTAGCAAGGATGCTATTTTTAAGACCATTAATCTAGACCAACAAAATAATGTTCAGTACATGTAAAACAAACGTGATGGACGTCTCCTGGACTTTTTTTTTTGTTCAGAGGAGTGTACTCTCTCTCTCTCTCTCTCTCTCTCTCTCTCTCTGTGTCTCGCTCACCACCTGAGTTGGAGGAGGGCGAGCATGTGTCTCAGGCCCACACTACATCTGTTACACTCCAATGTGTGTGTGTGTGTGTCGCACCACCGGTTAGCATGTGCGTTTATGTGTTTATACTGTATATACTCTTGGTGGTGGTGAGGTGCTGTGTGTGTGTGTGTGTGTGTGTGTGTGTGGCAGCAGATGTCATTTACTCTGAAATCAGCAGCTGGATCCTAAGTTCCCAGTGGGACCTTTAATGTCTACAACACACACACACTGCCAACCAGCCGTACCTGTGGACTATACATTCACACATTCGGGCAGATGTCATGTGGGACAGTGGGACAGTTTTTGTGTGTGAGTGTGTGTGTATGTGTGTGTCAAAGACCAACAGGTTGACTTTCCTGATAACTGTGGCGGTGAAGCAGTGGTGTGTGTTTGTTTCTGTGGATACTAGCAGAGCTGAACTGCTGACCGTTAACATATGGAGTAGATTACCTTTATAACCACAGGTAACACACACACACACACGCACACTTGCAGATTTTATTAAAGAACTTTTCCAGAGTTCAGAGTTGAGAACTAACTCCATCTGTAAAACTTTCTTTTCTATTTTTTTCCCAATGGAAACTGATGGAAGCAGAAGCTTCAAGTTGCATAAAAATGAGATTTAAAAACAAGTGTTAAATAATAACTGCACTTATTGAATGGAATTATTCGACGCTTATCAGTGATATTTTCTCACATTAAAAATGTTTAATGACGTCACTGAAAATACATGTAATAATTTTCAGAAAACTATAAACAAAAATATGAATAATAGCATTTTTCATAATAATGCGAATATTAACATCATAATCACTTGTTGTTGGTGTCAATGTGATCATTTTTATTTTATTCAGATCTTTAAATACAACCAAGACTAAATAATAATGAATCATTAATTACTCCATAATTTTAGCATGCTTATGTTTGAGCCAGAAGTCCAGACTGACATAGTTTCATTCTTGTAAGTTATATAATAAATTGTAACATATTTTTCTGAAAAAAATGATTAGCAATAGTATTTTCACTGCACACAAACTATATTCATCATTACACTGTTTTTTCACTCGTTATATTTTGTCATTATGTCAAAATCAAAACTTCAAGTACAACTAGCAGTAAGTAATAGTAATTCATAATTTCACATTGTGTATTTAATTAATAATATATTTGTGATATGAACACATATGCCTTTTATGCATAAGATTTATTTTTTAAAGGATGACTCATTCATTTGTCTGACTGTATCTCAGATACTTTTAGGTCTGACAGCTGCCTAGAAATTGCTCAGGTGGAAACTTGCTATTAACTTTTTCAGTCAGTATTAGTTCCACTTTAAATCCTCTTCATCTCTCAATAGCTCATATTACAGAAGCAACCAAGACAAGGAAATATGGTTTAGGACAGTATTTCTTTTTCTTTCTGTTCTTTCGGTTTGTTTAGTTTGTCTTTCTTGTCCCATGTGGGAAAGGATGGGACTCTAAGGACTGAAGGAGCGACGAGAGGGGAATGACTGCAGCAATATACATGAGCAGATAACGGTACGGTAAGTGTTTATGTAGGAAAACTGTGGGGAATATTTGCTAAGCCTGTCACACATTGTTGCCAGAGGCACAAAATGCATCAATGTTTCTATGTTGCGGGTCTTTACTTAACTCTAGGGATGTAAATGAGCCCAGTCACAGTTCATTTGCATAAAGTGCGTGCTGCTAAATAAGATCTGATGCTGACACGTGTTGCACATCTGGAAAGGAATGGAGTGCATGTTTTCTGCTGATGAACTTTACATTGTGGTTGAACAGAAGACATTTCCTGAAGTGTGTTCACATCACAGGAATGTTGTGTGTGAGGAAAAATGAAATGGGCTGATGGTGTCACTTCAAGAAAAAGGTCAGTAATTGATTTGAATTGAACTGAAATATGAAAACAGTTGGAGATTGGAGAAGTGTTGGAGATTACTGGTTTACTCCTTTGACTGGGTTATTTCTGTTAGAATATAAAATAATGATCTAACAGCCGACTTACCGGCTGCTTCGATCATATTGCAATGGACCGCAGCTGCTGTGAAACATTAAAAGACCGGGAAAATGAGCAGGAGGCCACTGCAGGAAAAATAAGGTAAAATCACATGAAAAGCTGCTGCAGCTTTTCTTATATGTTATTTTTCTGTTTCCTCTGCTGCGGTGGTCGGTCTGCAGTGACAAATCAAGTGCTCTGGCTGTTTGTATGTTTTCAGCTGTGCCGTATTTCTAACACAAAACCCTTGTTTGTTCCTGAACACAAATGTAATATGTATTTTTGCTTCTGCTGTTGCTGACCTAATCTGATATTTGCTTTGCCCTCCTGTGATGAGTGACAAAGATTTGACCACCATAAATTAATGTTACAGGCGTAAAGTACAGAAGTCCAGCTTAGACTGAACAGAGCTGAGTCTGACAGCGTAGAGTCGCAAAAGTTGCTTCTTTATTTTACAACCTTCCACCAAATTTGTTTTCTGGGATATAATGAGCATTCATATATATATATAGTTTTCTTTTGCAGTGTGGTCATTTCACAAACATTCACCTTAAAATGCCCGGGGAGTTTAGCCCTGCAGCCAGGCACCATATGGCCGTCTCATACAGGATCTACCCTCGTCCTGACAATTAGGACCACAGGCTAAAACCCTGCTGGATCTGGAGCACAGCCAGATGAGAGGAGGACAGAGAGAAATGGAGAGAGAGAGGGAGAGAGAGAAAACAAGAGCAGATTTAACAGAGAAAAATGCAAAGTAAAAAAACGACATACAGAGAAAGTGGTAAAGATTTGAAGAGTGAAGACGCAAGATTTACCTGAGGGACAGAGAAAAGGGGTGAAGCAGGATGGGTGTAATAATAATAATAATAATAATAATAATAATAATAATAAAGAATAAAAGTAGAGGAGGACAAACTGACTAAGTGGGCTAAACAATGTTTAGCCAATTAAGCGTTGCAGAGGAATCCATGTGCACAATGAGCCACCCATGACTGAACGCAGAGACAGAGGCAGAGCTGCTTAATTACAGCCTGAAGAGATGGGAGTCTTCATCAGAGCGGAAACAGAGGAGGGAGGGAGGAAGGAGGGGAGAGAGAGATTTTTAGTCTGAGGAAGGAAAGAAGGAAGGATGTGAGGAGTGAAGGAAGGAAATAAAGATTTAATAAAAGCTGATCTGATGCTAAGTCAAGAGGTTAGTTTGTCTAGAAACTTTCATGCATAATTGAATTTTTGCCTATTTTTCAATATTCCTTCTGAAATACAATTTTAAAAAAAGCACAAATCACCTCACAGATCACACAAACACTCACACACATGCAGTCACACATACTTGTGAATAAACAGAGGGAAGGGGGAGAAGATGACTTATGATGGTGAAATAAAAACACAACAACCCAGGAGGCTTATGAAAAACATCTCACCTCCAAAATAACACATAACAGACACAGAAAATAAACGTCAACACAAGCGCGTTCAGGTATAATTTATCCCAGATCTAAAAATGATCAAATATAACAACCGAGAACAAGAAGTAGAAGTGAAAGGGGCTTTGGAAGCTATGAATAAATATGAATACACTTATCAGCGGAGAATGAGAAAATGAATACGTTTTACTGTGAGTGGAAACGCAGTCAGTAAAGTTTATGGTGAACACGGTGTTCAGCACAGTGAATAAATACAACCAATAAACTTCACAGTGTATGAACCTGCAGTGAAATAAGTCGGAAAAAACAAACATACAGTGAATGATACAGTTGATGTCTCAGGAATTACATTCATATTGGATCCGATGCCAATGTTCAGTGCCAAAGCAGGAAGTAGTGTCCTTTATGTGAGGTGGATAGTATTCGCATGGAGGCCGCGGTGGTCTTACCCACAATTTTTACTTTACCATACTGTGTACCACGTGCAGATATACAGAAACATTTTTCACTAAACATTTTTAATATAACTCAGGATAACATTGAGTGACAACAACTCGAGATCCGTCCATTGTAAATGCTCAGTTTGGATTAAAAAAAAACAACCATCTTGAAACACAATCGGTGACTGAATGCACATCAGCTCATCGTGGGTGTTTCAGGTGTGATTTAAACAGCATCTGAAAAACTATAAAATCTTTTTCTTTCTTCTTTAAGTCAACAAGCACAAAGATGAATTAGCTGCACTGAATGCAAACTTAGAGAATGAAGTTAATGTCGAACACAGTGAGTGGAGAGACGGGAATGGATGAGGGATGGAGGAATAAACTGCATGAACACGTTGCCGCTTCACATCCTTCAGCTGCCGCTTCATTTTCTTACACTTCGTCTACCACTTCAATATCTTTCAGGCATTCTTCTTCAGCTGCAGTGGTCACTTTTAAACTTTTAAAAGTCTGACACTGCAAACTGAAGCTTTCAGTGTTGACTCTTCTTCAAAAATACAACTGGTTGTAAAAATGCTCTTGTAATGTGTCAACATGTCATGAAATGTTTTTATGCAAACAAAAAGTGCATTTGTGTTTCTCAGTAGCGAACTTGCTGAAATGATTTCAGTGTATTCATATTTTTGTTTTTAACATTTTCAGCATACTGCAATAACACTGTGATCATTTTGGTCACTATAATCCTAATATGAAATTGTCATACTGTTCCAGCTCTAATATGGAATTCATTCTGACTATAATGACTGAACAAATAGTGGATAAACAGTTAAAAACCAGTCGTCCTCACAGTTGACACACACCACAACTGAAACAAGACTCTTCGCTTCATATATGGGACAACTGAGAATAAATAGTTCATCTTCAACCAGTTAAAAGCAGTTTGAACCTGGTTTAATGTTACACATTAAATGCAGAACACAACACTTTATGTGTCCGTGTATACGCTACTTAAAGTGGTAAAATTAATAATAGTGAACATGTAAGCTGATGGTATGTATCCCTGTCCACCTGATGTATGAGGGTGATAGTACAGTCCACTGCAGGGGAGGGGGAGAGAGAAACTTCTTCATTTATTTTCTGCTGTGCTGCCTGGCACACATGTTTAGCCCGGGGTGTCGGCGAGCAGGAAGTATTTCTAAAAACAGGGCAATTCTGGAAAAATCACTGGCAGCAAAAGCCCCCCCCCCTCCCCCTCTCCCTCCTCGATGTCTTTGGCTGGGTCATTGCATAATTTAGTAATCAACTAAATTAAGGTACGGAGAAATGAACTTGCAGCTCGTGAGCATTTGTGTCAAGTTCATCGGCTTTTGCAGGAAAACGGCGTCCGGGCAGCCGCCGCGCTTTAATGAATCTCAAACTGCCTCCGATTTTCATCTGCAGCGACGAGGGAGGGAATTAGCCGGGGCCCCCGTTCACACACACACACACACACACACACACACACACACACACACACACACACACAGGAAACAGGCACCATTTGGTGTTTATGTAAATGTGCAAAAACAAAATGGCTGACTGCCAAATCCTGTCAGTAAACAAAGCTTGTTTGAGTGCCAGGCAGAGTGTTGTTAAGGTGGACCGCTCAGGATGGAGTCTGAGCAGTAGGTGGCCCGGTGAGGCCGAAACACCTTAAACGAGGGTGCCGGTGACCATGTAAAACAGCCATTAACTTGTGATCGGATGCAGGAGCGTTGGTCGGCATCTCTAAAACAGGAACATTGTTCCTGGGCCTCTTGGTTTGGGGGGGGATGGTTGGTTGTCATGGCAGCCGAACAGCCAATAATCATTGAGAGCAGAACAGTGGATCTGACCTACATCAGCTTGTAGGTTCTGACTGAAGGTCCATTACAATCACGCCACCTAAAGGCGGAAGAGTCATCGCTGTAATCAGATCACCATTCTCTTAAGTCGAATTCTTAAACCTAATGTTAACAGAATGGTCACTTAAAAGGAAGTGGAGTGAGTTTTCTCCCACAATCCACTGCAGTTAGGGCCTATGAGGTCCATATAAGGGGTATCACAAATCATACTCATAGCCATTGTAGCCTAGTCACACCTGTAGGTCAGTGTTCAAACTTTGTCTCCTTTCAGTGCTTACAACTGCCACATGAATTCCTTTCAGTTTGCACTCTTGAACTATTGTACTTCTCTACCTTCCTATACTTCAACTGGCACTTTGACCCATTTATGTTTTTTAGACTTCAAGTGCCACTTAGCCTCCTTTTAGTGCAAACACTTTCCACATTCCAGTGATGACACTTCCAGTGCAACTTCTTTCCATTACTCCTCAAATCCTCAATTCAACTCCTACGAGTGCCCACTCATTGGCAGCAACTCATGTTCTCACACTCTATTAGTAATTAGTGCGTATTCTAAAACTGCTACTTTAACCTTACACATCAACTGCTTTTAGTGCTTACTTTTCAACTGCCCCTTTTCAATCTTACATGTCAAATGGTGCTAACTTATTTTTGCTCGATACTTCAACTGCCACTTTAACTCCTTTACCTCCTTACACAACTTTCAATCACCAATCCAACTCCATTACATTTACTCTTCAACTTCTGCTTCAAATTCTTTCATCTTAAAAGCATCTTCTGTACTGTACACTCTAGTGGTCAGTGTTAGCGGTGGAATAGACAGCAGTCAGTAAAGTGTCCTCTACATTCTTACAATGCAACTACTTTTAGTTATTCCTAAACTACCACTTTAACTCCTTCATGTCTTTACACACCAGCTGCTTTTAGTGCTATCAGAAACCAGCGCAATGCATGTGACAAAGAGAGGTTAAAGTGCCAATTGAGTACTTTATTAAACAAACATAGCTATGACAAAGAAAGGCATGGGGCTAAGAGATGAGTCACAACATTAGCAAGTGAGTGGAATGATGTGAAGGATGTGTGTGTTAGGGTTGGAGGCTGGAAAAATGTCAAACTAAACCCTAAACCAAAAAAGATGTGGAGTCTATAAGAGAGACAGAGAGAGACAGTGGGACCAGGCTGGTCGTTATAGCCGTGGTTGGGGCCCACACAGGTGCCACCACGTTGCCTTAATGATCCTCCCCGACTGGAAGCTCCTGCAGGACGAGACCAGCTGAGCCACTGCAGACACAAAGGGAGGGGTCGCAGCAGCGCTGCCTCCTCATCTACCATGTCAGCTTCTCGACATTTGTGCATATCATATGACACTTCAACTCCTTCCTGTTGTTGTACTTCAACTGCCATTTTAACTCCTTCCACTGCTTAGACTTAAACAATTCAACACCCTTTTTTCACTTCAGCTGCCACTTTGACTCCTTTAGGTTCTGAAATTTCAACTGCCACTCCAACTCCTCCCATGTCAAACTCCGCTTCAGCTTCTTTATTTTCAAGAGTATGTTTACTGCAAACTACAGCGGTTAGTGTCTTCTTACAGCAGGAAATAACTTTGGAGTGAGGAATATGAAAATTTAAGCTAAAAAAAATCTGTTTAAAATCAGTTTTCTATTTACCTTTGAACCACAAAATTTCTTTTGGTGAAATCACTTAAAACTGACCAATTTTTACCGTCCACATTCTCAGTTTCGTGGTTACAGCTATGACTCTCCATCAACCTCTTAACACAATAACAGCTAAGTGATTAAACAAACCTGTACGATCTGTCATCATAGGTGCAACTCTTCATCTTCAGTCAGTGATCAGATTTTCAGAGGCTCCGGTACGTCCCTGAAGGCATCAGCAGGTAAACACTTCAGAAACCCAGACTGTGTTTGGAGCCTTGAAGGATCACCCTGACCTTTTCATCATCAGGGAGGAGAGAACGCGTTTTGTACTTAAGGGAAGTAAAGAACTATTCCTTATCTGTGTATGTGATTAATGGCTATCATTGAGGGTGTTGTATTTAGGCCATTTCCTACCTCAGAGGTACAAACATCTAAATACACCAAAGGAGCAAATGTAATGAGGAAGATTTATTTCTACCTCTTTTCTGTTTGGTAAGTGGTTGTGATCATTTCTTGGTTCAATAAAATATAAGATTAGAACATACAATATTTAAATAGCACATGTAACATTTCTCATTTGTTTCTACTATTAAGGAAATTTGTACATTTTTATTCACTGAAACATCATAAATGAAATCTCTTCCTTTCTTCTGTCTTTCCTCCTTCCTCCTTTTGGAAACAGCTGTTGTTTATGATTCAGACTTTAAGAAGACTGGTCACTTTAAATTATTCAGCATAAATTATCATTGAAATGATGCATTCCCCCAATCTTTCTCTCGACACTACACTACGTATATTTCCCGTCAGTCTTGCATCTAATCTTTTTTATTTTGTCTGTTTCGTTTTTCTTATTTTTCCTCTGCACACACACTTTGGACATCTTTCCTTCTAAGTAAATATTACATTATCTCCTACACTTCCCCACTCCATCCTACGCTTTTGTCCATCCCTCCTTCTTTCCTCTAATCTACCTTTTCGCCTTTGTCATACAACACATTCCTTAACATCAGTCCTTCCTGTCCAACTTTTCCCCTCATACTTTTACTAATTTTCCCATTCATATTGTTGGTAACGATGACAAAGAAGAAGTTTTTATTAACGCATGTAACTTCTTCACAACTTACCTTCATCCCTTCTATCCTTCTGCTTCATCTTCCCTCCTTTCCTCTGATTCTTGTCACACCTTTATTCTGTTGCTTTTTCGTAATAGGAGTTAGGACGAAAGGAAAGGAAGGATCATTCCCTTCTATCTGCCCCTGGCTCTCAGTTTGTGTAACTGCACAGCAGAACTGATAATAATTAGCAAACAGGGACTGGATTAATTTGGTGAAAGTGATGGCGCCGGGCGGGGCCCCGCCCCCTGCAGCGTGGTGCTGTTTGCTCAGCTCGTGGACGGACGAGAGGGAAAGAAAAATACACTGGCTAATTATTTCAGATAATGCAATTAAGATATGCATATTTAGCATAAATTCCACAATGGAAATGTAGACGTCAGCAGATACAGTGTGTGTGTGTGTGTGTGTGTGTGTGTTTCCTGTGCATGGCGGGGTATGTGCAGTGGTCTCTGGTGGCGGGTAGTAACATTAATCTCACCCGTTTTGGGTCTCTTAACTACACAGAGGTTATAGTCTGTCTGAACATGCATATGTGTGTGTGTGTGTTTGCCTCGACTAAAAATAAGCACATTTGAAATCTTTTTAAAAAAAATGTTTATTTATCTCTGTCATGCTCAGCTCTGCATACTCATTCTCACGCACACACACACACACACACACACACAGATGCACACTGTATGCAATAGGCCAGGTGCGGCAGTGTGTCTGTCTGCAATGTGTGTGTTTGCGTGCGTATAGTGGTTGGACTGTGTGTGTGTGTGTGTGTGTGTGTACCTACCTGCTAATGATCTGCAGCTGTCAGCAACACACACACACGGAGAGTGGAGAAAAGGAGGGGTGGAGAGAAATGGATGGGAAAAATAGAATAAACAAAGAAAAGAGAGAGAAGAGAAACAAGAAAGGAAAGAAAGTAGAACAGAGAACAGGATGGAAAAAAGAAAATGAAAGGAAAGGAAACATGGTAGGAGAGGAGAAAGAGAGGAAAGGAAAAACAACAAAAATGGAATGAGAGGAGAGATGGAGGCTGAAGAAAATGGAAGGGATTTTCAACAAAAGAAGATGGGGAGGAAAGGAAAGGCAAAATGAGGTGACAAGACTGGATGAAAGAGGAGAGAACGCAAATGAGAGATAAGGAAAGGAAAGAAAGTCTGTAGAATATAGGAAAGAAGGAAAGGAGGTGAAGAAACAGGAAGGATAAAGGATGGGATGAGTGGATGAAAGCCAGAGTAATGGAAAAATAAAGGAGGTGAAAAAGGAGGCACAAAGGAGAGGAGGAAGAGGAGGAGAGAAAAAGAGGGAGAGAATTGTTGGCATTGGTCCAAGTAACATCCTCTTCCTCTCCTCCGTTCTGGTTTGAATACTGCTGCATGTCATTAGAGCTGCCAATCAACAGCTGCTAACGCTCTGCTGCAGCGTGCAGCTCGATGCAGGATGACAGCTGCGGCCGACACACACACACACACACACACACACACACCCTGAACGCTGTGTGCTTTAAACGGCTTTCACCCGCACAACTGCTAGACTTTAAGGTAAACTGCCCGATGAGGTCAGCAGCTCCCGATCAGAATCAGGATCAATATTCAAATCAACCACAAAAACGGCTCCGATGCCAGCAAGGCTATCAAGATTCAGCTTAGGAAGATTTAACCAGAGAGTAAAGTGATGTAAAAGAGAAGGGAGAAACTGGTGATACTCAAAATCAAATGACAAAAAAGCCTATCTTGCTCTCAGGTTTATGGTCAAGTTAGGAGGAGAATCTTGTGTCTTTGTCTAAAAACTTTGTTTAACTTGCATTTTTCATTCGCACAATAGGAAGTCAGAAGAAACAGGCATTAAAAAACATAATTCCTGCTCGAGATATTGTTAATGCAAACATTTGAGAAACACTGCACCAACATGTGGAAAATACCACATCAGCATTATGATATCATCTCCCAGAGAAATACAAACGCTCATTTTTTGTGACGACTGTGTGAAGATTAGACTAAAGGAGGAAAATGCAGGAAAATTACTTTTATGAATGTGTTGAGAAAAAAAAAATCATAATCTACAAGAAAACTATTTTAAGTCAGAAACATATTCACAGTGGCAAAATGACAAAATCAAAGTGTTTAAAGTCAGACTCTGACCTGCAGACCTGAGAAGAGTCCGTGTGAGAGCTCGGAGAGAGCCGGACACTCGGCTGCTGGCTCCGCTTTGAAAGAACATCGAAGGCTCTTAACAGCCACAAAATGTAGCGAGAAAGCTGCTAAGTTGGCAAAGCTGCTGAGAAGTTGCATCGATAGGAGAACCTTTGTAGGTGGATCTTTGCAAACTAAACAAAAGCGTTTTATGATGATAACCCTTACATACGTTTTACTCTGTGCCTGCTGAAAGAAATACAAGCCTTGACTCTATCAAGAAAACAGTGGTAATGGTGATTATGAGAGGATATACTGACCTGCACAGGCTCCACATGATGAACAGCAGGGTGCATTTTTAAATGTGATATTTCTTTTGTGTATTTCTCTGGAAAGGAAATACTTGAATCTCTGTTCATGCACACTTTGAAAATTTCCCCTCACGTTTCTGCCTGAAGCGAAACCAGAGAGAGGAGAAAATAAATAAATTAATAAATGAATTAATTAATAAATAAAAGCAGCTAATGTTTCCCCAAAACCTCATTAAATTTACTATTTACCAACCTGGGTTTGTTTCCCTTCTGTCCTATTACCAACTTGTTCCATTCAGTTTCCTTAGTGCTATTATTGCACACTAATATGTGATTAAAGTTTAATTGTGTACTGCTGGGAGCCCAGTTCAAAATTTCACCGCTTGTATGATAATCATCATTTAATCTTTTTCACCACTGGGTTACATCTAAATATGTACTATATTAAATGTAATTGCTTCTTTATGAAAGCCAGAGAATATCTGGGAATTCTCACAAACACACAGAAACAGAAGACGGTGAATTTCCTGACTAATTTTAGATTTTCTATTCTGTCTGTTCAACTTCAATTTTAAGCCATTTAGACAGCGTATGGGACTTCCAACACACAGTCTTTAAATGGCTGCATCATGCTTCGTACTGTAAGATGAGCATTCATTGGATTCATCTCTAGGGAGATGCTTTGACAGCTACTAAAAATAATAATGTAAAAGAGGATAGTCCTGCCTGAAGGCCTGGCTAAGAGGGAGATGCTTCCATGTGCACTAGACTAGTTTAATATGAAGCAGCGTCCCGGTTCGGACGCTTGGGATCTTTCTCTGCGGAGTTTGCATGTTCTCCCTGTGCAGCGTGGGTTTTCACCGGGTACTCCGGCTTCCTCCCACAGTCCAAAAACATGCTGAGGTTAATTGAATATTCTAAATTGTCCGTAGGTGTGAATGTGAGTGTGTGTGTTTGTTGTTTGTCCTGTGTGGCCCTGTGATGGACTGGCGACCTGTCCAGGGTGTCCCCTGCCTTTGCCCTAAGTCGGCTGGGATAGGCTCCAGCCCCCCCGTGACCCTGCAGAGGATTAAGCGGCGTGCATCGTACAGATGTACAGATAATGGATGGATGGATGGATGGATCAAATCAGTAATAAATGTATCAAATCAGCTCATGTGGCTGAAAACATTTGTCTCTGCAACATTTGTCTTTAAGTCAACAAATGAGTCTGAGTGGCAATTTTGGGTTTATCTGTTTTTCTGCAGTGACCAAGAACCCTACCTGTCATCTAGTAGTGTGTGTGTGTGCGTGTGCGTGTGGTCTCCCTCCCCAACTCTGTTAGTTGAGTGTGGATCCGTTAACAAAGACTCTGAGTAAGTCTCTCACACTCATTTGCTCGGTCAGAAGATCAGAGAGCTCGGGTCCGACTGTATCGGCTGCCTCTCTCTCTTTAGTGATTGAGTTCTGAGGCTGATAAAAGTTGTTTGTGCTGTAATGGAACTGACTGAAGAGCCAGTCTCCAAAACATATCACTCAGCTGCCATATCAACAGGCTGCTAACACACACACTCACACACACACACATGCTCACACATACAGCTACTTCCTATTGCCAGTGGCTCATCTAACTCTCTTCCTGTATGCGTCTCTTTCTTTGCTTGATAAAGTTTCGTATCTAAACATTTTTCACAAATTCTTTAAGACAGTTTAGATTTTGAAAAACACGTGTAGAAACAGTGCTGCTGTAAGTGCTTGATCAATCAGTTGGTTTGCAATATAGCATTGCAAACACACAATTTAGAATAGCATAACTTATTATGTTTAACATAAATGACATAAATGAACATATAACATATAAGCTATAGCAAATGAAGCTGTAGCACAAGTTCAGCCAGGAAGACAACAATACTTCTCGATCACAAACTATTTCTCGTGTCTCCTACTGCGCATGCTCATGCACATTTCCCGCTGTCAGTGTTTGGGGCTGTCACTGGTAATCAGCTGTCTCATCAGCCAATAGCACGGTGTCACACCCTCACCGCTAACCTATCATCTCTGTGCTCTCCTTTTAAAATACAATCTTTCTCTGCCCTAGCTCTTTCAGCTGGTGATTTCCCCATCTCCACCTCGCCTTCGCAGAACCATCATCCACTTCTTCACCCATCTGACTTCACAGTCTCCAGTCGCCACCACCTCCAGTGTCAGGACTCCGGGGGGGGGGGTTTATCCAGCGATGGCTCGGATAGTAATTCTTCAATCAAGACGTCTCCCCCCAGAGTCCAAATGCCAAAGACTCTCTGTCAAGTTTCAATATCATCATCAATGTCACGTTATAATAAATTATCTTTCTTCGCGTACTCGTCTCTCCTGGTTGAACTAACACATAATGTAACATGGTTGTGTATAGGTGGAAGCCTTGGAATTACCTCATTTTTGATAAGGTGTAAGTGCTTTTAAAAATATTCTGAATATTCAAAGTAGCCCCAGTTTGTGCTTTTACCATTACATTTAAGTCACAGAGGTAAGCATCTCTAAAATATATATGCATTTCCAGAATTGTGAAAGACTCTTAACCATATGATTGAATTATGACTGAATGAACTGAATTATTTTGTATGAGAATATTAAATAATTTGGTTATTTAATTTGGTTTAAGTAATATAAATGAAGCCAAGACGAAGTGTCATTTCCAGCTGCCATCTTTGTTTGGACTGGAATAGTGAAAACTTGGGAAGAGTGTTTAAAAAACTTTTTTTTTTTCTCCCCACCCAGATAGTTGGAAAAGTCCTATTCTGGAAATTACACTACAATGTTAAACAACCTTCTTGATGTATTTTTTGAGTCTGACAATTTGATAGGATACTGGAAGGATATATAAAATAATGTATAAGAACATTTAGAAGTGAGGATAAATTAAAGATATAATTCCACAGCCGTTTAGACACGAGGCAGAACCTTTAACCTTTGACCCTTCAACATTTCTTTCTGATGACTATGTTCCTTCACACACCTGCTTCACCCTGGAGGAAAACTAAACATGACAATAAAATTAAAGAGAAAGACAAAAACATAACGTCACCAGCGGTCAGATTTAAATCTGATACCCCCATTCATCACAGCAAACTTTTCCAGACTGGGAAACCCAAACGTCAAAATACTGGGACAGGAAGAATGTCTGTTGTCCTGGCAACCGGGTAAATATTTAAGGATGTGGGGAGTTTGTTCAACTGGTGAGCTGGTGGCTGAGGGCTCTGTCTCACCCTCCTGACCTCTGTCTGTCTGTCTGTCTGTCCTCGTTTTCATCTGTCTGTCTGCCTCTCTGTCATCTGAACGTCTTTCTCTGAGTTCAGTGAGCTTTAGAGTCGCAACAACAAAGTGAAAAAATCAACAGGAACTTTAGACTGTTGTTTGCCTGATCTTCAGCCTTCTTCTACATGGATCATCTAGTGGCAAGGATACTGACTTTTTGCTTTGGACCTGTAGCTTCAGCCTCTTGTCTTGTTTGCATCAATATGTCACTGAGCTATCGTATCATTTCTGCAGCTAGATACTGAAAACCCTCATTTGATGGTTACAGTTTGTTGGAAGTTCAGAAAGACAGAATCATGCTGAGAATTAATCTTTCAGTTTGATGGTAAGCAGTGACTCCCTGTGCCCACAAAGGTCAGCGCAGCTCACGTGAAAGATCAA